>JAMRYI010000035.1:0-544998 GCA_029231635.1 Ditylenchus weischeri | reverse complement strand
AACTCCGAAGGGATCAATGTTTTGCCTTGGCCAGCCTGCTCGCCTGATTTGAATGATTTGGGGAATCATTGTGCGGTTTTTACAGTAAGAAAATTTCCCGCGGTTTCGAAATTTATTCTTTATTGTGGTAAACGTGTTTTTTTGACAGATTGCATCTTAAAATGGCACCACTTCATCAAAAAATCACTGTTGGTGGCTTCAAACCCCAAAATTTTGGGTGGCGTTATGAATATGAAACGGAGTGTATGTCATCTCTTCAAATTCTTATTTTAGGTCACCCAGCTTTTTCTGCAAAAGCCTGTTTTGACCGTAAGTTTTCAGGTTCTCTTAAAAGTTCGCGAAAAACACGCACTTTTTTAAAGTAACTCGCAAAATGTCGAAAAATTTGGCGTAAAACTTTTTTTGAAATAATAAAACCTTTGATTCTGACGCCGGATTCGTGCTCAGCATGGTCGATTTGCATGTGAAAACATTTTTTAACGTGAAAATAGCTTTTAAATTTCAAATTCCACTCGAGACAAAAATTTATTTGAAAGAATTCTAAAAAGTCAATGTACAGTCGACGCTCGATTTAAGGACAAGCCTTTCCACAGTTGGATTACTCATATTGAAATTGTCGGATTTTACTGAATAAAGGTCAATATTGCAGATTAATTATTGTTTTATTTATTCTATGTAATCCCAGTCGGATAATCTGTAATACCAGTCCTATAAGTCGAAATTCCGATTTCTTTTTTGAAAAATCCCGATCCCGACAAATTTTGTTTTATAAAATCCCGATTCGGGATCCCAAATTTGACAAAACTCCATCTCTAAGCAAAACTGTGATTTTAGCATCAAATACGAAAAATTGCAAAATTTTGCGTAGCGAAATTAGAAAATGTTAATTGAAAAAAGAACTACCTTATTCTTTTACAAATTTTTCTTAGGTATGGACAAAAAGTTCAAGTCACGTCTACTGAAAAAACGGGACTTGCCATTGGTATGGCGAACTTTTGACAAGATTACTCATTTTTAATTCAGCACTTTACAGGACTTTATCGAGCGGATAGAGATAGAACTTCGAGATTTCTTCTCTTCCACTCCAAATGGAGTATTCATTGATGCTTTGACTTCAAAAATAAAGCGTTTCCATCTTCATGCAATGGCTCAATGGCTTGCATTAAAGTCTTCAAGTAAATTACTTCGTTGCCGTGATTAATCTAGTAGAAGGGCCGTTTTTATGGCTAGGTGATATTTGTCAAAAACGACATTTTGGCAAAACAATACTTGACAAAAGCAAAATTAGTCGTTTAACAAATCGAAACTTGGCAAAACGACATTTGACAAAACGTCGTTTTTTGTATCGATACCTCACAATTAGAATTGACTTGAACAAATTCGATTCGACTCAAAAAGTTTTATTCCGTTCCATTCATAATTTCAACTATGTCTTTGCCGAGTTTCGATTTGTGAAACGTCTTTTTGTCAAATGTCAGTTGGACATGTTTCGATTTGCTAAATGTCATTCTGCCAAATTTCACATTAGCCAAATATTTCCTAACCATTTTTATTAGAAGGGCGCCTTTATTGGAAGGTTTAAAATCAAACTATAACAAAATAGATACATTGCCGAAAAAGCACACGATTAAAGATTACCGGAATAAAAAAAGGAGCATTGTAAAAATTGCAATTTAATTGCGAAAATAATAATTTGGTATATTTAGGCGTTCATGATCCTGGAACAGTTGGTGTAGTCCAAGTAACTAATGAACGGGCAAACTTCACCCCTCCTGAGAGTCTGCTTGTTCCATTTTTGCTGAAGATACGCAAGAAATATGACTTTGATTTTTGAATCTTCTCTAAGATATTCCTCAGCATACTCATTCTAGTTTCACTAATAAAAGCAACTCTTGATTATTTTGTATTAAATGTTTTACGCGGAACATGACGAAATTTTCCTCGATGTTACCCTGAAGAATACTCTATAGTTTTACTGGCTCTATATGTGTTCGCCAGTTTTTTGAAAAAACTGGCATGATCACTTTGTGCTTTTATTGCTATTTTTTCAAATTTCGCAAAAAAATTCTTTGGTTCTCGCTTTTAATTTTTTGGCTTGTGCTTAGGCGCAAGATAGGCTTTGTTAGAATGCGTTAGAACGGGCTAAAATGTATGTTTCTTACTTTTTTGTAGTCTGAAATTAAAAATACGACCATTTTAGTTCATGAGTTTTTTTATAAACCTTGGGGTTGGCCACGTCGTTAGAGTTTTTTAAAATTTTTACAAAAGTACTTTTACTCCAACGCCAACCCTGACCATTTTATAAAAAATTCATGCCAACGCCATCGCCAATTAACGCATTATAAGAGAATTTATGGTCAGAGTTGGTTTGTTGGTAAAAATACGTTTATAAAAAATTCCATCCGACTCCAACGTCCTTTTTAGGCATTTTTGAACTGTACTGTAAATGACCATAGCTCAATCTGCGTATTCTCAAAAGAAAAACAAAACTTGTGGAACACTCCTAAAGTGTGAAGAACACCCCCCATGACAGAGTGTGAGACGTGGACTTTCAACTTCCTGATCCTCAATCATAAATAATGGTTTCTCAATATCACTGTTACTGAGCGGCTGTTCTCTTGTTATCGTCATGCAATTGCTTTCCTAATTCTTTTATGCGCTCGTGTCTTTTTCATCAAAAGTCTACCTTGAATAATCAGCCAAAATAAAGAGGCTGTGAAAAAGAAGAAGAAAAAGAGCAAGAGTGTGGACTTTGTACTTTGTGACGTGTGCCTGTTTCCCCAACCTATGGAACTTCCAAGCAGCAGCCACCCTCGTGTGATGAGGCTGTCTCCTCTTATCTCTGTTTTACAATTTTTTCGGTCTTTCTTTGCTTCTGCTAGAAAAAAGAAAGAGGGAGAGAGAAGACATTGTGATCACCTAGTCGGTGGCCCACTCAAAAATATAGTAATGTAAAATCACTAGATGTGGTAATGGCGCACATAGTCTAGTGGATGTTGGATCTGATTTTTCCACTCATCTAATAAAGTACACCAAAAAAGTTCTTTCACCCGTTGTATTCGGCACTTTCTTATCCTACATTTTGAGTCTTTTGCTATTTTCACAAATTTTCAGTCTCTTTTTCTTTGTACTATAAAAAGAAAGAGACACTCTGATCATCTATCGGTGGCTGCCATTGTGTCATATCAAATGCTCTATTCACAAACAGGAAAACACCATGATTTGATTTAGAAAATGTTCGCTTATTGTACTTTGTTCAGTGGGAAAGAAAGATCAGAAAAAGAACTGAACGAGAGCGTTTGAAGAAAAAAAGAAAGGACTAGGAGCGTGCTACTCTAACACACCTCTCCCCTTTTTATTGACGAACAACAAACAGTTTCCGTTACGTGCATGCAAACACCCTCCCGGGTCAAAGTCGAGCAGCAAAATGGGCGGAAAATGAGAACACGTGGGGGAATTCAGTGGCTTCTTCTTTCTTCTTCTTTAAAACAGCTCCTCTCAACCCATCGGGTGAGTAGTCACAGGCTTAAAACATCAGAGAGCTGTGCTTTCTTTACTACTAGTAATATTAGAGTGTCTTGCAGTCAATACCATGTGTACTCTTATTCCTTGTTGACTATGTTTGTTTTTCTGGCACGAGGAAAGCTTTTTCTGCGATAAAAAATTCATCGCTTTTTAAAGTGTTATCTCTAAACTATGGATTTTGCTGTGGTCGACAGGCTCTACCTTCTGCTAAATTCTCTTTTTGCACCGATCTCTGCCGTTTTATGGTTGCTAAATTGCCATGTCCATTTTTTCTGGCAATTGCCATAACCGATTGCCAGAATTTTTGTCAAAAGATGGCAATTGCTGCCAATTGCAATTTTCAGTGACCCTAGTTTGTATGCATTTTGATGTTGATTATAAAAAAATTAGCTATTGAATTGCCAAGTCGCAATTTGTTAAAACAACGTAAATTTTGTCTCTAAAAACGGGGCGTGATCTCAAAATTTTGGAAAAGTACATTTTCAAAAAAACACCTTTTTATTATTTCTGAAGAATAAGGGTCATTTCATCCGGTACTTATTGACATTTTGATGCGAAAAAAATTTTTGATATAAAATTTAAAAAGTAAGTAAGATTTAAGATCCCGAAAAAAGTACAAAACTTTTTAAAAAGCAAAGATCGGAGCCCTGGCTAAATAACAAAACACTCGCATTGCAATGCACACTTTAGACAAAGCATCACAGTCGTGGAATGAGTGTTTCCAGCAGTGTGCTGAATTTGCCTTAGAGTTCGAAAATTCTCACGAGAATAAATGGACTTAGTATCAAAAGATGCGCGAATTCCATGCGCATGTATCGGGTAAATAATATAAAAAATATATAAAAAATTACAGAAAATAAGCATTTGTACTGCAAGTGCAAGTGTGATTGCGAATTTTAGCGCATCGTTGTAGACCAAGTGACTTGCAGCTGTATTCAACACTTTTTTACCTACATTTTTGTGATCTTTGAAGAAACTGATCCGTCAAATTAAGATTCCAACTTTACCACTCGTTTTTGAAAATGACGACGGCTTTTCCGTAAAACCCGGGGTTCACTTTATTTTTTTTGAAAAACACTGTATGGTGTACATGCAACCTGAAAAATTCGCGATCTTGCTCGTTTTGAAGTCATCTATCTCCAAAACTTCCAACTCAAATTTTTAAAAATCAGACAAATCTTTCATAAAAACCAGATTTCAGGACTAAAAATCATATTTTTGAGAATACCTGGTGTTTAAAATCGACTACAATCAACCCTCGGTTTAACGACGCCCCAAAAATTTCGTTCCCACCTCGGGTCCGACACTTTTTTTAGCTCGATTTTTGAAGTTTTTTGCCGTAATGACCCGCGGGTTCAACGACACCCTATTTTGAAAAAAGGGTGTCGTTAAATCGAGTACCCTCGGGTCTTTACGGCAAAACTGTTGTTATTTACAAAAACGATCGGCAAAATCAGAATCATTGCGATGCTTCGGACTGAACTGACCAAAGACAACTGGGAAAAGGCTTAAAAAATCGTAACTTAAAAAAGTGTCTGACCCGAGGTGGGAACGAACTTTTTGGGGTTTCGTTAAATCGAGGGTTTACTGTAAGTCTTTAATAAATCAGCTAAACACCAGATTTTTAAGAAATCCTGCAACAGATTTTAAGATAACCTTTTGACGCTACTGGCTTATAAAACCCACCCCCTCCCCCAAATCGGACCTACTGGTTTATACCACCTCCTAACTTGCCTTGGTTTCCCCTGTGGTTTTTGGTCATTTTTGCCTTGGTCCCCCTATGGTTTTGGCAACTGGAGCTGTGCAAAAAGAGACTCTATATGCATTTTATAATCAAAAGTACTTCTCGGAATCATGTCAAAGGTAAGTGAGTGCGCTCTAACCCATCAAGCCCCCTGCGCCCCCTTCGTGGGCGCAAGGTGCACAGGGGGCTTGGAGTTGGGATGCGCACACCCACATACCTTAGCCACAAATCACTCGAAAGAGACTCAGGATGCATGAAAAAACACGCATACTAGAGTTTCTATATGTTCATATATGTTCTATATTTTAAAGCAAAATGATCTCTTAAAAATGGTTTTTAGACGCTCCAAAAAAACATGACTTTTGGGGGGGGGAGGTATAAGCCAGTAGCGCCAACCTTTTTCTGATTAATCAACCTAAATGGCCTATATCAGAGTTGATACAGATGTCAAAAGTATGAAATCGGAAAACTCAAAAAGGTCAATTCTTTCAAAACTCAATTAAATATCGCAAAGTGATTTCGTCATCGGAAATTTTGAATTTGTTTTTGTCGTCCTTGTTTCAAAGCAATGCCAAAGCGCAGAGAAGTAATGAAATTTATTAGAGTGAATGCCTTTGTTGTTGAGAATTGTACTTTGTCCTTTTTGCTCAAAGGCTGTCCCTGCTTTTTTAGTGCATCGTTTGAACAACAAACACTGCGTTTTTGTTGATTACTTCATGTTAACAATTGATAAATACTTATAAATATATAACTTTCTATAAGTATACAGGCAATTTGTTAAATTTTCGTCATTATTTCAGAATAAAAACCTATCTGGCTAAGGATCTTTCACTAGGCCTATATTTATTTAACATTTGAAGTGTCAAAATTTCCCAATTTCTGTAGCATTTATTTGCAAATCCCTCATCAACCCAAAGTCTGAGGTTTCATGGCTGAGGCTCACAATGTTGCAGGGTTGGGAATTTCCCTAACCCACGATGGTTTGTCTGTGACCTATGATCAAGAGCTTTTACGGGACATTTGGCACAAATTTTCCCGTGCTTACAAAAAGCGGATTCATATTTTTAAGGTAAAATTTTTATTTGTTGGTGTATTTTTTTCTCAATTAATTATTTTGGTTGTAGAATGACTTTTTTGCTGGAATCTTCCCCGCAAACGTTCATTCCTTGGTATTTATTGTTAGTCTGGTCACCTTACTACAGTTTTTCGATCATGACATCACCCTTCGTGTTACTGACATCTTAGCAAATTATGTGTTCTATTATATATTTGGGTAATTTTTTTAAACTTTTGTCTGCATTTTTGGCTAAAATCATGGTATACGGCCAGTTAGTCACGCATTTTTCGCAATTATTTAAGTTTTTAAAATTTTCAATCAGTACATGGCTCTCATTTCAAAATTACGAAAAAAAGTACATATAAAGGAGTACAATACGATTCGGTTATTTTTCGTCAAAAAGGGATATTTTATCCAGTGTTTGTTGAGATATATTATATATATTATTTTTGCATATATCGCTATAGTTAGTGTCAAAATAATCGTGAGATTTTGGAGATCCTTTTTGTGTCAGAATTTATCTAGATATTGTCTCAACACAAAGTTATAGCTCGTAGAAATTCATAGCGGGACATTTTGAAAATTATTACACCAACAAATAGGCGGTGATTCACACAGACTTTCTAAATGAAAACAGGAAATGCTTAGTATTATTAGAAAGCTGAGCTCCTAGCGGTCATTTTGCCATATTATGAGCATAGGTGTGGTATGACAATAATGGCGCATTACTTGAAAACCTATGGGTATCCACTTGGATTTTGACTTGGATTTGCAATTCGTTACCTCCTGGACCCTTTTACACTTACTTAACCCATCATTGAAGCGGACAAGACTGGCACCATCGTGTTCAGCGTTAAATTCTGAGTCCAACTAGGTAAAAGTGCTTCTCGGCCTTCGGAGTGTTAAATTTCCTCAGAAACCTAAATCACACAGCATAAATTTGGAAAAATGTTTGTTTACTGAGATATAACCGAAAGCTGGAGTGATTTTAAATATCGACCACCCTGTTTTAGGCCCTGTCTCGGTGACCAAGCATTTTTCTAAATTCTGCTTTGTGATTTGGATTTCTAAAGAAATTTTATCCGGAAAGGGGCATGGGAAAAAATGTTTACACATAAAAAGCTTTTTTATTTAGGAAATATCAAAAATTAAAAAAAGCGTTGCTAACTGCCTATTTTCCGAAAATCATGCTTATAAAACAAATATAGGGATGGAATAATCTCAAAGCTTCTGGCTGCCCTTCTTGGAGGTACTCTACTTTGGTTCTGCCTGGTCCAATTGTTCCGTTTTTCGCTTAAATGGCTGCTGTGCTACAAGGGATGGATGTGAGTTTGTTTGAAAATAATTTGAGTTAGGTGTCTAAAACTATTTTTAGGTATGAGAATCCTCATGTGACTGGCAAAATATCTCCGATTACCAAGTTGTGGTTTGTAAGTCACTTTTTTTCGCTTTTTAAAACTTCATTAAAAATTAATCACGGAATTTTCAGTCAGTCATGCGAGTGGTCTGTAAAAGCAGTCCTATGTTGCATTCTTTTCAAGGAGGTAAATCGTGTTTCTGGCAGACATGTGCAACGGTCCTAAGTTGGGTCGGGATTTTTGCCCCAACCCGCTGAACAAATAAACTTTTAGTCGTTAAAGGACCATGCTTGCGGTGGTCTGGTGGGTCCCCGCCAATTCAAATTTTTTTCCTAATCGTTGGATTTCTGTACGGATTTTTTAACTTAGTTTCTAACAAAACAAGGCCTGGAATTTAATTTTAGGTGTAGTTTTGTTAGAAACCAAGTTAAAAAATCCGTACAGAAGATCAATGATTAGGAAATTTTTTGAATTGGCGGGGCCCACCAGACCACCGTGAGCATGGTATTTTAAGGAACCCTACATCGCCCCTGACACTATCGATGCGATGTCCTTTGTGGATGTGGAGGAGGGAGAAGTTGGCTCGACTAGTGAGGAAGGTCGTTACATGGTGATTTCTGGTTTTTCCAGAAATCTTGGCTACTTTTTTTAGAAGAATAATCACTACTACATTTTCTGGAGTGGCCAAGCAGCCCTTAAGTTGCTATGTATCCTAAATCAACAGTTGAATACGAAAGGAATTTCTATAAGCTGCGCTAATTGTTAGAAGAAAACCGGAAACGCCTAAATGCGGGATCGGTTCAGTTATCAGTTCAGAATCAGGGCTCGGATCTCACAAATTTTAAAATAAGGACATTTTGGCGAAATATGCTGTTTTATCCAGCACTTATTGTTCTTTTGGAGCTAAAAAATAAGATTTTGACGTAAAATTCTAAAAAAATAAGATTTGGAATCTCAAAATAAGGACAAATCTTATTAATAAGGACAGATCCGAGGCCTGCTTTAAATGTCAGGCTCGTGCACATGTCTGGGTTTTGGTCAACTGTTGGAGTGCACATCTTATAAAGCTTTCTTCAGCATTACCTCACTTGCCACTCCCTTCGCTGGATGATACTCTCAATAGAGTTGGTTTTTAAGCCTCCAGACTTTGTAACACATTAAACTTTTTTCGTTCAGCATCTACGCTCCATTCGACCCATCACCACAGATGAGGAATATAACGAAATGGTTGAGCTAACTGAAAAGTTCCGCAAAGGTATAGGCCGCCGGCTCCAGCGCTATTTATACATTAAGTCGTTCCTCTCCATCAACTATGTAAACTTCATTCCAACACCTAACTTTTAATGATAATTTTATCATTTTTTAAGGTGACCGATTGGTGGGAAGAGTTTGTATACTTGAGACAGCGCAGTCCAATCATGATCAACTCTAACTATTACGGATTCGATACTCTCAATGAGACTCTAACCACAAAACAGGCTGCTCGTGCCGCAAATACCACTTGGGGAGCACTGCTTTTCAGAAGGTTGATTGAACGACAAGAGGTTTCACCGGTAATCTTTTTACCTCTTTGACATTCTAGGTGAAAAAATGAGCTTGCAAATTTTTCAGTTTGCCGTTTCCGCACGGTCACCTGTTCCTTTCTGCACTATGCAATACTCTCGTCTATTTAATTCATGCCGTACACCAGGAGAGGAGACTGACAACTTTAGAGTTTGGGATGATGCCAAGCATATTGCTGTCTATTGCAATGGTTGCTGGTACAAACTACCAATCCATTCTGGCAAAAGGTAAGTGCATTTGCAGAAAAAATTTAAATTAACAGTTATGCCTGGAATAGGAGAATCTATTTTTCTCATACTTTTTAATAGTGATGTGGATTTGCCTTCTGGCAATGTTGCAATGCTGTACCGATCCCGTGCGCAGTGAGGCTGAAACAAAATAAGTCAATATACATCATTTGAAAAATGTTAGCAAACCTGATGAAGCTTTCTGTAGGTCCCGACCATATATCCGAAGTGAACGAGAGAGCTGCACAACTGTTGAGGTGAACGACCACTTCGTTTTTGACTGCTGCGTAGACTCGAGGCATGACCCATTCGTTGTAGAGCTCATGACCTTTGATTTGATACGATCCATTGCAGAGAGTTGCCCTAAAACAAAACGAAATATAAGCTGGACAAAACATGGAAAGAAACTATTACCTTTTTCCTTTGACGACAAATTTGTTGAGTCCCTGCTGCATTGCTTCTGACGGCTTGTTATCCTTTTCCAATTGATCCAGCTTGTTAAGATAGACCACACGCTTTGAAAAATGACTCTCGAGGTTGCTCGTTCTCCGATTGCTGAGTTTGATCTTTTTCTGGCATGCATTGCATTCCGCTTCAGTTTGCGACAGTTTTGTGAAGAGAAATTGGCCGGCTTCAATTCCTTCGAGCACCATTTTCCAGAGCAGGCTCATTCTGAAACAAAAAACCGTACATAAAATCAAAACTTTTGAGGTGCAAAAATCAGTGTAGCCCACAAATAATAACAACATTTTTTTGACGAAACTTTGGAAAGTTGAATTTTTCTGTGCGAGACCAAAATTAATTCGACTTTTTGCTTGCAATATTTTTAGAATTTGCAATGCAATATGCAATATTATCAAAATCCAATGTGCAATATTGCAATGCAATATTATCAAAATCCAATGTGCAATATTGCAATGCAATATATTTTGGCCAAAATGTTACAATGCAATATTGCGAATTGCAATGCAATATATTGCATTGCTCACATCACTACTTTTTTATTGCTCTATTCTATGAACCATACATATTGTAAAATAAAAATTTGTGTAAAATTTGGCTTTATTGACAAAAGGCCTTAGATAGTAGGTAACCCGCTAAAAGGTTTAAGATTTGCCTAGGGTTGCTAAAAAAGCAATTTCTATAATTTGACAAAAATTCTGACATTTTTACATGTCTATTGCGGCAATTTCCAAAAATCTTGAGATGGAAATTAAGAAATCCTAGATTCGCCATGATTTTTTGAATTTTTTCGCCAATAAAAAATTGTTCGGGCCTGAGATTTCTAGGCGTGGTTCGCCATATGGTATCGACGTATCCCACAGCGTGTAAAAACCTCATTTGCTGTCAAGTGCACATCGGCGTTGTGTTTTTTGAATTTTTTTGCTAAATGTTCGAAATTTTAATGCTTCTTTTTGATTTTTTTACATTTTTGCAACTTTTTGATTTCTATTACATGACAGATGTTTTGTTATGATTGTAATCATCAATAATCAAAGTTTATTTAGTGAAAAACGATTCGTGGCTAGAATTTAATCGAAAACCGCATTTCTAGTGCAATTTTTGGTGTTCAATTGTTCAACTAAAATTGCTTTATTTTTTTGCAGCATTTGCTAACTTTAAGTGGCCTTTCTTTTCTCGCCTGTTTCTGCACCTTTTTTGTTGTCACTTTTACGGAAAAAAATCTCACAATTCAAACGTTGAAAATTTGATTTAAAAAAATAGAAATTAAGAATCCAACAATTATCATTTTGTCTCGACACGAAACTAATAATTTCAAACTGAATTTGAACTTGTATTTGACGCTTGACACGCTGTGAGATATCCCTTGCATACCCACGATCTAAACAAACAGAAATTTTATTCTTCTTATAAAAATTGCAATTATAAACTGCAATTTGTTCCAGACTTCTTGAACCATGTGAACTGCAGGTGGCCTTCCAAGAAATCATCGACAGATCCGTAGACCCAGCTCCAGGAGAAGAAAAACTAGCTGCTTTGACTGCAGGAGAAAGAACTCACTGGGCTACTACACGCCGAAAGTTCTTCAGTTCTGGAGTCAACAAAAGCTCTTTGCATGCTATTGAAAGAGCCGCCTTTGTCGTTATTTTGGACGATGAGGAAGTGTTTTATGATCCAAGTGATCCCTCCAAACTGGACAGATGGGCAGCCAACTTGCTGCATGGAAAAGCATACAATCGATGGTTCGACAAAAGCTTTAACTTCATTATCTCTCCTAATGGTCGGTTTGGAATCAATGCGGAGCACTCCTGGGGTGACGCCGCTGTCACTGCTCACTTCGTGGAATATGTGCTGCTAAAGGACTATTGCGTTTGTGGATACACTGAAACTGGCAATTGCAAAGGAGAACCCAATGTGGCTGTTCATGCTGAACGTTTGAAGTGGGCAATCGATGAAGATGTCCAGGTAAAATTTGTATTTAGCTACTTTACTATTATATTAGCGAAGTAATTTTCTAGGAAAAGATTGAAGTTTCCATGAAAATTGCTCAATCACTAATTGATGATGTGGAGATGGCTGTGCTAGTTTGGACTGACTATGGAAAGGGTTTCATAAAAAAGTTGAAAATCTCCCCAGATGCATTCGTAAGTTCATTCACGTACATCCTTTTTTTGGCATAATTCTAAAAATTTTTAAATTTACAGCTCCAAATGACTTTGCAACTCACCTTCTTCCGGGTAATTACTTTTTGAATTTATATTACAACTAAATAGTGGCGAAGAATTGAAATCATACAGTCGAACCTCGGTTATACGACACCTCAAGGGACCGACTTTTCAATGTGGAGTATGACTGAGGTCGCAAATTTATTTCAACAGCAAAGTGGCGGTTAACTGAGGTAACCTCGGTGAAGTTCCACAAAAAGCTTTTTTTAATTAACACTCTAAAGATGGCTGATTTCTAGACCCCATTTAAAAATTTTAAAATTGTATTTCGGTTAATTTTTTGTTGCAGAGAATGCGGTTTACGCGTTGCGTCAAAAAAATTTGCGATATCGCGTCTATGAGCAAAAATCCATGATACCTAGTGCTCCCAGATCAAAATTTTAAAAATAAGGATATTTGCTCGAAATAAGGACATTTTAGGGTATTTTGGCAAAATATGCCATTTTATCCATTGCTTATTGCTCTTTGGCAACCAAAAATAAGGTTTTGACGTAAAATTCTTTTTAAAAAAAATAGTTGGGGTCCCAAAATAAGGAAAAATCTTATAAATGAGGACATCTGGGAGCCCTGAGTATATCATGGATTTGCCAAATTTCAAATTCTCGCCTAACAAAATTCTCAGGTAAGTTTAGGTTTTAGTCGACATATGTTAATTCTGAGGCCAGATTCGTGCTCACCGTGTTTCATTTACTTATAGAGGTGTACTCAGAAAAATGAAATGGGGTCGTTCAAAAATCTGGGTTTTGCCTTGGTCCCTTATGTACATATTTTTTTTAACCACAGGAGGGACCAAGGCAAGACCCGGATTTTTGAATGACCTCATTTCATTATTATGATTGCACTTCTATGAGCAAATCAATCACGCTGAGCGCGAATATGGCCTCAGAATTGGCATATGTCAACTAAAAACTGAAATTTTATGTGAATATTTTTAGGGGAAATTTGGCAAATCTATGATACCGGATTCGCCATGGATTTTAGAAATTTTTTATCATGGATTTTTGCACATAGACTTGATAGCGCAAATTTTTTTACGCAATCCGTGAACAGAACTGATATGTCCGAACTCTGCGGAAAAAATTATCCGTAACACGATTTTAAAAGTTTTTATCGGGGTTCTCAAAACCAGCCGTATTTAGAGTGTTAGACATTAATTTTAAAACTGTCGGCCAGCTGGCTGCAGTTGGCTGCATCCGCCTTCATCCTCTTTTTAACCTCCAAAAGGAGGCAAAAAAGAGATAAAAATAACCACCTTTAGCTTCCTTTAGCCCAGTTTGGCCGACCAAATCAGCTTTAGGGTGGCGTATAACCGGCGTGGCGTATAACCGAGGTTCGACTGTACTCTTAAAAAGTTTCAAATTGCAAGTGTCATCTCACCCTATTCAGGACCAAAGCCACTTTGCGCTGACCTATGAAGCCTCAATGACAAGACTATACCGAGAAGGACGCACAGAGGTATTTTTTCACAGTTCTCAATATTATCAGTTTCGCCAATAATCGGAATTACAGACTGTCAGATCATGCACTAATGAAAGCAGCGACTTTGTGCGCGCCATGTTAGACGAGAGCCAAACAGTACTTATTAAAAAAAGTTAGACATTTATGATTTGCTGTGTATTTAGCGAGAAGAAAGACTACGCTTGTTGAGAGTCGCAGCTGAAAGGCATCAAATGTTGTACAGGGATGCAATGTGTGGGCAGGGTGTAGACCGGCATTTATTTGCACTCTACGTGGTTCAGCGATACTTGGAGGAAGAATCTGCATTCATGAAGAAGATCTTCCCACCCACCTACTTACTATCAACTTCTCAGACACCACTGTTAGTTGCGCATATCACTTTTAAAGTAAAAAATCAAATTAATTTTTAACAATTCAGAAATCAATGTGAAGAAGAGGCGAAAAATTTGAGCCCTGAACAGAGGTTAAGTCTGGTCTCTGCTGGTGGTGGCTTCGGACCAGTGGCTGACAGAGGATATGGAGTTTCCTACATCATTGGTAATCACATTTAAATATTTAAGGCATAATTCGGAAAGCTATTAATAAAAAATTGTAGCTGGAGAGAACCAAATATCCTTCCACATTTCATCGAAAAAGTCAGCTGACAATACGGTAATAACACCACTTCAGTAAAATAAACTCTTTAAAAAATTGAAATTTGTTTTAGGGCTCAAATATTTTCCGGGAAAAACTCAAGGAAAGTCTTGTTATGATGAAATCATTGTTTGCATAAATATGAAAGAGAATGGCATTGAATTGTTCAACTACCGTATTTTCTCTATTAAATCCTCCGGGGTGTTATCGTTCAACCCCTTTCGGAGGGGGTTTGTATTATTTTTCAAATAATTTTTTTTTGTGCTGAACCGAGAGTTTTTTACTGTTTTCTTGAAGTGTTGGAGTACTGTTTTTTGTAGTACTGTTTTCTAGAGAATCCTATAAAGTGTAGATAAAAAATATAAATCATCGTAGAACATAAATCGGAGAATTTCACATCCACAATTTAAATTTTCTCCAGTTCCGTCGACCAGGCCAGGTGAATAACATTTCCTACCAGACACAAACAGTAAAGAGCTATTTTAACTTCCTACATTTTTCTCTGAAATTAAGCTTTTTGAAGCTTGGGAAACATGTTTGAGTCTGTCCCGCGCCTAAGCACAAATCAAACAATAACACGAAGAACCATCACCTGATTATGCTTCCAACTTCAGGTGAACATTTACTTAAACCACTCTGACTAGTGAAGCATCATATCTTTGTTACTATGAACCATATAGTACTGGCTTACTTAATAGATTACCAATCAAACAAAACCGTCTTTAGAATAGTCATTCGTACTCAGGGTACCATTTATGTAACTATTATCATGAAAAAAGAAATGTTATTAGAGACGGGAGATTTAATAGAGAAGATACGGTAAGTTGTAGTTGGAAAGGATTTATTTCTTGCATAGGTAATCTCAGAATGATGGTTGATTTTTGCTCATGCGTTTGACAATATTTTTGTAGTTTTGTTTTTGTAGTTTTGTTTATTGTATTATATTGTTTTGTGCCCTCAACTAGTTGCGTATATTATAATGAATTGGTAAACAAGTTGTAAAAATTGTATGAATAAATTGCAGATATTGACTGATTACTTTTGCAATTTTATCTCTTCTATAGGATCAGTTTTACACACATTTACGTATTAAAGGTGCATACAATGAACGACGGGACTCGTGACCATTTATAGCTCACCTTTTGAAACTTTTGATGAAAGTGATATACAGTCAAAGCTCTATATAACGATCACCCCTCATAACGTTCAGCTCTTTATAACGTTCACCTGACGCCGGTCACGTTAGTCAAAAAGACACTCTTCATAACGTTCACCATCAATTTGTAGCTCTTTTTTTAAATTTTAGTTCGTTTCAACACGAATTTGTTGCGCGCAAAACAAAGTTAAAGTAGGAAAGCCAGGCGGTCAAGAAAGCGAGCATAAATAGGAAAGCCAGCCTGTGTGTTAAAAAAATAAACTTTTCCTTCATTTCAGATGAAATTGTCGCTCATTCGCACTTCTCAGAACTTCTTTTTCTTTCATAATCTTGAAAAGTGGCCACGAAATCTTCTGAATGATATCGAGGTATAAAAAATTAAGCAAATATTTTTCAAGTTCTTAATTCAGAATAATTGCTTCGTCAAATCGAATTTTATCACTACAGCAGAAGAAAAAAACATTATGGAAGAAGTTGAGCCAAAAGTAAAAAGGTTAAAATATGAGGCATCGCATTGGGATGATGTAATTTTAAGCGTGGTTCTTCTTGATCATCATTGATCTTAATTGAATTTTAGGCCATTCACTTATTCAGAGAAAGAAAGTTCAGTAAATGGTCTGCAGAAAATGAGGCTGTAATTCAACGTATTCTCGGCGCTTCATTCCCATCGCCATCATCTACTGATAGTTCTGCAGAGAGCGTTGTTTGGTCGGGTCAAACACATGTTCTTGACCTTCACAAAGTTGCATATTTTATTAATAGGCACTGCAAACCAATTTTATAAATTTAGGATGGTCACATTCGGCCCCACATAGATTCAATCAGGTACTGTGGTGAAATCGTTAGCGGTGTCTCTGTATGTCCTTTTTTAAATTCCGTTGCAACTATTATACTTAATTTTTTAGCTTCTCTCAGACTGTATAATGAGGTTTATTTATAAGTATTCGTTTGAAAAAATACTTAATATTTTAGACTACGTCATGAAAAATCAAAAGACGAATTGGTGGTAGATATGCTCTTGCCAAGACTGAGCTTGTATAAATTGAGGTGAGAATTTTTAAGCTTAATAGATTTTTTTCGGATTTCATCAACCTGAAACTTTCAGCGGTGCTGGCAGGTATGAATTCACACATGAGGTATATGAAGATCTGAGTCGTTATTTAGCACATTACTTAGCACTTGTTTTCAGATACTTTCTGATGAAGCAAGCTTCTTCACCGATAAAAGGATAAAAGTTGGCCGTCAAAGAAGAATTTCTATCATTTGCAGGGATTTGCCAAAGCCAAAGGATGCCGGCGTAAAAGAAATTAAATTTAGCCCAATTCCTGAGCATGATTAGATTGTATTACTTCATGTACATAAAATATAATGCCGAGTCTACGAGGTTTTAAATCTATCGGTCAGTAGCTTATGCATAATTTTCGTAGTTTTTAGGGTATTTCAAAAAAAACCCTAATTACATAAAAAAATTTTTAACAAGCCCTTGCCGGGTAAATTTCTCAAATTTTTACATCTATCGCTTCGAAATCTTCAACTTCGTTTATGAATCTGTAAGGCAGTCATAAAAGAACGTGAAGACTCAAAATTAAACAAAAGAATTATTACAGTGCAGTTACGTGCGTATTATAATAATAACATAAAAGTTCAAAAGTGGTCAAGGT
Organism: Ditylenchus weischeri; assembly: GCA_029231635.1. NCBI lineage: Eukaryota > Metazoa > Nematoda > Chromadorea > Rhabditida > Anguinidae > Ditylenchus > Ditylenchus weischeri. The sequence continues at coordinate 527,929 of JAMRYI010000035.1, read as the reverse complement.
TTTTTTTGGCACACCCTGTTTTATCGCAAATTGTTTTCCTTGCATCAGAATTGATTTTTTTGCATCAGATATAATTTTTGTATCAGATCTATTTTTGCATCATATATAATTTACAAGGGTGCAACAGGCGCCTATCGGCGCTTCTATAGTATTTCGACTAGAGTACACGCTCCGCCGATGGCGCATCAGCCCCAGCTTCTACATGTACATAGTACGGGCATCTGATGCCAGATTCATGCTCAGCATAGTCGATTTACTTATATAACTACCCTTAAACGGTTTTAAAAACAGTAATACCCGCCAATTCTCGATTTCCTCGCGAGACAACAAAAATTTTATTTCAAATTATTTTCAAATTCCCCGAATTTTTCGATTTTGAGTACCTCCATGGAAATGGGGAGATCCCCATGTTCCGGTCCTCTTATCGACCCGATCTTTTTGTCATTCCACGCGCAAGGAAATGGCGCACAACAAAGTTCATGGTGACACGAACTTTTTTTGCCGCCAAAAATTTTCTTTCCTTATCGAGAAATTTTTCAAAAATTTTTTTTGACCAGAAAAATTTTTTTCGCCGCACCACACCTAAATTTTTATATGCTCAATCGCGAGCGGGCGTGCCATTCCCTATCAAAGGACACCAACTTGAAAAATTAATGGTCGCAAAAAGTGACCTAAAAAATCAATGTTTCGGACAATACCAAGCAGCGCTATAGTAGTTGTTGACTAGAAGGCACGCTGCGCCGATGGCGCATCAGCCCCAGCTTTTACATGTACATAGTACGGGAATCTGACACCGGATTCATGCTCAGCATAGTCGATTTACTTATATAACTACTCTTTAATACAGTAATACCACGTTATTCTCGATTTCCTCGCGAGACAACAAAATTTTTATTTCAAATTCATTTCAAATTCCCCGAATTTTTCGATTTTGAGTACCTCCATGGAAACAGGGAGATCCCCATGTTCCGGTCCTCCTATCGACCCAATTTTTTTCTCATTCGACGCGCAATGAGCAGGCGCACAAAAAAACATGAGGTGACACGAACTTTTGTTACTGCCAAAAAAATTTTTTCCTTATCGAGAAATTTTCCAAAAAGTGTTTTTCTCGAGAAAATTTTTTTGCGCCGCACCAAACCCGAAATTTTATTGCATATTCCTCGAGCCTTCACCCGGTTTCCTAATCAAGGACACCAACTTTGAAAATTAATGTTCGCAAAAAGTGGGCTAAAAAGTGAGTGTTTCACACAGAAAGCAGCGTCATAGTATAGGTAAACTAGAAGGCGCCGCTGCGCCGATGGCGCATCACCCGCCTTAAAAAATATAATCGCGGTTCGGGTATCTGCTTGTGGTTCGGGTTCCCGCTGGTGATTCGGGTGTATCCTTGTGGTTCGGGTACCTTATTGTGGTTCGGGTACCTGATTGTGGTTCGGGTACCCGCTGGTGGTTCGGGTGTATCCTTGTTGTTCGGGCACCTGATTGTGGTTCGGGTACCTGATTGTGGTTCGAGTGTATCCTTGTAGTTCGGGTACCTGATTGTGGTTCGGGTACCTGATTGTGGTTCGGGTACCCGCTGGTGATTCGGGTGTATTCTTGTGGTTCGGGTACCCGCTGGTGCCGCTTCGCGGCACTTCGTTGGCCATTGATAATGTGTCCGAGCGCGTAGATTCGGTGCACTTCGTTGGCGCCGCCGCAAATCTCTTCTTACGGGCTTCCATGTTGATGCGTTTGTTCCAAGCAAAGTTGGCATGGTTCGTTGTTCAATGTTAGTCAGCATTGACATTTCATACTTTCCAGTTATTATTCGGGTGCCTTTACAGTATTGGAAGAATGTTTCTAATTTCGTGTTTTTTTCCATGGCATTTGCAATTTGCTCCTTGGTGTCATCGTCTTTAAAGTATACAGTATGCTTGTCTTTGAGATGAACAGGTAAATGTTCGACATGATGACTTTTACCTTGAATGGTGTACTTTAAAATGTGCCATGCAGCTTCAGTGTAACTCACATATCGACTATCAAGGTGGTTGTTAATTTCATCATAAATTATAATTTTTGCACCATCCTCATAGACTTTCACCATGCTTATTAGTGCTGCGTCATAACCTTTGTAAACGTACTTGAAAATGTATTTGTACGATTTAATGCTATTCACGATTTCCACATTCACGTGACTTCCGGTCAGGTAAACTAAGTAAGGAGCATGTGGTACAATATTACTATTATCAACTTTTCTACCTTTAACAATAACACTTTCCCCCTCTGGTCTTTTTAACTTTGCATATCCTTTACCAGACAAATCACTTTTCTCAGAAAACTCTTTAGGATATCCAAATTTACAATATTTTGGCATCTTATTACACTCCTCACAATCGTTTGGACGATCGTTTTTAGATTTTGTTGAACAGTCAGGACACAATTTACTTTTCATGCAAGGACATTTTGGGTTATCTAGGCCACAGGGCCCATGAACCATTCTCGTGTTTATAATATATAGCGCAGATGTGGCCTTCGGAAATATTTCTTTGAGCTGTACTCGTCATCTGAGCCAAATGCATTGTCATAAAGCAGCAAAGCAATCGCCAGATTTCTATCCATCTGAAGCAAAAAAAACTCACAGCAGTCTATACGGCCAAAAAATCTTGAAAAAAACAAAAGGACACTAGCTATGTATGAATCAGTTTCGTGAAACCGTTTCCGGCTCATGAAACGGTTTCCGTTTCACTGGAAACGCGTTTCTTTCGATTAATTTCGCTGCAAGATGCCCTGTTGCAGCGAAATCAATATTAATTTCGTTTCAAGAAACGGGGCTGAAACGAGCTAAATCGTTTGCGTTTCAGCTTCGGAAACGAAAATGTGAAACGGTGTCACGGAAACGTTTTTTTTCGTTTCAAGAAACGATTATGTTTCCGTTTACGTTTCATGTACCTGAAACGGTTTCTGGAAACCGTTTTTCGCCCGTTTCCGTTTCCAAAAACGGAAGTGTGAAGAGGGCCAATGTCTTCATCTGAAAAACTGGTGCCCGGGAATTCAAACAATTGAAATGAGACTTATTGGCGTGGGCAGAAATCTAGATCTATCAAATCTAAATGGCAGAAAATCGGAATTAAACCCAAAAGTGGTGACCCACACATCCACATACCGTATTTGCTCTAATAGGAGCACCCGCTCTAATAAGCGCACCCCCTCAACTTTCAGGGGTTTGTATCTCGGAGCAGAATTTTTTTTTCGAACAGGTTTTTTTGCGTTTTCTTAATTCCCGCGAGCTCTACCGATTCCGCTTTTTGATTTTGGATTTCCCGCAAAAATTCTCCTATTTTTCAAACCCCCCTAGAGGGGGGTTTGAAAAATAAGCGCACTGGTGCTCCTATCAGAGGAAATACGGTATGCCAAATACTATACAGTCAAACCTCTATATAACGTACCCCTTGGGGGACGGGTGAAGGGGTACGTTATATCGAGGGTACGTTATATTGAGGGTACGTTATATTGAGGGTACGTTATATCGAGGGCGGAAACCAAATAGATGACAGGTGTACGTTATATCAAGGGTTTGTAAAATATTCAAGTTATTTTATTCATAAGCTCAACAATAACAATTCCGCGAACAACAATCAATGGCTAGCGGAGAAAAAACCTTTTGACGTTTCGGCTTTGGAGTACTCATCAAAACTGAAAGGGAAACATTTAATGACTATAGAAAACATTGCAGAAGCAGAAAAAGAGCAAAAACTGTATTAAATTGGTAAATATACCACACTATTTTTCAAGGGTACGTTATATCGAGGCTACGTTATATCAAGGGTACGTTATAGCGGGGGTGAACTTATTTTAATTTGGAGTAAATCCAACCAAATGGTCTCAAGGGGTACGTTATATCGGGGGTGTCGAGGTTTGGCTGTATAGAGATTTTGCATCAGATTTACGTCTTTCTGCATCAGATATGCAATTTTCTGCCTTAAACCACCCAAAGTGACCCCGAAAACCCACTCTTAATTACCTCAAACCTCCAACAAGCATTATGCCTTATCTATTTTTCGTAGTTTTTGACTTTTCTAGGGCTAAATTCGATTAGAAACACGATTCCTTATCCAAAGTACGTTCTATTCTTGGAAAAACTTTCGCAGTGGTACGAATATTCAAACTTTCGAGAAAACCCAAGTCGCGGTTTTTTTTAAATGTGGAGTCAACTAGATTTATTTCAAGTTTTCACAATTATACAACGCCAGAGCCACATTGCTCGCAGAGTGACATAAACAACCGAAGGATTTGTTTACATTTTTAGTTGACCATTTTTGTTTCACCAGCCTTTAGTTACGTCTGAGATTTTCAAGTCGTGCTTGCAGATCTGCATCCACATCAGAAACTCCAGCACTGACGGCTTAAATTATGCAATTTTATCACTTGAGTCATGATTAGGAATATGGCTTTATACCTTGAGGCTGCTTCGCTTCTTTCACTCCAGTAGCAAGGGGATCGGCCGGTGTAGGAAGCTAAAGTTGAAATGCGATATTATATAACGGCCGGCTAAATAAAGTTACCTTATTAAGTTCTTCGCCCATCTGTATTCCCAACTCATCAAGTATTTGTTGCACAACTGTTTCGGTTTCTTGCTCGTCATCCGCATCACCCTGAAATTATTCAGTTTGAAGGAAATTAAGCAAAGAGTAAATCAATTACCATAGCATCGTCGACGGCGTCCTCCATCATTTCTGAAATCACACAACACAGTCAAACCTCGTTTATACGGCACCCCCAAAAGTTCGTTCCCGCCTTGGGTCCGACACTTTCTTTAGCTCAATTTTCGAAGTCTTTTGCTAAATGTGATTCGCCAGCCTAGTCCGAAATATCGCACGGATTCTGATTTTTCCATTCGTTTTTTCAAAATTTTTAAATTTTGTCATAAAGTTCCGCGAACCTCGGTTATACGGCACCAGATTTTCAAAAGGGGTGCCGTATAACCGAGGTCCGCGGGTTTTTATGGCAAAATTTAAAGATTTTGAAAAAACGAATGGCAAAATCAGAATCCTTGCGATATTTCGGACTAGACTGGCGAATCACATTTAGTAAAAGACTTCGAAAATTGAGCTAAAGAAAGTGTCGGACCCAAGCCGGGAACGAACTTTTGGGGGGTGCCGTATAAACGAAGTTTGACTGTATTCACAAATATTGATCAAGGTATTTTAAATCCACAAACCTTCCTTCATGTCCATGATTTCTGACTGCTTTTCGAATTCTAAATATGTGAATATTTAATACACAAATATTAAGTCAGCAAGAGAATGCTCACTGACCCATCATGATTTTCTGAATTTCCGGGAGTTTCAGTTGCTGATTCATGCTCTTCATGGCTCGAGTGACGCCTTTCATAGCCTTAGAAAACAATTATTGTGCAGCTGAAAACTAGCGAAAATTTTAAGAAAACCTGAGCCATTGCATCCTAAAGTTTGAGATGTAACTGAAAAAATGGGATAATTGTGTAATCTACCTGACTCTTCAACGTCTGAACCTTGAGGGACACAGCTTGAATATTTGCCTTCATCATCACAAACTTTTTGACATATTGCCTTGTTCTGACTAAGTCCTTGGCCATGACACGAACGGAGTCCTATACAGAATCCAGCATGAAAAGTTTTGCGTAAGAAAAACTTACCATCTGTCCCAATTTAGCCATTTTCTAGAAATATCTAGTGTAATGAAAAATGAACTAATATTTTTTTTGGTAAAAGTAGAAAAACCTTGATATCCATAATAATCTTCTTTTCAGACATCTCCAGCCTTTGACGCTCACGATCAAGTTCACGCATAGCCTTATTGAGAGCGCGCTGATTCTGGCGCAACAACTCTAAAAATAAACAGTAATCAATTAGCAGCGAAAACTAATTAATGAGATTACTCACCCTGAGGAGTCTTCCTTCGTCCGAACAAAAATTCCATGGTGCTCGAAAGTCTGAAATAAGAACTTATCTTATACTTGGACATGGGTATATTCGTACTAAATACTAGCACAAAAAAATCGACTCGAGAAGACAAAAATAATGAGGATGATAAAGTTTGAAAAGGAGAATTAAAAAATGGACTCTCATCCGAAATCTCGCGACCATAATGACCCCCGTATCCGGCCCGTCCTTCACACCGGCCAGACGGTGTCGACGAGCCGACCAAAAGCAATCGGTCGGCGGATATGGGACACCATCCATTTTAATGCGAGTAGCGACTAGCAACACTCTCTTTTCACTCCAATATTCTTTTTAATTTTCAAAGAACAAAACTTATTATTGTTACCAATATTGTATGATAGGCTGTTGGTGAAAACACTTCTCAAATTATGTGTTTACCTCCACAAAATATGTATTTACCTCCTCAAATCGTAAAAACGTTGCAGGATCAAAATACCCAAAGACAAAATACCCAATTACAAATTACCCAAAGACAAAATACTCAAAGGACAAAATACCCAATGGTCAAAATACTCAATGGTCAAAATACCCAAAGACAAAACACCCAATATGCATATTGTACAAATAATGTGCACTATATGCTATTATCATAATACAAAACATCTAATTTGCACCATATGGCTTTAAATGTTGATAGGCCATCAAAAGTCTACCAAAAAAACATATTTTGTCTTTGGGTGTTTTGTCTTTGGGTATTTTGACAATTGGGTATTTTGTCCATTGGGTATTTTGACCATTGGGTATTTTGACCATTGGGTATTTTGTACTTTGGGTATTTTGTAATTGGGTATTTTGTCTTTGGGTATTTTGATCCTGCACCCGTAAAAACGAGTATTTCTGGGTGTTTTTTCAATTGTAATTTTTTTGTTTAACATGTAACCCTGAATCTTTATCAGTATGTGTCATAACTATAGTTTGCAAAAACATCAAAATAGATGTACTACATCAAAATTGATTGGCGTTTTGTCAAAATACAATAACATCAAAATTACATCAAAAATTTTGATGTAGTTTTGATGTTCTTTTTTTATGTAATTTCGCTAACCGTATAGAAGCCTATTACGAACTTTTTACACATTTTATGAGTTTTTAACTTGTTATTACTTGATTACGGTGTGTTCATAAACCTTTTATGTATGTAGGATTGACAAAATGAGTGGTTCTTCTGGAAGCGAGAGTGATCAGTCGACGTAGAAAGGTAATATATTTTCTTGCATTGAGTATAATCAAGCAAACATTGAGTGTAATCATATTTCAGATTGTCTTTGACCCACATTTGCACTCAACCAAGCTATGGAAGAAAGGCAAAAAGTTTGGTCATGCTTTTGATATTGTTTGCGAGGAGGGCTATGAGACTTGCAATGTTTCTGTAAAATTCCAACGTGCAGGGCTGACTTTGAGCGTAACTCTCCACATTTGAGGTAAGTGGTTTATGATGTATTTATATTATGTGGATCCTTTTTAGTTTGCACATTATTTCGCATAAGGGTGTTTATCCTATATCCCAAGAGATAGTCATAGTCAACTCGTCTTGGTTTGTCTATAAGGTTACATGACATGGTTTGGTTTCATAAACATTATAGGATACTCTACAATATGGTTCTTCTTTTTACGCGACTAAGCCTTATGAAAATTCGTCTTTATCGGCAGCTGAACAACAGGCATGTGCAGACACTGAAGCAGGACTTAAAACCCTGGAAAAACTCGTCAATAATATGAGGTTAGCTTTTAATATTTACGCTAATAAATGTTTTAAACAACTTAATTTGCAGGCACAATGACCTTATTAGGATTGCCGCAAGTAAAGCACTGAAATCACCAGTGTCAACAACATTTCTTACCTATTACTACATGGTTGAAGCATTGGTAAGCAATCGTGCAATTTTGTGCGCTGCAAATGAGCAGCATGGAGTCGCAGCCTCAGCTAATCTACTGCAACTTTCCAATACACACTACTTCAAGGAATACTTAGCAGTGCTTAAGCCTGTGGCCGACTTTGTCCTCGAGTTTGAGGTAATGAAGTTTGACAGCAAATACATAATTTAGATAATTTAGACAGAGAAAGTGCCGAAATCAATGAGGATCATCGAGCAAATGGCTACCCTGTGGCTGCATCTGACTGAGAAGACACAACAAGTAGAAGGCAATTCCGTCTACGGAGTTCATCCAAAAACGTGGCCGCATTAATATATCTCAGAACAGTATACATGAAAGAATTTGTATGATTGTTTATCACAATAAAATGTTAGGATATTATTTTAGATGTAATATATGCTGTGGAAGCAAAATAAGACACATAAAATACTTAGAAAATGGCTTCTATACGGTTGGAGAACTACGTCAAAATTACATCAAAAGTTTTGATAGTAGTTTTGATGTAGTTTTGATGTAATTTTGATGATGTAATTCGAAAATAATATCAATTTGAAATGATATTGATGTAGTACATCTATTTTGATGTTTTTGCAAACTATAGTCATAACTCTTCGCGTTTTTTTTAAATTTTTAGTCAGAATCGATTTTTTTCTTTTTCGCATATTTCTTCATGAAATTCTTCATTTTTCATTGAAATGTGACATGTGTTCAAATTAAGCGTGTTTTAGATACGTCGATGCCAAGGAATTAAGCCAGAAATCAGCAAACATTTAATGGTAGTGTTAAAGGGATTTCAAAGCTGCAGGAAAGATGGTAGAAAATTGTTGAGGCCGAAGGAAATTATTTTGATGAATGATAGTTGCTGTTATGAAATATGTTATGCGTTGACTTGAATAAAGATTTAACTGTTATTTGGAAATGATTTTCTATGAAAGAATTGAAGAAATATGCAAAAAAAGAAAAAAATCGATTTTGAATAAAAATTTGAAAAAAAACGCGAAGAGTTATGACACATACCGTATTCTCTCTAATAGAAGCGCACTCTCTAATAGAAGTGCACCCCTAGGCATTTTATCTACACCGTTTTTGAGAAAAATTTGATAAAATTAGGTTAAATTGGCGCTTTTAAATTTTTTTCAATAGACTTTGTGGTAAGGACTAAAAAAAAGGCTCCAATTCACGCATTTGTGCCATTCTGCTTGACGTGTCAGCAATTGTTTTGTCAATCTCTAATCTGTACTGATTCCAGCCAAAATGAGCGATTAAGAGCAAACTGAAGACGATGGTGAGTCAAACAACAAATGTCTAGCCAGGAATCGTCCCGCAAACGCAAAGCCTACACTACTCACAAGAAATTGGAAGCGGTCGACTACGCCAAGAAGTACAGCAAGATCTCTGCCAGCAAAAAATTTCGGGTGCACAGAAAAATGGTCCAGGAAAGGGTAAAGCAGGAAACAAAACTTCGTGAGTCTCAGTATGTTGCTGTATCTCATTGACTGCACATTGACAGATATTACGTCCTAGTTTATTGTTTCAGGATAAAGTCAAAACGAATCGCTCACAACGACCCCTCACATTTGCAGAACTCGACGGCGAATTGGCCAGCTGGGTGCGAGAGAAAAGAGCTGCAAAGAAGAAGGTTTCGAGAAGGATTCTGAAGCAGCAGGCATTCAAGATGTTTGTGAGGGATGACGACGAGGAGAAGGAATTCAAGGTTGATTTACTGATGTTTTGCATGCTCACCTCTAACTATCTTAAAGGCGAGCGAAGGATGGCTTCAGAAGTTCATGGATCGGCATAATTTCCGTGCGCGCCTCCCTACTTCGGTTTGTCAAAAGCCGCCGGTGGAGTATGAACAAGTATTGGTCAATTTTATCATGTTCGTCAGCCAGCTACGGGAGAAAACGAAGTGAGAGATTTGTTTGATGTCTGTGATTAATTGTTTCTACTGTCTGCTAGATATGATTACATCTACGTTTGCGACGAAACGGCAGTCTCAGTCTCATCAGGTGGAAAGCGCATCGATGAGAAAGGAACAAAGTAGGTTGGTGGATGTTTTAGTAATGATGTTTTTGTGTTCAATGGATTTTCTAGGTCTCGGTGCTAACGACAGGTCATGACAAGCTTCGAGTGACTGTGATGCTGACGGGTCGTTCCGACAGAAACAAGTGCCAGCCCTATGTCTTGCTGCCAAGAAAGTGTGTTGATCCAGCCATCGTAGAGAAGTTCAAGGGGAAATTGCAACTTGCTTGGGAGGGAACCACTTGGATGAATGACGATCTGACGGCCGATTACCTCAAGCGCGTGATGGGCTCGTCTCTATTTCTTAAGCGTCTACTTGTTTGGGACTCTTTCCGGTGCCATATTTCCGAGGCGACCAAGAAACAGCTGAAGCAGTGTGGGTTGGACACGGCCGTAGTTCCTGGAGGTTGCACTAAGTTTGTCCAGGTTTGTTCTTTGCTTTATTTGTAGTAGAATTGAACAACTGGTGAATTGAATGTTCAGGCACCAGATGTTTGCTGGAACTTACCATTCAAAGCAAAGATGCGCGAGCTCTACGAAAATTGGATGTTGCACGGCGAAAAAGAAGTCACAAAGGGAGGGAATCCGAAAGCTGCGCCAATGTCAGTATACCTCGAGTGGATCGTCGAAGGCTGGAACAGCCTTTCAGAGAAGCTTATCACCGATTCGTTCAAGTCGTGCGGCGTAACAAATTCCGCTGATGGGTCAGAGGACGGTCAAATCCACTGCTTTAAAGAAGATAGGCCGGTTCCAAGTGGTCAAGTGAAGCTGAAGCTGTCGCGCGAGGAAAAAACTGGCCAAGCTAATGGAAGAAGTGGACATCGGTGAAGAGGAAGAAAATATGATTAATAAAAGCGATGCGTCCATTGAGTGCTGATTGTTTTCTTTTCATGGTTGTAAATAAAGAAATTTTTGCTCAATACTGTGGATTTTATGAAGGGGTTGAAAAATAGAAGCGCACTCTCTAATAGAAAGAATTCAACCCCCGGGGAGGTTGAAAAATAGAAGCGCATGCGCTTCTATTAGAGAGAATACGCTACTGGTAGTTTCTAATGAGCTACCAACTAGCTCGATGAGTATAGAAAAAAGTTGAGGAAAATTTGTTTTTATGAAACTACTCCTTGTTTTTCAAAACCAATTATTCTCTCACTTTCACACATCACATCGAGCTATTTGATAGTTCATTAGAAACTAGAAGATTCAGGGCTACATGTTAAACAAAAAAAATTTACGATTGGAAGAACACCGAGAAATACTCGCTTTTACGATTTGAGGAGGTAAACACATATTTGTGGAGGTAAACACATAATTTGAGGAGTGTTTTCAATTTTAGCCTTATATAATATGAGTTTTGAGTTTCAAAAGCTGGCTTTATACTCAAACATAAAAAGCCCACGGGGTTAAATTAGAGAAAATAGGTAAGAGTAAGGCTTTTGTGCAAATGGTTCAACAATAAAGTCAGGTATATTCTATCAAAAATTGGAGAGATGTTGAAATATTAAAAAAACATGATTGGTTAATACTACTTTCTCTTAGTCATTTAGAGTGACAAATAATGCGTCAAAAACATATCTGCCAAAAATTCAAACGTTTTTTTCTTAAGTATTTTTTTACCACCACGTGCATTTTTGTAATTTGTATTCTCACAAGGGAAGTACCCGAGGTGTGTTTTTGAGGACCGGACATGACATATATTTTTTTATATATATAAAATCACGAGGAGGACCAAGCACTTTTCTTTGATAGTGGTCTAATATTTTTTTCCTTTTTTAACGGTATTTCTAACATGTTTTAAGCATTTCGAGCTGAAAATTTATTTTTGCAAAAAATTACCTTAGGCAATTAGCTTAAATTTAAGTTAGAGGGGCATACCAGCGCGTTACACTACAATTAAGGCGGGGATCAGCAATTTCTTTCTCTCATGACTGCTTTCTATAAGCGTTCTTCGTGATCCGACGAAATTTTTCTGCCTACTTTTTAAAAGTAGGATAAGGTCATAAATATCAGATCTGACATGAATCGAGTGAAAACAAAGACGATTTTTAAATAATTGCTGGTCCCCGCCTTAATTTGCAGCGTAACGCGCTGGTATGCCCCTTTAAAAACGTTTTTAAAATATGGATTTGTTAAATATGAGTCGTATCGAAAAGGCCCAGTTGATATCGCTTAGGTTGTGTTGAATTTTGGTTGGAAACTGCAATTACCTGCTAAAAAAATAATTTTTCATCAAAATTTCGACATCCTAGTCAATAATCACTAAAAATTTTAGAAAATATAGTGAAATGTTTTTCAAAAATCTTGGCGTTTTGTTGTTTTTAAAGTGATTATGTTTTTGAATTTTAAGCCCTTGTGCTAGATTCTAGCGGTCATTTTGAGTACTAAATGTTTACAACTTGAAAAAATTCTGTGAATAAAACATAAATTAAGTAAAAATTTTCAAAAGACCATGATTCACGCATCGTGGCTGAATGGTAACTTCAAGAGGTTATATCTCCGAATTTAATTTATGACGCGAGATCGGGGCAACCACTTTCACACATAAGCTGCGGATGCTCTACAATAATAGACAATAAAAAATGGGTCATGTCCCGTCTTCAAAAATACACCTCGGGTACTTACCTTGTCAGTTAGAAATCCTGACGAAATTTGTGAAAGTTTACTTGCTGTTGTGCGGTGACCTTGGTAGTACGCTTTTTAAGGCATTAACCCTTAAATGCGCACACTATGATGCACCTCGTTTTTGCAAAAACAAATTGCATATTTGATTACGACTCAAATACGAATACAGTCTACTCTCGTTTATCCGCCACCCCCTCAAGTTCGTTCCCATTTAGGGTCTGACACTTTTTAACCCAATTTTTTAAATCTTGTGCCAGTTGTCTTTGGTTGGTCCAGTCTGAAATATCGCAAGGATTCTGATTTAGCCGATCGTTTTTCCAAACTCTTTTTATATTGCCGTAAAGACCCGCAGCCAGAGAACTGCATTTGGTCCTAAACAGGACCTTTTTAGGACAAAAAATGTCCTAAAAATGTACTATTTTAGGCACTTTAAGTTTGGCGCCAAATAGGACGATAGTCCTAAATAGGACAATTGTCCTATTTAGGGGTACTAAAAAAAGGCGCGAATTCAAATTATATTTTATTTTTCGTGCTTTTATTTTTTGGCTTTTTGACACTGTATGTGATGAGTTTTGTGGTATTACCTATTTTTATTGTGGAACAACATGTATTTTCATACTGTTTAGTTATTTTTTGCACTGTAAAATACTTATTGAAAGCGTTTTAGAATTTCTAGCTCACATTATCGTATGAGGTAAAACCAGTTTTGAGCAAAGATCTCAACATGAGAATAGACGATGTTTTTTCATCAGTAAGTCTGTTTCTCAAATCTTTAGCAACTATTCCATATGTCGAAATTGATCTTTCGCTAGGAGCGCTTGACGCAGGAATGCAAAGAATTTCTTTCGCATTTTTAGAAAGTGTGGGATAAACCTTAAAATTGAAATATTTTTTTTGAATTATATATTGCGCTTCCGGGAAGCGCCAGATTGCGCAAATTCAAATTGCGCAACCGCAAATTGCGCACAATTCAAATTGCGCACCCGTAGATTGCGCACACGTAGATTGCGCACCCGCAAATTGCGCAAAACTCAAATTGCGCACCCGCAAATTGCGCACAACTCAAATTGCGCACACACTTTTCTTCATTTAGCTATAAGGTCCGCTAAAATTACGCGGCCACTTAAAGGCCACAATCAGAAAACAAGAATTTTGAGCCGCTTTGGTCTGACTATCCAAGAGTGCCTTCAACGTTGTGTCGCAATAGAAAGTGGTTGGTTTTCTTTCATTATTATCGAGGGATCATTTCCGAGGGAAATCCACCTGGCAAGGGACTACATGGCCAATTTTTTTCTGAGTGGACGCGTAATTTTAGCGTACCCTGTTTGCTCCTTTTTATTTTCATGGAAATATTGCTCTGTGGTATTAGCTCCCTAGCTTTCTTTAGCCTTCTTCTCATATTCTTAACTGCAAATTGCAACACATATGTCTAACACACTTAAAACTGAACGAAAAATCAACATCAAACGTCTTTTTTTCGTGAACTATATCAAACTCATCTCGCGGTGTTTTGTCCTAGGCGGTGTTTTGTCCGATGAATCTTCGCAAACAAGAGTCTTATACTACAACGAAATTCGAATAGGTCTCTTACACTTACCACGACTGCCCGCTAATAGAATCACGAATGAAAAAAACTTAGCGCTTTATAAAACAAACGTATTTATTCTGGAAAACAAGGTATTTAATCGTAACAACCATCAATATTTTCGAACATTACACATTTAACGGTCTTTCTGTGTCACACTGCAGTTTTTCTTTGCTGTCTCTGGAGCCGGAATTTCTATGGATGCATCACATACTTCATAGACGTCAGCAGTGTTAAAGTCAATTTTCTTGGCTGGTGGCTACAGGTAAGGCGGAGCTTTTGAAGAGACAGAGCCTGAACCGGATCAGTGAGCCTAATCCTTAAATATTAGAAAGACTTACAAAAACCACTAGATTTGACTGCTGAAGACACCACGTGAGACGAATTTCTCAACCTCTTGGATATTTTAACGTGTATACCGTGGACACCTCTCCTGCAACAATAATTGAAAAAAATTAAACTGACCGAATATCATCATTACTCATCTGCGGACTCGATAAAAGCGCATTGAGTAGCCTTTGCAAAAGCCGAGACCGTTTCCCCTCTTTGTAAAGAATGAGCATTCCATGTCTAAAAAAACACGCATAAAACCTGTAAATATACGTATGAAAACAATAACAATGACCAGAGTATAAATTAAGGCAAAAAATCAGGGAAAGTGCAGATAAACGGAAAAAAGTATGTGCGCAATTTGAAGTGTGCGCAATCTACGGGTGCGCAATTTGAATTGTGCGCAATTTGCGGGTGCGCAATTTGAATTGTGCGCAATCTACGTGTGCGCAATTTGAAGTGTGCGCAATTTGCGGTTGCGCAATTTGAATTTGCGCAATCTGGCGCTGCCCGCGCTTCCTATGTTGGATATCGAATTTTGGTCTGCTAATGAACAAGTAACTTTACAAATATCAAAATATATAATTCAAAAAAAATATTTTAATTTTAAGGTTTATCCCACACTTTCTAAAATTGCGAAAGAAATTCTTTGCATTCCTGCGTCAAGCGCGCCTAGGGGTACACGACAAAATTATCCCACGACAGAATTCTCCCTACGACAAAATTCTCCCGCGACAAAATTCTATCGGACACTATTCTCCCGGACATTATTCTCCCGCGACAAAATTCTCCCGCGACAAAACGATTCTCTCCTTGGTGATGGTCACAAGTGTCTCTCCTTAATCAAGTAGGATCTTATTTACTTACTTTTTATCATTGAATTTTGTAGGCAATACTTGCAGCAGGAATCTATGCGAAGGGGACACGAAGCAATTGATCCAGTCAATTGGTTAGGTTTCAACGACAAAGTATTTTCGCATAATTTTTTTAATTTTAATTTTTGACCCGCTCTTTTTTAAGACGATCCCTCAGCAAAGCAATAGCTATGATTGTGGTGTATTTGTCTGTCTATTCGCGGAATCCGTGTCGCATTTTTTTTCTCGATTATGTTATTTTTTCTCGATTATGTTATACTGTTATGTTGATTTCCGAATAAAAAAGTGATCTCTGGGGTGTATTGTTAATTTTTAATCAAAGTCGTGACATAGTACGACAAATTCCTAGGTTTTCACCGGCACGGTCTAGTAGATACTATTTAACCCAAACCTTAGAGCCCTGTCTACCTACCATTCATTCGTAAACACTTAATGTTTTTGCCTTGGGCCAATAAATAACTAAACGCAAATGAGTACAAATCCATTCATGACTTTTATCAAAGAGATAGATGATTGACATATGAATAGGTATAAAAATTGGACAAAGTCAATACACGTGTGGAACACCAAGATACGGTAGAATTTTGTCGCGGGAGAATTTTGTCGTAGGGAGAATTTTGTCGCGGGAGAATAATGTCCGGGAGAATAGTGTCCGGTAGAATTTTGTCGCGGGAGAATTTTGTCGTAGGGATAATTCTGTCGCGGTATAATTTTGTCGTGTACCCCGCCTAGCGAAAGATCAATTTCGACATATGGAATAGTTGCTAAAGATTTGAGAAACAGACTTACTGATGAAAAAACATCGTCTATTCTCATGTTGAGATCTTTGCTCAAAACTGGTTTTACCTCATACGATAATGTGAGCTAGAAATTCTAAAACGCTTTCAATAAGTATTTTACAGTGCAAAAAATAACTAAACAGTATGAAAATACATGTTGTTCCACAATAAAAATAGGTAATACCACAAAACTCATCACATACAGTGTCAAAAAGCCAAAAAATAAAAGCACGAAAAATAAAATATAATTTGAATTCGCGCCTTTTTTTAGTACCCCTAAATAGGACAATTGTCCTATTTAGGACTATCGTCCTATTTGGCGCCAAACTTAAAGTGCCTAAAATAGTACATTTTTAGGACATTTTTTGTCCTAAAAAGTAACCCTATTTTTGCCTTTTAGGACCAAATGCAGTTCTCTGAACCCCAGTACTCAATTCGGGTATATCCCCAGCACTCAATTAAACAACAGGGGGACCAAGGCACATTTTTACATTTATTCGATAATTTACATATTGTGTCCAAAACTATCTCAGGTAACACTATAGAATCCCCCCCCAGCCAGCGCAAAATTTACTTATACCGAAGGGAGAGGGACCCGTCTCATATTGATTCTCGTGCTCTGAAACGGCACGGAAACACTTTGGTTTCTGAAAAATCGAAATAAAAAAAATTCGGTTTGCCTTGGTCCCCCAAGGTGATGAAACTAGAAAATTTTCAAAAAAATTGTTTTTTAAATTCCCGCCAAAACATTTTTAAAGGGAATAAGGGCTGTATTGGGAGCGGAAGGGAATAAAAAGGGGACACTTTCATGGCAAAACGACAAAAAAAGTAAATTTAAGACTATTAAGACTGTCTAACCATGTTTTTCAACATGGGCCTCGGCAAAAAGAGACTCTATATGCATTTTTTTATCAAGAGTCTTTCTCGGAATCATGTCTAAGGTAAGTGAGTGCGCGCATCTCTGGTGGGATTTTATGGTCTAGCCCTATCTCAAACTAACGTTTCGCAACTTTATCACAACTGGCATATTCGCTATACGTCTATATGCTTTAAAACCCCCAGATAGTACATTCGGCGTGGTTAAATAATCTTTCGGGATGATTTGGTTGGTATAGGGTAGTTTGAGATGATTAGGAGTGGTTGAGAATGGTTCAAAATAGTTTGGACACAATATAGAAATTTTTGGAAAGAATGTAAAACATGTGGATTGGTGCCCCTTTTGTTTAATTGAGTCCTGGGGATATACCCGAATCGAGTGCTGGGGGTATACCAGAATTTAGCCTAAAAACGGTAAAAAAATTGAGACACCGGAGGCAAGCTTTTTGGAAATAGGCGGAAATTGGCTGGACATTGGTTTTTTTTTCTTTTAAAATAACGCCAAACGTCGTTTAAACGCCAAATGCCGTATACCGGTTTCAGCACCCATGCAGCCATGGTCTATCTGTGTCCAAATTCATGGCGCAAGCTGTTCCAAAATCGATCCGATTATCTGTTACAAAATCGGACCGATAATTGATCCGAAAATCCTTCCGATTTTGGTACATCATGCGCTTTGAATTTGGTCACTGGTCCTAAAAATTGCAAAGATTCTGATTTCACCAGTCGTTTTCCGAAATTATGCAATTTTCAATACAAGCACCTCCTGGCGCACTGTCCCATAATTGGGACAAACTTCAAACGTGTTTTTATCAGCGACCAACAATGACATCGATGTTCGTTTTTTTAATAAATAGTACATGAATGAGCAATTCTGATGCTAGGAAAATATCCATTTTTTGTCGTCAAAACAGCGAGAAAAAATGTGAATTTTGGCCTTTTTGGACAGGATGTTGGGGTTAAAAAACCAAAACAAATTTGAAAATAGTTAACTGTAGGGGGCCGTTTAATAGAGGTTTTACGGTAATTGGGGTTTTTTAAGGGCTGTCAACATATAAATAAGATATTGGAGGCATAAAAAGCCATGGGGGTTGATTTATCTAAAACGATCAATTTTTTAGTACTGAAATGAAATCTAAGAAGGGAAACAACAAGCCTGCAGTCCCAACAATTGCGACTTTTGGAAAGAAGAAGATCAAAATTGGCAAAATATTGAAAAAGCCCAATGTCACCGATTCAAGTATAGCGACGAAGAAGGTGGTCCTTCTGGAGCAACTCAAAAGTAAATTTTTTTTATTCCTAATTATTCCGTCATAATCTCTACTCTTGACTGTCAGATGAAAGTGCAACTGTTGTCTCGCATCGTGGTCTTAGCCTGGAAGATTTATGCAAGCAATTAGGTCACTACAATGAGGGTGTGCGTCGTGATGCAATTATTGGTATTACCTGAAATTCATGGTGTGATTCTTATAAACAAACGCGTTTTCAGGGGTCAAGCAGCTTTTAGAGAGCAATCAGGGACAAATTCCGAAAAATCTAAGAGTGATCGTGCCATGTGTCGGAAATCAAATATCTAGCGGGGTGAGCTTCATAAAAAAAACTTAAAGTAAACATCGTTTTAAAATTTTGCTGATTATCATTCCAGGTAGGGGACTCTGCAACGCGTGCTCATCTCAAATCTCTGCTCAAATTGGTTTGTGAAGTCTCGATAGATGTAATTAGTTCGCATTTCGACCTCTTCCTCACGCATGTTCTCAAGGTATTTTTTGATTTATGGAAAATAGTGCAAATTTAGTTTACGGAGTGAGTCAAAATTTTCTAACACTTTTCATATCCCCCTTGTTGTTTGGCTCCTGGTCTTTGGATGGGTAAGTCCAAAACAACAGGGGGGACCAAGCAAAAATCGTGTTTTTCACATTATATACCAAAAAAATTGTCATAAAAAACTGAGTCGATCTGCGTTTACAGAATTTCGAAATCGTGCGAGGACAAAAAATTATGACCGTTTAAAAGTGTTAGAAAATCTTGACTCACCCTGTACATTTCAAGGGTCTCAGTGACAGCCGGGTACACACACGTTTCTTCGCGTTCGATACCTTGCTCATTATCATGCACCGCTATCCAAGCTTATGGTAAAGTTTCAAGTTTTTTACTAAATTAAGAAACACTATTCTTCAGTTCTCGGAAATCTGAGCTTTTTGATGGCTACCTCCTTCTCATGAGCAGTGCTAGGCGGCCAAACAAGATAGCAAATGTCCTTCAATCAATCTCACTGTTTCTGAATATCTTTGGGTCTTCTCATCAAAGGTCTTTCTGGTCTCAACAAGATGTGAAATTATCAATGACGGAGAAGCGATGCACGCAGATTCAGCCAATAATTCCATCTCGGAAGGCAATCGAATTTGCAGTTATCTATGATTCATCTCAGCAAAGTGAATCTTCTCCTCTGAGCACAGCAAGTGGATTGCTCAGGGCGTGCGAGGTTAATATATTTTCAAAAAAGTTTACTTTTAGTAAACGATTAACTTATTTCAGGTTCTGTGTCCTCTAATTGCTTCGTCAGTGGGTACTGAAAAAAAGAAGGGCGTGGATCAAAGATGGGTCTCTAATGAATTGAATGGCTCAGTCACTAGGCTATGTGAATTATCTGCAGAGTTCAAAGAAGAAAACTGTCCTGATCAAAAGTATATCATCGATTTGGAGAAATCGTTTAATCTATTAAGAAAATGCCCCCAGTTCTTTTCGAACAAATTGCTTAAAAAACTATCTTAGCCATGGTGTTACAGTTATTATCGTTGTTTGTTATCGTTATATTTGGTAAATAAATTCTTAATGCTTTATTTGCTCCAGTTAATTGCCTAAATGTATTTCACATCTATTTTCCAGTGGTGGTAAGACTTTACTCTGAACATGTAGTTTTTGCTAGATGAGAAGACGTAACGTCAAACAAATTGAAGCTGAAAATGATAAGAAGCAGAGGGAAGAACTCTTCAAAAAGACGCATGTATTAAGCAGTAAAGTAGCTTCGAAAAACCAGCAGCGCTATGATCGTCAAGCAAACGTCATGAAAGATCGAGCTGAGAAGACAACAGAAATGCTTAATTCGTTAGTACTCAGGATGAGTGAGCAGGTACTTGTCTTTTGTCCTTGTTTATATGTGGCTAGACTAATTTGTACTGTTTATAGGTCAAGCAATCAGAGGAGACGACGACGACGTTGATCCATTCTTCTGCAGGTAGGTAACTTTTTGCGCTACTTACATGTACCGCTCTTATCAAACTATTTTCAAAACATTCCTGAATACCACATGTTGACCCAAAATCACCTCTGAAGTTCAAAAATGCATTATATATAAGTACAGGGTGATTGAAGAATTGTGCCGGTTTTGTTTTGACCATAACTTTTTTTATTTGCCAAAAGTTTGATATTATGAAAACACCAATCGACCCAGAATCGAAAAGCAATTTTTCGGTATACTTTCGGTATAAAAACACGATTTCCGCTTGCTAACCTCTGTGGTTTGGGCATGGCCCATCCAAAGGCCATCCACAGTCCAGGGCCCAAACCACAAAGGGACGTAGCAAAAATCGTGTTTTCACATTATGCACCGCAAAAATTGCTTTTCGATCCTGAGTCAATTGGTGCTTACAGCATTTCAAAATTTGGCCAAATAAAAAAGTTATGGTCTAAAAAAAACCGGCAGAATTCTTAAATCACCCTGTATTTATAAATCACAAATTGAGTCTTGAGGTCACTTTTGAAGAAGTGGTAGACTTTATAGAAGCATCGCCTAAGCTACAGGCTTGACTACCACTGGGTGTACACCATATTTTTCATCTTTTTTTATTCAAAATTTTTCTTCTCCTCTGAGCACAGCAAGTGGATTGCTCAGGGCGTGCGAGGTTTACTTTTAGTAAGTAACCAAGTTAAAAAATCCGTACAAAAATCCAACCACTGAATTGGCGGGGACCCACCAGACCACCGCGCGCATGGTCCTTTAAACTTGGCATAGATGTCGAAGCAGAAGGTGCTGGCGATGATGAAGTCATGGGATTGGTATGCTTGGTCGGAACTGGAACAACTTGGTGAAATATACTCTGAGGCGACAATGCTTGATTTTTTTAATGATTGGTTGGTACTTATGTTTATGATGTTCCTAACCTATACACTTGTATTTACCTCGCAAACATGATTTACATAGAACATGACATATTAACATAACATACTGTTTCGCTAAGACTTCGTCTTAGCGAAACTTTCCAAAAAATTGTTCGCGAACCCCGGACTTAAAGGAGCACTCCAAATTAAGGAGGGGACCAGCAATTTTTCAGAGGTTGTCCTTGTTTTCACTCGTTTCATGTCAAATCTGATATTCATGACCTTATCCTACTCTTAAAAAGTAGGCAGATAACTTTAGTCGGATCATGAAGAACGCTTATAGGAAATACAGGGTGTGTCAAGATAGTTGCTTACTTTTGAAAGGCCATAACTTTTTTTTTCCTGACATGAATTTGAACAGTCGAACCAGTCGACTCGGAATCGCGTGTCAATTTTTTGGTATATAACGCTCAGAAAAAAAAAATTTACCAAATTTTCGAAAATTTGCTTGGTTTCCACTTGGTTTGAAAATGTAAAATGCTCTTTTTCGGTAATTCATCCTGGTTTGACGGTAATAAACAGTTAAATTTATTCCGCAACAATGTACCAACAAAACAACATAAAGAGATTTAATTCCCGTGTGATTGTTTAACGCTTCTACCTTCCATATCAAGGCATTTTTCAAGGCGGCGTACATAGGAATCAATTGATCGAGTCACCATTTCTCCCGGAAGCACTTGGAACTCATTGAAGATCCATTCTCGGAGCTCATTCAGATCCGCCGGTTGTGTACGATATATATGGCTTCTCAGACATCCCCAGAGGAAAAAATCACAAGGCATCAGGTCTGGTGAGTATGGCGGAAAACGAAAAGGAGCAGGTTTCCTGGCAGATCCACGACCCATCCAGCGAAGAGGAAATTGTTGATCCAGCCAGTCCCGGACGATCACATGAAATGAGGAGGCGCACAATCTTGCATAAAAATCATGTTTCTAATGCCTAACATCAAAGCAAACAATTAAAAAGAATTCATCAAAGACTAAGAAAAGCATACCTTTCATTCTCGGAAGAAAAAACTGCTGTAACATCGTGAGATAGACGGGCCCAGTGACATTTTCTTTAAAAAAGTGTGGACCAATAACCCCAAGAGCCAATATAGAGACGGCTAAAAATTCCACAAAAGATTGCATGCAATCTGCGCAAATTTAAAAAGAGCATTTTTCGAAATTTTTACATTTTTAAAAGCATAGGGGGACCAAGCAAATTTTCGAAAATTCGATAAATTTTTTTCTGAGTGTTATATACAAAAAAAGTTGTTACGCGATTCTGAGTCAACTGGTGAAAACAGATTTTCAAACTGATGTCAGGAAAAAAAGTTATGGCCTTTCAAAAGTGGGCAAATTTCTTGACATGAGAGAAAGAAATTGCTCCCAACCTTAATTGAAGTGTAACGCGCTGGTATGTCCCTTTAACGAACCTTCGACTTAAGGAAACCTCCAAATTAACGAAATTCTTGTCCGGTCCGCAGAGGTTTCGTTAAGACTAGGTTTGACTGTATGTGGTTGTAAATGATCATGCAAATTAAATATGCAAAAAGCGTCAGTTGCAAAATAATACCGAAATCCTACTCTTCAATAATACTTTTTTCTTCTTAGGTCAAACCTTCGCAAGTTACCTTATTTTTCGGAGGTGATTTTGAGGTGGAAAAATTTCTATCTTGTTCCTCATAAAACTCTAATTTTAGAAAGTCACTTAATACGCTGACATATAAATAAAATTGGTGGTTCAGGCGATATAAAAGTGAATATGCATCATTTTGGCTGGATACTCTTAATTGTGATGGTCATTTCTTGAAATTGCAAAATCAAGACAGCTAATGACAGTAAAGCAGTGCTGGAAATAATTCCAATCCATTTATCGATAGTTTTTGGCCATACATGTCGGTGAACTTAATAAAAAATTTAAATTCAGTGTTCATCTTTGGGAGATGTGAACCTTCGACCCTAGGCGTATATAAAATTTTCTTCCCCTTTAATATAGCTTTACTTACAGCTTTACGTACAAAACTGCACCATTTTCGGAAAATTTGGCAAGGGCTTCCGTGGACCAGTGAAAACCCTAAAAGAAATTTTTGAGCTTTCAGCCCACAATTAGAATAAGAATAGTATAAAAAAAAACAGTTAATAAACACGGAATATATTATGACCAAAATATTCGCAGAAAGAAATTGATTGAAACAGTTAAAGAAAGGTATGATGGCAAGAATCCAAAAAATGTCGTAGTTTTTACGGCTCACCCTGTAGTATTTAGGAATGTTTTGAAAATAATTTGGTCTGGGTTGTGCATATGCAAGTAGCGCCCATCTTTTTTTTTATGCGTCTCGTAGACATAAATCTTATCATCCTCTTCTAGTTCTCAAGGAGACTCATTCGCACTTCGTTTCTGTGGCGGCGACTGTACGTAGTGGGGTAAGTACATACTTTCTAGTTGTGGCTTGAATCTAAAATTGTTTAAATAAATTTAACCATTTTAGGGAAAACTGCTGTCCAAACATGCAAGAAGAGAAACAACAGACAAAGTATTGATTCTCCTAGCTTTATTGTTGTATTTTGGTGTGATTGTCTATATACTGCGAAAAAGACTTCCTTGGTTTGATATGTTTTGGGTTTTCTGAGATGTGAATAAATTAATTTGAACGGATCTTGTCAAAAACTGTCTGTGGTTGTATTCTACCTTTTTCTAACAGGTGAGGTTAGGAAAGTGACTGTGCGATTTTAATTTTTAAAATATTTTTTTTTAAACAGTTAGAAAAACCCCTATTTTACTATGCTAGCCGTGAAGGTTTTTGGCAAAAAATGTGTTTTTGGAAAACCTGAAAAGTTTTAAATAACGAATCCTTTCAGTTGAGTTGGTGGAGCAGTGGTACAAGTCGTGGTTTTCACTTTTTAGCTCACTGATTTGATTCTCACTGTCTTTTTTATTTAAAAATTGCAAAAAAACGTTGTGGATTTGAAATAAATTCCTTAGAATTAATCAAACGCGTGGTAAATAATTGCAACATTATTAATAAAAAAAATAATGCTAAAACTCGCAAAAAAGTGCAGCTAGTGAGAATCGAACCAGTGAGCTAAAAAGTGAAAACCACGACTTGTATCATTGCACCACCAACTCAACTGATTGCATTATATTTCTTAAGCCTGTTTTCAAACTTTTCAGGTGTTCCAC
This sequence comes from Ditylenchus weischeri, assembly GCA_029231635.1. NCBI lineage: Eukaryota > Metazoa > Nematoda > Chromadorea > Rhabditida > Anguinidae > Ditylenchus > Ditylenchus weischeri. The sequence goes on along the minus strand of JAMRYI010000035.1, from coordinate 503,688 downwards.
AAACCATGTTGCACGCATTTTTGCGCAAAAACCTTCGCGGCTAGCATAGTAAAATAGGGGTTTTTATAGCTGTCTGTGAAAAAGTATTTAAAAAATCGCACGGTTTTTCCCTACCATCCCTTGTAAGCTGCATTATTTCTTCATTTTGGTTGCCTTTTTTTCTTTTCAACCATGCTTTTTAACTCCTATATTTGATAGGAGGATCTGTGAAATTTTTCCTTTTTACCGATAATGGATGACCACTGCCAATCACCTGATGATAACTGCCAACCTTCATCATCTTCTGTTAGCCGTTGGAGTAAATTGAAAGATGATATTGATAGTGCCTACGATAAACTCTTTTATGGGAAGCATAAATTCTTCAAAACTTTAAAGCCGCATAACCTCCCTAAAAATTCATCTATTCAATTGCTTGGTGTTTCTTATACCATTGAAGACTGTGAGTACTGTTTTTTGGATCAGTTTTTACTCAATAACACTTTTTCAAGGTACAGCTGATGACTTTTATCTTGCTCTTCACAACTTTATTTGGCTGACTTACCGCAGCAACTTTGAACCAATTGTACACAGTGGCACCTATTGGAAGTCAGACTCAGGATGGGGATGTACTATACGTTCTGCACAAATGCTTCTTGCGAAAGCTTTTGTTATGCTCAAACATTGCGACGGTGTAGTTTCACGTTTCTCTTTTTTTGTTCGGGTCATATACAACAGCAAACCTTTTTTGCAGCTGATTTTCTCTTGGAGCTTTTATCTTAAATTTTCCATGCTTTTTTTCAAAGTCACATCTTTCCAAGATGTAGCTCAAATTAGATTTTTTATTTTAAAGCAGTCTTGTTTTCTGACATTTTTTCTTTCGTGATTATAAACGGGCAGGAGCAGCCTGTGTCAAATCACATTGTGCCACCGCAAATTGTGCCAAATTCAATTCAAATTGTGCCACCGCAAATTGTGCCAAAATCAAATTGTGCCAGCGTAAATTGTGCCACCGCAAATTGTGCCAAACTCAAATTGTGCCACCACAAATTGTGCCAAAATCAAATTGTGCCAGCGTAAATTGTGCCACCACAAATTGTGCCGCGATTTTGATACATTTAACAGTAAAAATTATCAAATTTTTATTCTTATGATTTTTCATGTAAAATTATGACATTTTAAGAAAAAATGAAAACGAATCTTCGATACATTATGCTCACAATCTATCCACACATGAGTACACACTCAAAAGCAGCTCATCCCAATACAAGTCTACCAATTCTCACAGCAATAGTCTCTAACAATAGCTACAGCAAGAAACATGCGAAAAAGCTGTGAACAAATATGTACAGAAACCACAAACAAAAAACACATCATTTACCAGTGAAATGTATCAAAATCGCGGCATAATTTGCGGTGGCACTATTTGATTTTGGCACAATTTGCGGTGGCACAGTTTGAGTTTGGCACAATTTAAATTGGGCACAGTGTAATTTGGCACAATTTGCGGTGGCACAATTTGAATTGGCACAATTTGAATTTGGCACAATTTGCGGTGGCACAATGTGATTTGACACAGGCTGCTCCTGCCCTTATAAACATTTTTCTTATTTTTTTAATAATAATTTTTTTGAATTTGCGCCGACAAAAATTTACTCCCCCTTTACACGGTATGGGTCTTTTTGACCCATGACTATCTTGTCGTACTTTTATTATACCTTATCGTACGTTTTTGTAGTACTTTTTCATATCTTATTTGTAGCATTTGAATTTTAAGTTTTTTAGATGAAAAATAACGTCCTCAGAAAAAAATTTAAAAATTAGGGAGTTGCTGCTATTTTCTGGATGTATATAAAAACGTAAGGATACCAGAGATTCTTTATGAGGTAAGATCCAGTCGTCAAAACATTTTTTTTCAAAAACTTGCCAAGAGAGACATCTATAGCACGCAGAGTGGAGAGCAAATGAAAAAAAAACAGTAACATATTGAGAAATTTCACTTTAGAGTCTAAAAACATAGAAATTTGACACTGGGGCCAAAATTCGGTGCCGAAATACGGGGGTCCAAATGATCCAATTGCCAAATGCGATGTGCCTAAATGCTTGGATACCTATAAATGTATTAGGTTTATCATTGCAAAATTATGTACTTTTGGCCATAAAATGCGGAAGTAACCACAAGGGCCCAAGGTTCAAAATCATAATTATTAGGTGAAGTAGGTGCCAAAAAAGAAATTTCGAAAAATGTTCAATTTTGGACTGTGATTGTTTTGTGTCTCAGATTGATTTTATTACATTTTTTCTGAAATTATGTACAGTCAAACTTCCCTAACACGTACCCCCTATAACACGTACACTTCTCTAACACGTACACCTTTTTTGATTTGGTTGGATTTACCTTACCAAAAATGTCTATACACGTATCCTCTATAACACGTACTTTCCCTAACATGTACACCTGAGCGCGGTCCCCAGGGGGTACGTGTAAGGGAAGTTTGACTGTATCGATCGAAAAGACCCATGCCGTCTAATTAAGGTCTGAAAATTTCAGTAGTCTGAGGATTAAAAAAGCGAGAACTTTTATAACACCCGGTAGTCTTCAATTTGAAACATGAAAGTTCCTCCACCAGATGAAAATATGGCAAATTAAAAAAGCGCTGTTTATTAATCTTTTACAATCAAATTTATTTAGTTTATTTATTTAGTTTTCAGAACATGCAGATAAATGCAACTTCAAACAAATTATAAAACTCTTCGAAGATTCTACAGGCTCCCCCTTTGGAATTCACTCCTTACTAAAAATTAATGCAGGCAGACAAGACAAAAAAGCATCAACGTCTCAAAAAAATTGGTTTTCTCCTTCTGAAGCAATTTCTTTATTGAGGTAAATTTGGTGGTTGCATAAAAAGTTCCTACCTACATACATGATTTTAGGGATGCTTTGAATGAGACTAGCAACCAATTTAGCTCCAAACTGACCATCTATTTGTCTGTAGATACTAAAGTGGTTCTTGAAGATTTGGTTGCGCTAAGTGATAATTGGTCAAAAGCTGTAGTCGTTGTGATTTGTCTAAGGCTGGGTACAAAACATATCAATAATGTAATATTTCATCTTCAGAGCTTCTGGATTTTCCTCATGTTTAAACATTTATAGATTTATTATCAGAAACTGCGAAAAATGTTCTCTCTGCAATTTATGTTGGGTGCAATTGGTGGCCGCCCACGTGCCGCCGTCTATTTAGTCGCTTCGGCGGAAAACGTAATTTTTTTTTATTCTAATATGTGCTCTAGTTCTTGCCTCATGGAGTTTTTGATGGATGTAACTGAATTGTTGCCCCTAAAGACTGAATTCTTGACCCTCTTTAATTTTTTTTTGCCCCTTTTTCAAATTTCGAATAAAATAACTGAAATCTTGCCCCTTTTTTCTAAAATTTTGCAATTTACAATTTGTATACAGTTTTGTGCATTGTGCATTTTTTTACTTTGACCAAATTTTTAGCAAAAACATAAATAAATTGTGAAAATGTGTGATCACATCTCACATCTAACCTGAATTTTTTTTATGAATTTAAAAAATGACTTTCATGGACGGACGGACGAGAGTACAATAATGCTTATTCTATTGTTTTTTAACTGAAAATTTTTCGTTTTTAGTGTCTTTATTCTCTTGACCCACACACCACCCAACCTTATCAACCCTTAGATGTCAAACTGGAAAGTAAAGAAGAAGCAAAAAAATGGAATAGCTTTCACTGTGAAAGACTTTCTCGCATACCACTGGAAGACTTGGATCCCAGCTTAGCTGTTGCATTCATGCTCAGATCTAGCAACGAACTCGACCTGTGGATGGATCAATTAGAATCAGCTGAAATAATTCATAGACATCTGGATAATGAAGCCGATAAATGCGACCACCAAAAATCAGTTCTGTTTTCTATAGTAAAAGAAAAAGGTGTCGAGATGGATTCCACAGATGCTTTAGAACAAGAATTTGATATGGACGATTCTGGATTTGTTTTGCTGTAGGGTATTTTACTGCTTGTTTACTTTGAAATGGTCAAAACTTTTTTCTATGCAAAACCAATTTTTGAGGCATAATATAGCTAAAGTCACAGGAGAACTAACAATTATTTCCAGTCGGGGAGGGAATCCTCGCCCTTTTTTGCAAGCAAGTGCACAACTTAATAATATGTTTACGGTGTTTCTACTATGTTTTGAGCATTGTTTTTTACTAAAATATTGCTTGTAAAAAATAACTTGGAGGATTAATGTCTCATTTTAGTCCTCAAAAATTTGTTCAAAACATAGTGGAAACACTGCAGGCAATATATCAGGTCATTGTGGAATAAAATTAAAAATTGCTTGATTTATCTGTAGTTAGGTGAAATATGCCCAAAAAGGGTTTTATACCGAAAACAGTATTGTACTTTTAGAACTCTATTACTTAGCTTGTGAATGTAATAACTGTTTTATAATAATAGGCAATAAGACATAATCTATACTTATAAAATTCTTTATCAGTCAAATTCATTTTTAAAAAAGTTCTAGAATTCACAATAAAATTCATTATAAATTCTGTTATTGCAATTTACAAATGATGCAAAAAAAGATTAAAAGCATGTAAAAAATAACAAATGCGTAGAAAATTCACAATCGCATATTTCGTACAAGCAATAATATAAAGTCAAATTTATCTACAATTAAGGATGGAGACATTAACTTAGGTAGTCTAAATGTAACTTCTCAGGGAGTTTTCCATAGCTTGTCTATGCCGGATCATGGTCACTCCCAGGTGGGTGAACCTGGCACGATCGCAACTCACTAAATCTGCGCCAGATATGTTCTGCTTGGCGAAAGAATCAGAATATTGTTGGAGGCCGAGATCAGCTAGCCAGTCGCAAACATCTATGCAATTCCATTCAGCTAACTTCTTGTGGACAAATTTAGTGGTCGAAGTCTCTGTTTCTGCAAAAATATTATCATTTCGCTTTTTGTAGTCTTTACTTGAAAAACAAATGGCCAAATATTGGTTATTATTAGGGCTGCTAAGTTCCGCCTTTTTGTGTTAAAACACCATGAAACTTGATAAGCACAACAATTTAGCTACAGTTATCAATATTATATTTGAAGTTATGTAACTGAACATAGCCTTAAAATAATTTTGACTTCTGGGGTGGTAGTAACAATCAAAATATCCGCGGATAAATATCCGTATCCGCGGATATTATCCTTAGCCTGGTCGGGAGCAGGATAAATGCGAGGATAAAAATATTTTCTTGTATTTTCTAAAATCCATGACTATCCAAAAATTCATGAATACGTTTGAAAAGGCGTACTTTATGACCAAAAGAACGTTTTGTTATAAAAGCAACGTTTTAGTCGTGTTTTCGCTACATTCAAATTTTTCTTTTAAAAGTGTCAGAAATAATGATTTTATTGTTTAGCACTAAGAAAATGCTTAGAAATCATAAAAACAGGATTTCGAAAACAACCCAGTGTGGGGGAAAAGTTGTTAGGAATAGCCAAAAAAATTTTTCGACGGCATATAATTTTTTTCATTTTTCCATGCCTGTGTTAGACTAATTGCAGAATTTATTTCAAAGAATCGAATTTATTTGAACATATTATTTTACTAATACCGTTCAAAAAATTTAAAAAGGTCTGCTTTTTTGACCAAATTTACCAAAAAGGTGATAAATAATAAATTTGTTTTAGTTTAGGATAAGAGTCGAAACTGACTATTTGTTTTTAATTTTTTCTAACTTAATTTAGTCTTAAAAAACAATCTCAAACAAAACGAAAATGCTATCACACGCAACAAAACAGCTAACAAGCCTTCTAAAACTCACTGTTAGGGCAGCTACTGTGCACAGTCTGGTCAGGAAAATACTCTTCATAGTCTACAGCCGGGGTTCTCATTGGGTTTTCAAAGAAGAGTGGTCGCCCACTCGCTGAGTTCTTGCGCTCATGTATTGCTCCATTTGAAGCACTTATGGTTGCGGCAGATGAATAAATCTATAAAATATATTTAGCGAAAACAAAGCGCACCCACAAAAAGCAACAAAAATTATATTTGTGCCAAAAAAAATTCACGCCGACCGCTACATTTCCAATGGACAATACTTTTTTGGCGCAAATTTTCGTCTTTTGCCAGTTGCCTTTGGATTAATTATCTTAAAATTTCTGATCTTTTTTCAAATTAATAGCGCTATCAGTAGCCCTGCAATTCTAATTTCTGATAAAATATCATTTATTGCATTATCCTTAAAAAAACGTAGACTAAAAAAGTGAAAGCGTGAATCAAGTCAAAACAATAATTGGTTCATACTTTATTTTTGTGCTAAATTTTTAAAAGATGATAAAATAAATGATATATCACCAGAAACTAGAATCACAGGTCTACCTGATAGTGGTATCACTTTGAAAATAAGATTAATCGAAATTTTAAGATAATCAAGCAAAACAAAAACTTGGGCCGAAAAAAGAAATTTGTGCGAAAAAGTATATTTGCGCCAAAAAAAAACATTTCCAACTAACCGTTTCTTGTAGTGAATTCTTCAAGTTTTTGCGCTCCCCATTGCCATAGCTATCTTCTAGCTGTTGACTCAATATAGCCACCCTATGGCCAGCTCCAGCAGAGTTGAGAAGCAATTCTGAGTCGGTGGGTTCATCAATATGAATGGTAGTGGTTACAGCTGCATCCACTAAAGTGGTGGACGACGAAGAGGATGAGCATAGGTTACTGGGCGTGGTCACCCCTGGAGCTTGTTGCTGGGGCTCATCTCCACACTCACTTGGCTCTAGTGAGGTGCGAGAGGAAGTGTAACTAAACTGGGTTGAATTACATAAACTTAAAAGTTTTGACCACTTACCCACTATCCTTTTTTGTGACAAACCCCGGTGGAGAGTGGTGTTGCAACTTGCTAGAGTTCTTCGTGTTAGGTGCCTGCACGTTTTCTCGGACGGACTAAATAAATGCAAACTTGATAGAAGCAAAGATATAAAAATACCTCTCGTAGACTCAAGCCACCATATCGGCTGAAAATGAGGTATATATACAAAGTTTTTAGAATTATATACAGAGACTGGACCAAAAAGTGGTTCTCTCTGTAGAAATTTTCCGATCTATGGGTAACTTCTCAGAAAAAATTCCAATGTTTCTTAGGCTAATACCTAATGGTTTTCTCCTGGGTTCATAAAAATTTCCCACCCGATACCCACTGGGTTCTCCCTGTAAATGCTCTTTAGTATAAAGGGTGTCCCAAGAAATTCGCCGATTTTTAAATGGCCATGAAAATTGGGTTTTTAACAAAAAAATTTAGTTTTTTTAACAGATTTTTTTAGAATACAGTCAAACCTCGATTTAACGACACACCAAAAGTTAGTTCCCGCCTTGGGTCCGACACTTTTTTACCTCAATTTTTGAATTTTTCGATCAGTTCTGATTCGTTAGTGTAGTCCCAAATATCGCAAGGATTTCGATTTTACCGATAATTTTGTAAAAACTAAATGATTTTGCTAAAATAACCCGTGACCCTCGACTTAACGACACCCCTTTTTCAAAATATCGTGTCGTTAAATTGAGGGTTACGGGTCATTTTAGCAAATCATTTAGTTTTTAAAAACTGACCGGTAAAATCGAAATCCTTGCGATATTCGGGACTAGACTAACGAATCAGAACTGATAGAAAAATTCAAAAATTGAGGTAAAAAAGTGTCGGACCCAAGGCGGGAACGAACTTTTGGAGTGTCGTTAAATCGAGGTTGGACTGTATTCTAAAAAAATCTGTTAAAAAAACTAAATTTTTTTGTTAAAAACCCATTTTTACACAAAAATATCTAACCAAGCAAAAAGTATTACTTCATTGAGTAAGCTTGCGTAATTATGCGTAAAGGGGTATATAACGTGTAGGGGTGCTGTAATAAAATTTGAAAAGCGTATGCAAAAAAATGAAAATAATCACATTCCGAAAATTCGACATAGGTCAAACTTTGAATTGGCCATATCTCTAGGGTCCAAGTTAAAAGTTTCAAATTTGTAATAAGTAAACTTGCTTAGAATTGTCTTCTCTTTCGAATGAGCCCAAAACTTAACGTTAAAAAAATTGCAGGAACAAAACTGGTTCATTTAAAAAAAAATTAAAAATATTTTCGAGTTGGAAACTTTTTTTAATCTTGTTTTTCCAGAAATTTTTGTCTCCGTTCGCAAAAACTGGATATACCATGAGATTCAGCATGAAAAATGCTACAACTTGGTATATCACGTTTAGCTATATGAGCGTGACCCATTGTTGATGCTCCCTTGTAAGTACAGTCACCCAAATACAACGTCCTTTGAACTACGACATAAGTATTACTACGTGGTCTGAAACTTATCGAGAATTAAGGTTTCTGCAATCGAAATCGCTGTTTTGGTATAAACACACTATACTCAGGACATGATTGTAAGTAGGATAAAGTACTTTTTACTTTTGGCTAAACCCGAAATTTTGGATTCTGGAGGGGGCAAGTTCGAGTTAGCCTTACTATCAACCCTGAAGATTACTGCTCTGTGAAGCACAGAAAAAATACTTTGCGGAAATTACTTTTGTGGAAAAATTACCCACCTCATATTACTGACAACAGGTGGTTCTTTTGCAGCAGCAGAAGTAAGGGCTACAGCTTTGTTGGTTTGAAAACCGGTTTTGTTGAGCAGCTTGTTGCCATCATCACTGCTGGTATTCCCACTGCTTTCCTCCTCTTCTGCACACATCACCTTACTCCTCCTCCTTGCCAATGCACTTCTTAGATCAAAGTCAAAATCCGCTGGTTTTTTGGTACCTGAACCTTGCTCAGTTGCAGGTTTGGCCGCCGCACAACTACTAGTTCCAGTAGCAGAACCAGCTACAGGAGCAGGACCAGCAGCATTCGTCACCTTTTTTAATTTCACATTCAACAATGCCTCAGCTGAAATTCCTCTACAGTCAGACTTGCTGACTGTAGCATTTTCCACTTGATTCACAGTTGATGGGCTAACTGTAGTAGGTTTAGCGGTGGACAACTGTAGACCTCTTGGCCCTTTTTGCAACAAATTCGATGGAGGAGGAGGTGGAGGGGGAGGAGCTGCTCCAGAACTAGTCACTGGCTCATGCTCATAGTCTATCTCTGGTTGGGGTGGTGGCATATGGCTAGCAGCGTACCCATTAGTTTTTGCCTTAGTGCTATTTGGTGGAGGAGGAGGGGGTGGGGTTTTTGGCCGTAGAACTGGTTTGAATGGCCTAGAGTAGTGACCGTTCTCACTCCTTGCCTGTAGGTCGGGAGAGGAGTTAAAGCTCTTGAGAGGGTATGGGTGTTGGTTGTTATGACAGTCAGCAGGCTCCTGAGAGCTAGTATTGGCGGTCGACTCAGGCCTTGCTGGAGTGGTCACGAACGAGTTGATGCTGGTGTTTGAAGAGCGCTGCTTGCGACGCTTCATCTCCGCTACTGAAGTAAACTTTTTGGGACCTTGGTTTTTGCTGGATTCCTAAAAATGGTCCTAGGTTAGTTGTATCTTGTACGTCAAGATTCAAGCTTTGTTATCAAGATTATATTTTCATGTTCGATAATGTCTGTCAACTCATGACACTTTATGACCAAAGTTTTTGAATTTTTGTTTTAAAAATGATAATTTTTTGAGAAAAAATTGTTGGAAAGTCATCTATCTTAACCAATTTCTTCTTGAACCTGAATCCGTTGATATCAGATCAAAACAAACTGAATGAGCTGAGATATTCTTCAAAATGGATTTATTCTAATAGGCCGACAGTATACAATAGCCCGACACCCCCTACTTTGAGGATCTACATGTCAAACCAGAGAAATTATGTTGCAAAGCTGATTAATTCGTTTTCTTCCTCTACCGATTCTGCTTTTTCAATTTCGGTTGAGCACCCCACAACTTTGAGATCGACCCCAAATGTATTAGAGGGTGGTGGCAGTTAGAAGAAATACGGTATCAGTGGCTTTGAAAATTATTTTTTTTGAGAATTTTGCGGTAATTCGCAAAAGGACAATATGGAAAAATGCCTCTTTTTGGGCAACCGGACATTTGTCACTTTTTGAAATATTTGTCGCGCGACATTTGTCACTTTTCAAAAAAATCGCTTTTTCAGTATACCGTATTTTCTCTATTAATTACCCCCTTTCTGATAGTTACCCCCTCTCTAATAGTTACCCCCCATAAGCACCCTACATCTCAGCTCAAAAAATTTATTGTGCAAATCTGTTTTTTGCGTTTTCTTAATAATCACAATCTTAGTTGATTCCACTTTTTAGATTTTAGTTGGGCACCCGAAAATTTCAAAATCGACCTTGAAATTTTTCGATTTTTCAAGGGTTGAAAAATAATTACCCCGGGGTAACTAATAAAGAAAATACGGTATATATTAATTTTAATGCGGGTATCCACGTACCTTTTTAGGATAAACTATTTTGATCCCCCGTGCAAAAAGTGAACTTTCGGTCAAAAAAAATTCCTAAAAAGTAGCCAACACCTTAAAACGTATTTTAAGGACAAATTGTAGCGGTAATGCAGCGTTAAATATTGTTTTGAGTCTATATAAGGTTACGTAACTTATTTTAGCGTTATTTTGCTTATCACAAAAAGTGACAAATGTCACTATAGTGGCAAATGTTGCTCGACATTTATCACCCGACAACTGTCACTATACAATTGTCGCGCGATAAATATTTCAAAAAGTGACAAGTGTCCGGTTGCCCTCTTTTGTGTACCTCCTTTGGGGAAAAGGGCCATTTATGTATGAATTTCCTATGTTTGTGTTAAAATTTATGGTTTAGATGACTCGTTACTGATCATTAATGCCTAGTTGTGTTTTTAGAAATCTAATGTGTGTGAATATTATGCAGGACTAATTCTCACAAGAGATTTTCAGATTTTTGAATTTTTTCTTTCTAAAATAAAATTATATTTATATACCTGCTCATAGGGAATTGGCTGGAATTGAGAAGCACTTGTGCCCTGTCTAAAAATTCATTATTATAATTATTATTATTATTTATCACGAGGGTTTAATTGTGCCTTACCTAATCATCAAATGTTCCAGCTCTGCTGCAGATATTCTCCTAGCCGCTGAAGGCCTGCTCTTGACTGAAGCACATCGTAATTGTTCATTACTGGCAGATTGGTTGGCAGGGCCTGAACCACCGCTGTTATACTCCTCACATTCTGTGGAATTGGAAAAGGAGGAAGAAGTGGGTTGATAGTTATTATTGTTAGGTTCTAAACATTTAGTTGGGTCAAGGAAGACAGAATAGCACACATGCAAACAGTTATTACGCATACAAAATAAAACTTACGTGTAAATCCTCCACAAAGGGTGGTTCTACCAAAGGATAGACTGGTGACCGGATTGCGGTTGGGCACCATCGGAGGCAATCCACTGTTGCGAGACGCTGAAATAGTCGTTTTTAACAACGATTAACTATAAAGTGGAAGATAGTTTAGTGATTTCGATCAGCTAGTACTAGAGTTGCAAAAAAGGGGTGCGGGTGGGATAACGGGATTTTCGAATCCAGGCAAAGGCGGGAACGGGATTTTGAGTTCGAAAAAACGGGGTCCCGCACAAAAAACAAGATTTTTTCTTAAATCATTTATTAAACAGAAAAAATGGCTCCAGCGCTTCAAAAGGATGTTTTTCATTGACATTTTCTCATATTCATCAAAAAAACATAATTTCAATAACAATAATTGAGCTGCGGCAGGGCTTTCTTTAAAAATATTAACATTTCGGCCTTCTCCGATTTCAGACTGCTCCTTCGGTAATCATACACATCTCTAGCAACGGAAAAGACTTGCTCACTCGGCTGACTTGTAGCTGGAGCAGAAAGGAATCGACGAGCTAGCTTGGCTTATATTAGATAGGCTACTTCGTTTGCCTACATTCATACAAAAGATACAGACAGAAAAGTTACCTTACAGAACGATAAAGGATCGTCATCTGAATCGATGCACTTTATCTTGCTATAAGCCTGCATTTCCACCAACACCTGATCTACCAGAAAGCACTGTTCTGTTGTAACATCTTTAAATAATCCATGGTGCCTGCCAAAGAAGGACTGATGACGCTTTGGCAACGGCGAGTGGATTACTGGAATATAGTTGATTACAAAATCAATGAGAAAACATTTAGAATGTAACCTTCATCTTCTACAACGACAGCAACCTCTTCTCGGGTGCACCCCTGCTTGATCTACAAAGCAACCTTCTTACGAAATTTTGCCTTGTCTGAAGAAATTCTGCCCTTAAACCGTGCATCTAAAAACGTAGCCAAGCTATGGATTCTATAATTAAGAAAAGTGATGTGAAATATGTTTCATATTGGAAAATGACTTACTTCTCATACTCAACATCGAACTTCTCCACCAACAAGCCGAATAGCTTTCCTCGGATCACTCGCAACTCCGGATCTGTTAGCGCATGTATACCCGCTGTCAACCCTCTTGCAATAAGAAATTGTACTGAAATTGGCTCATCGGTTCTGCACACTTGCTTTGACGCAGACTCTAGAGGATCAAGAAGGCCCACCATTTTCTTTACAGTCACCCATTCTTCTAGCTTCAGATTCAGCTGCATCTTGTCCCAGCGCATGAGATACATTTCCAATGCTTTTTGCTGCTCAGCCAGAGTTTGACACATATAAAACGTAGAATTCCAGCGAGTATCGATTTCCTAAAGATCGAATCGCACAAAATATATACAATTAAGAACGTATCAGTTAATCAATACCTGCTTAATTGTGTGAATGGGTAGTCTGAGACGATTTTGTTCTTCCTCCAACCTTCCTTTTGCCAAGCTGCCACTGCTTTTTAAATGTGCGACTAGAAAGCAACAACGGACTAGAACAGACGCTATCTCTTTTTGCTTCAAAAATCGATTTCTTGACAACCAGGTTGAGCTTTTGTGCACCGCAATCTATATGTAGGTATCCCCCGTCTCAAATGTCTAAAGTAAGATAAACTATGGTAAACAACGGTTCCACACAAAGAATGTACTTGAAGCATCTTTGCTTTCACCATATCGTACATTCTTGGACGCACCCCAGTACGGGACCGGGATTTTTGGACATGAGCGGGCGTGATAACGGGACGGGATTTCGGGCCAAAATCAGGGCGGTTAGGACTGGATCCTGTATGGGATCCCGTCCGGTTTCCACCTCTAGCTAGTGCCCTTCAGCAAAACCATTGAGCATCATTAGACCTATCCGAAAATTCGAATCGACGTGTCGACGAATCGACCGTCGCCCAAGAAAAAGTACCATGCCTATTAAAAGCAATCAATTTTTTTAAACATTAAAGGTTGGAGACATTTCTGGCTACCTTTTGGCCAGTCTTGTCGATGCCTGGATTTTATCAACCGCCACATCAACCATACCCCGGTTGATTGATTTCCGGTTGATCAACTGGTTGATGACAGTGATCAACCAGTGGCCCACCGGCGAATCAACCTGTTGATAACGCCGGTTGATTTTGCAAGACTGCTTTTGGCATTGATTTATCTTTTTGCTTTTTTTCTTTTCGCTATCTCGATAGGAGAGTATGAGGGGTCGATTACTTGCAATATTTCTGTCGCTAAGTCTTAAATCCTATCTAAAGGCTTGTGTGGAGGTAGAAATGGTGTAAATTTTCTGGATGGTCTTCTCAACATAGTCATATATCAGCTTCCTCTAATTATTTTGATTTGATTCAGATTTAGGATTTTTGCTTCTGGAGGTAAAAGGGAGAAATCATGGTAAAAGTCAGTAAATGTCTCTCCCCTTTAAGTGGTCGGAAACATTTGTTTTTCTAAACTTTTTTGAGCTCTTTAATAAGTCTGTTAGATTTTTGAAAACTCTACCAGGCACTTTTTAACGAGCTCGAAAAGTTAATAAAAACAGAACTTTCTGACCACTTAAAGTTAATGGGGTGGATCTTAGAGGAAAAACGGTATATTGAGACTTGACAAGTGTTTCCGAAAATATCACTTAACACTTTGCATTTAACACTAAACACATACCTTTTTTCATAAATTTTGTTTTTTATCTCAGATGTTTTTACACCGTTTTGTAGATGAGATTTTTCTCTATCGATTGAGTGGTCAAACACACCAGTTAAAAATAATTTTTGAGGAAATCACACCAAGTGTTTTAAAAATAACCAAGTGTACACTTAGCACTTGATTTTTTTAACCACTGGTGTGATTCTGTCAAAAATTATTTTTAACTAAGGCGTTTGACCACTCAATCGATAGAGAAAAATCTCAGCTACAAAACGGTGTAAAAACATCTGAGATAAGAAAACAGAATATATGAAAAAAGCTATGTGTTAAGTGTTAAATGCGAAGTGTTAAGTGTTATTTTCGGAAACGTTGGACTTGACTACATTATTTCATGCATACATTTCTTCTGCACTTTTCAACTGCAATTCACTAACCTGAATTAATTTTGCCATTAGAGCTTGGTGCATAATGTTGTTGAACATTAGGATTGAGTCCAATCACATTCACCTCTATAGTGATTACTTTCAGGGTGATGGTGTCTTCCGCTTGATGTATAAAATGCACTACTTGCTCGTGGCTAGCACACCTCACATCTATTCCATTTATTTCTGCAAGACTTATTTGCTGCTACAGGCGAAAAAGAAACTAAGTCAAACCTAGCAGAAAGTCGCCAGGACGTAGACCAGCTCGCATAGCCATTCCAGTTGTCTCCACCCCCTCGAAGAATTGCAGGGCTGGAGTGGTGGGTGAGGGTTCAAAGTCCACTTCCGACTCAGATTCTAGCATAGGAAAACATTCTTTTGACAAGTAAAATACAGGTAAATCCAAAATAACTCACGATTAGCCCCCCGTAGGATAAATCCGAAACCTTTGGGTCCTCGTGGAATCACCTGAAAAATTAAGCATTGCTAATGATGCCAGCAACTTTTTTTGTAAGTTTCCTTTTTTAGGAAAGAACCCTACCAATATCCTCGGAGTATTTGCTTCAAATCCACAATGGGCTTGGACATACTCTGGTGGATACTTTTTCAACGTGCCGTAATCCCCAGTAGACCCATTAGCCATACAAACGGTGGAACAGCTGGGACTTGGACTGATCCCCACAGATTTTCCATTCATCTATAAATCATGTTTTAGGATCTGTTGAAGTCAACTTTAAAAAAAGTTACCGGTTGCGAACGAACAAGATGGGCTGGTGCTTGGTATCTGTCCGATTGCATGCTGCACATGGAAGAATGGCTAAGAGATCGCCGGCGACTAATCTGGTTGTTAGTCATTCGTCTTCTGGTGTTGTACTTTGGCACGCCCATAAATGGAGCTGAATTTTTTTTGATAAAAAGGTCAACAATGTAGTTTTTTTTGTATAATCAACTCTGGTTAACTCGCCTGGATAAGCCATACTGTAGGTGTATATAGGAAAAGGAACTAATATTTTATTGGTAGTATACATAGCATGCATAGATTTAGGCATCGAGTAGATCTCTTTGACTGGCACATGTTGGAAACTATGGTAATTACCCCTCATAGGCAAATTAATCAGAGAACTGGGACAAAAGTAAGCTGATGATATTAGCATGGGCTCTCTCGTTTTATCGCTTGAAGCCATAATGTGGTTACAATAAGTAGTCGCAGATTGAAGATTCTCGATTTAGCTACCGTAGCTGAGTGGTACAACTGAGTGGAAACAATTACGTTAAAAAGTGTCTAAACTTAAGTGGATGGAGTGACGGGGTATTGGTGAAATTGGGTCGCTGGTTTGAATCCTGCTCGAGGCATACACCTTTTTTCTCTAGAGTCGTCAAATGAGGCTTGTTGCAAATATGTTTAGGGGAACAGGCGTAACTAAACGGAGCAGCTTATCCTGCTCCCCCTTCTAATGGACAAAACAAGAGCAACAGAAACAGGAAATAAATTAAGGAGGAGAAAAATAGACAAAGAAGAAGAAGCGCTTGTTTGGTCAGCGGAATGAATTGGATTATTCTCTGGCTGGCATCTTCTATCTTCAAAATTTTGTGACAATAACAACAAGAGAAGGAGGTGGTCAAGTCAAGTGCCCCATGTTTTCCCAATTTGTTCCAGATTATTATGCGAGGATTTTAATGGGTGCGCAGAAGTCACATTAAAGAACACATTAATAACTCCCCATGTTTTCCTAATGTAATAACCACAACCACGACATCTTGTTGGAGCAATGGTACTTAAAGCAGACTCCACTGAATCTGGCACAATTTTTTGCTCATGACATCAAGATGAGCTGATTTGCTACCAGGTAGTTACGCAAACAAGAAGGAATAAAAACACGATTTTATTGGCTAACACGACCTAGAAATGGGATTTATTTGCCGACAATTAACTGTTATTATTGGAGCGACCGATGGTAGGAGGGTGTAAGTAAATCAGAGTGCTTTTTTGTAGGATGTATTTCCCAGATATGCAGATCAAAACTAGAAATTGTTAAAAATGGCTCAGTAAATAAGTGGTCAAACCGATTAATGACTTAAAAGAGGGTCAGGTCAGATTTCAATGCAAAAAAAAAAATATCTCTAGTCCAGGAGTGTGCACGCTCCGGGCCGGCCCGAACCCAATTTTTAAATACATAAGTCGGCCCGAAGAATTTATTCTTGTAGCTGAAATTCCAGGCTACAAAACGTATATTATCATTTTTATTTTTATTTTTAAAAAGTATCTAAATTTTTTCGGCGTCAGGGCTGGGCCAAGGTCGAAAAATTTAGACACTTTTTAAAAATTATTATTCAATTTTTATAAATGGTAATATACGGTCTGTAGCCTGGAATCTCAGCTACAAGAATAAATAATTCGGGCCGACTTATGTATTTAAAAATTGGGTTCGGGCCGGCCCGGTCGGCCCGCGGGCCGGCCCATGCACATCCCTGCTCTAGTCGAATTTTTTTGTCCAGAGTTGCCAAGTCGAATAAAATTACCACATTTGGGTCAAAATCAGAAGAATACTGAGAAATCAGCGCACTTGGTAACTTTGCTTTTGTTCAAGGACAATGCTACAATGCTGAAGGGAAGGCGAAGTGTGCCAAATGGCTCATCAGATTTTCAGATCAGTTCATTTGTTCAGATTTTGACGCCTCAGAAAACGTAAGAAGTCATAAACATTAAAATCTGAACAAATGAACTGATCTGAAAATCTAATTGAGCCATTTGGCACACTTCGCCTTCCCTTCAGCATTGTAGATCTGGGTAAATGATAAAAACTAACTTTTCAATCAAACATGATTTTAACAACGATAAAAAACACAAAAATGAATAATTTTGGTGTCATTCGGTTTCTCATATATTCAGCTTTCAAATATAAAAAAGATCTCGTAAAAGTACCGCAAATTAAAAAAGTTGTGGCGAAAATGAATTCATGCGTTTATGCTGGGCCACCCTGTATTCTCTGTCCTTGAACAAAAGCAAAGTTAGTTTGATTGAAAAGTTAAAAAAGTGAAAAATTGATAAAAGTGAAAATGAATTCATACGTTTATGTTGGACCACCCTGTATTTTTATTGATTACCCAAAAGTAAATAATAACCTGTGTTGTGAGGATTGTGATTTTGAATAACTTCGGCTACTGCCAGATTGTTGACTATATGAGCCACATGCACTGCTGTTTGCGCTTGTTTGTTGAGAATGGTCAAGTCCGCACCACGATACAGCAGAACTCGGGCACAGTCCACACTGAAATAATGATTTTGGTAAGGCTCAAAACAAACAATTTCATGACCAAAATATACTTACCGGTTGTTGACGGCACAAACATGCAATGGGGTATTGCCATTTACATTTTGAGCGTTAATATTGCTGCCATAGAAGAGGAGGTGTTCCACGTGACGAACCAAGCCATTCTTGCAAGCCTGATTAAATACCAGGATGTAAGGTAAAAAGTTTGGGGAACAGATATTAATTAAAATCTAACCTGGTGCAAAGGCTCCTATAGAGAAAAGAAAAAATTGTGACTTGAAGAATGAAATTGATGAACAACTTACATTAGCATGCATATCCTGCACGCAAATATCAGCTGCTTCACTCAACAGCATTTCTGCGCATTCTGGATTGGAATCAGTGGTCAGCATGTTGTAGTAGAGAGGTGTAAGTCCAATTGGATCCCGATAGTTGGGTGATGCGCCTAATTCCTGGAAATGAGTTTTGGAAATAATAAAGTTCACAATCAGTGATCCGGAATGAAAAAGCTTACCAGAAGAGTTTTGACGCTCTCCACTATCGATAAAAACGAAGCCTTGTGCATACCAGTCTGTAATTGGAAGTTAATATACACAATCATGGTTAGATAAATAAATTGAGCAACCTGTCCCTCACTATTCCTGAAGTCCAAGTGAGCTCCTCCACCAATAAGCTGCACTAATATTTCCCTATTGTTGGGAATTCCAGAGGCTAGAGTAAGACTGAAAATCGGAAGTTATTTTAATAAAATTGACACCTCCTGTCCTAAAATGAATAAATTCGACTTGGGGGTGTTTTTAGGTGATTTTCCGATGAGACGCATGTAACATGCACACACACATGCAACACACCGAAATTCGCACCACCGCTTGGTTTTTTAAGATGCAAGGCTGTCTGACATAACTAAACCAATGTTGCAATCTCAACGTTTTGAAAAAAAGTATATTTTGACTACTTTTGAGCAGTACTGTAAATTTCGAAATTTCGGCACCGGCACCGCACCGAGCACTGACCTCTGAAATTTCGGCACCGGGCACCAGCCTTCAAATTTTCGGCGCCAGGCACCGCACCGGTGCCATTTACAGCACTGCTTTGAGGTAAAAAATCGTTTTATTTAGCGCTTGTTACCATTTTGTAGCGAAAAAAAATATTTGAGGTCCCAAAAAAGTAAAAATCTTTTTAAAAAGTACAAATCGTAGTCTTGCACTAACTAAACTTACGGTGTATCCCCTTGCGAATCATGAAAATTTGGATCAATTCCTTGGGAACACATCTTCTCCACTTTTTCTAAAATGCCAGATAGCCAATAATTTGATACAAAATTTTTTGTACAGGGTGGTCAAAAAAACGGCGTATCGAAACATTTTTCCAAAAAAATTTTTCTTGTACTTTTCAAACTATGTTTTTCGTTCGCACAGACCATTTTGTAGCTAAAAAACGGAGCTAACAAACTATTTGCGAAGTCCAAGTGACCTTGTTGCCTCCTAAAGACAACAAAATTTTTATCAAAATTCCGAACAATAACAAGGAAAACAAATCATAACCAAATCAAGGCTTGTTGAAATATTGGCTTGGCTAAAAAACTTGGCTTGAACTTTGCCATCCATTGCCTGCATGTTTCGACGCTTAACGGACCCCAGACTTCATTGGTCTTCTCCCTAAGTGCTTGCAGAGTCGCCGGATTGCCGAATTCGTACACTTCCTTGAACAACCAAGCCCAAAGTTCAATTGCGTAAAAAATTGTCCTGGCTTTCATTGTTACTTAAACAATCAGTTAAATCTATAGATTTGTTTTGTAACTACCAAAAAATAGAGATATAACCGCTTTGGCTACAACGATTTTTTTATAACAATTTAGGCTTAGAACAAGGGAGAGCCATCTTTTTTAATTATAAAATGGTCTATTATGGAAACGAAAAAAAACAGTTTGAAAAGTACAAGAAAAATGTTTTTGAAAAAATGTTTCGAAACACTGTTTTTTTGGACCACCGCGTAGTAAACTCCTACCAACATTCCTATTTTGTACATATTCCATAAATTTTTTCAAGTTGCTCTAAAACAAGGTACTGTTTTAAAGCAAAACAGGGAAATCAACTAGAACATACCTTAGAATGGAGTTGTTTTAACGCTTTTTCATCTAGTTTAAGCATTTTATACACTCGTTTCTTGTATTTCAACTGAAAATGTCTCATTATGACTGCTATCTCTTGCAATAACAATATGGAGAGAAGCTTATAAGATTTGCGAGAAATGAAATTTGCTAGTTTCGTAAATCAGCTACTATTGAGAATAGAAGTGAGTGTTATTCTACGATAAAGCAGATTAGCTAGCCAAAGGATTAATTAAAAACTAGCTGATGTGTATCACTAACTTCAACATATGGAACGCAGTCGTGGAATGGATAATCTCTGATTGGTCGGTCTTCTAATAAGAATTTCCCAGCTCTTCCATCGCAAGGAGGAAGAAATAGACCAAAGTTAAAGGATTGTGGCAAGGTCTGAAAAACAATAGAAATAAAAATAGATTTGTGATATTTTAGCAATATTTTCTCGATTTTGATTCGCAACCGAGTAGCCCTAGTGAGCTAATTCGTCCAAGAAATCGGGTTTTATTAATTTTTTACATTTTTTGCACAAAATGGTATTTTCGAGGCTCAAATTATAAATACATGCCTTATATGACCAAAAATTTAAATATGATAGCATGATTTGTTTAAAATTTTGAAAAAAATTTTATTTTTCAAGTGGATATACACCATCTCTCAGGGGTAACCACGGCTGGTTTTATTTTAAAATTTTAAATTTTTGAGGCCGTCCAGGTGGATATCCAACTGCCCATGAAAAATTCACTCCTGGTTTTAGAGTTCAGGTGGCTGTTTAGCGGTTTTTAAAGTGGTTTGAGGTAGTTTAGAAAGTTCAAGTTGGCTTGTCAAAGGGATCGTTGGCTTGTCAAAAGGATACCAATGTTGAAGACCAAAAACGACACGATTTCGACACGATAATAAAAAATTTGCATTTTAAAAAACCGAATTGTCAAGAAAACGAGTTGTCAAAAAGATGAGTGTCAAAAGTTCGAGTCTAATGTCAGCCTTTAAATGTCTTTAAGTACTTTTTATATGCTAAAAACGAAAAAAGGCTGTTTTGTGATATTTTCTACATCAAAAGCTGATTTTTTGGAAAAAAAATTTTTTGACTAAAATTTGACTTTTTGCCTTTGGGGACCAAGGTAAACCACCTTATATTAGTGTATTCTACCGCGTTTTGGTCACTGGAGCTGGGGAAAAGGAGTCTTTATACATTTATGATCATGAGTCTTTCTCGGAATCATGTCTAAGGTAGAAGAGTGCGCTGATTTCTAACCCATCAAGCCCCCTTCGGGGGCGCACATGTCGGATAACCCTTATGAGAGACAGGGCTATAAACAGATGTATCAATTGTTCTATCGGTAAATCGGCAGAATAAATTTTTGAGTTTTTAACTATTTGTAAATTTAAAACCAATGTTGGGTTAGACTTTATCGAGACCAAACAAGTTGTATGCCCGATTTTTTTTGCAGCCCAGTAAAAAGTGATACTTTATCAAATTATCAAAACAATCATTAGCACAAACCTGAGAAAGAGCTTCAAAGAGTTTGCGTTTGATGTCCCAAACCAACTCGTCCAAACACACTGTCAAGCACTTCTAAAACAAACAAATTTATTTATTTATTGTCCAACATGAAATCGATCAGCGAAACATGTGCATACTCAATAAATCCTGAAGAGGCTCTTTTTCAACACTACAACCACCTACTTTACATGATACTACTTTAAGGCCTTAAGTTGAAACGAAGAAAGTTGTATTGCCTGCACATTGAGAGGCAACCACAACAATCTCAATGAATATTCAATAAGGAAAAAGGGAGATAGAGAAACAAATCTCACCTCAACATCAACAAATTTTTCATCCTATTTTTGGCTTGTCCATAAAAATAGTGGCTAATCAAAGTTAGCTTTTTGAAAGACACCAAAAACTAAGCACTGTTAATGACACACTTTTCTTCTTTTCCAACAGTACAACTTGTATTTATTTCCATGAGTCACAGCACAGAATCACAACCCTGAGGCAAGAGATTCTATCAAAATAATTATTCTACTTCAGGTTGAAATGCTTAACCGAAAAACAGGGCAAATTAACATATTTTTATTCTCTCCCCTTTTTTACTTTTTAATAGTTTTGGATCTTGTATGAATAATTTTTTAACTGGCTTCATATTCTATATAAAAAAGATTTTATATAGAATATTTATATAGAATATATATATTTATTATATTTATATATAAAAGTCAAGAAACGCTAACCCGCCCCGTCCTGAATCAGGACTACTGATCCTGACTCCGAGGACTGACCAAGTTAAGTCGTAGTTTTTTCAAAATTTTTGATGTTTTTTAAATAAGAGTACCCATTTATGAGTGAATTTTTTTCTTATGTCCTGTGGTGGCTAAAATTTTACAGAGATCTGAATTACATAGCAGAGTTTTCCAAAATATTCTCGGTTACCAAGTAATGCCCTAAAGTTGGAGCGTCGAGATTTCAAATGTTGATCAGCTTATTTTGGCTCATATCTCGGCAATAAAAATGTATTTAAAATTTTGCTCTGTGATTTAGATTCATAAGAAACTATTAGCCGCCGGGGGAGAGGGGGGGGGTTGCTGATGGGGCAGTACAAAAAAAAATTACACATAATGGGTATTTAAAAAAAACATTACAAATTTGAAAAGATGTGTCTAACTAGCCACTTTTAGTAAAAGCGAGGTGCTGTAAGGATCCTGTTTAGTCCAACAAGGGAGCAAGAGCCGCTAATTTCTCAACAAAGACTCGGTTTTAAAAACTTTAAGTTAAGACCGAAACGACGTTAATTAAAGGAAATACATTAAAAGTATTTACCTGTATTTGAAGCTCAGGTATGAAAATTTGGAGGTTGATAAAGGAATTGGAGGTATTGCCTTCTTCATCCACAGCTACACTTCTCAATGACAATTGGGGGGACGAGCTGCCAGAGGGCATTGATGAGGATATTCCCTGTGAGGGAACTCCATAATGGGAAGAAGTGGTTGCCGCTGCCAACATTGCCGTCCTAATTGCTAATTCTTTCGAAGCAAAGAATCAGTGAGATTACATGCAGTAATATAGCTAGAATAAAGCGTTTCGAATATAAAATCAGCTGAAAATTGAAGCATTTAGAAAAAAACATACAGTAAAAGTAGTAAAAAATGGTCTTTGTATAACTGCACGCAAAATGTGAAATTAGGGAACAGAAAACGCATTTCAGCAAATGTCTAAAAAAATTTCAAAACACGTGTAGGTTTTGGAGTATTCGCGAATTTTTCTGAAAAAGACATACTTGATATTAAAGGGGCATGCTCGCCTGTTCAAATTTTGTCCCCACCAATTCAAAATTTTTCCCTAATCATTGAACCTCTGTACGGATTTTTCAGCTTGGTTTCTGACATAACTACACCTAAAATTATATTCTAGGACTTGTTTTGTTAGAAACCAAGTTAAAAAATCCGTACAGAATTTCAATGATTAGGAAAAAATTTTTGAATTGGCGGGGACAAATTTTGAACAGGTGAGCATGCCTCTTTAAAGGGAGGGGGAACTTCATATACGCATCGCCTAGGTCGCAGGTTTGACTACCACTGGCTGCACACCTTACTTTTTACCTCCTTATATTTACAAGTTTGGTGTCAAAATGATCCTCACACTCTTGGCTATCCAACAAGATCATCAGCGCAGAGTTTCACATCTACTGCAGCTTTTTTACAGGCTAAAATCGTCAAAAATCGATCACTTTTGGGGTTTCCTTTGACTGGTTTGATTGATATTTTCGGACATAGCTTTTTCTTGGGTCAAAAAGACTTTTTTGAGGGAAATTTTGGTTTTGTCTAATTAGATTTGAATTTTTTATTTGTTTTTTTCAAAATGATTACACCATCAGGTAGCCCTGCGATTCTAGTTTCTGATGAAGTATTATTTATTGCATTACAGTCAAACTTCAATATAGTGATACCCCTAGGGACCGGCCTTGGGGTGTCACTATAATGGAGTGTCACTATAGCGAGGATTTTCAACCAAATTTTTTGTCAAGTGTCACTATAACTTTAACTCTAAATCTACTTTTTATTTTAGATAACCTGATGCTAAGGCTTAGCCTAAATTAAAACAATTCAAAAACATGCACCAAACAGCCAAAAAAATAAAAGACGCCACTTTAAATACAATGGCATAAAAAGTACCAAACGCTCCCATGCCTCATTTACTACAAATTTTCAAAAATACAAATCCAAAAGTTGTAGAAAAGACAAGAAAAAGATATCTATTGATCATAGACCTAAAAGCTGTAGCCAGCAGACTGAATGTTGTTTAAAAAGGGTTTGCTGGTCTTAATATCAACAGCAGTGGGGAGGATGTGTTTGCACTTGGCATTTGGGGTGAAGGGCAACCATAACAATAATATTCTTCTTCTTATTTTTGTGGTGAATCAACTGGCAAAAAGAAGAAGATGATTGAAATGTGAAATTCACAGATTTCACATGCATAACAATAGCAACACAACCGCCACTTCAAACATTTTCAACCATTTTGTTTGTTTGGCTCTCAAATTCCAAATAGCATACAAAGAAAAAAAGGCCAAGAAGGTATTAATTACAACATGAAAGTGCATGAAAAAACACCTTAATCAGCCAACCATTTTGAGTGGAACCAGACAGAGATGTAGGTGGCGATGGTAATAATAACTTATTACTGCTGCTGCTGCTAATCACACTTATTTGCTCCACAAAACCAAGTTTACCTATTGCACAAGTGGAACTGGTGTTATTAATAAACGCGAAAAAGCTAAAAGGTGCCTTTTGCGTGAATACATATCAAAGTACAAAAGGATAAGTGAGTATCTGACAGGTTAGCCATTGTAAATGGGATTGATTTGAATCTTTTGCTCATAATTTTAGAACTTCGAAGTTTGAATAAAAATTGTCGGGATAATTATTTCACAAAATAAATTGGCAATAGGCTCGATTTCTGCTCTAGACACGCATTTTTCTAAGATCTTTACTAAAAAAATTAAAACGTGTAACTTTATGAGAATGAGAAGTAAAAAAAGAAAAGTCTAAAAAATGTATCAAGTTAGAGTTGTGATTGAGAAATACCCTTTAAAATCATTAAAAAGGCAAATAAGCAAAATTAAGGGTACAAAGAATATCGTACAGCTTTCATAAATGTTCCCCAAAAGTAACAGAACGTGCTTTTTAGAACGCTTTGAAAGCTTACGAATTGTTTTAAGCAATAAGACAAATCAGAAAGCTGGCCCGAAATCGAAGGAGCCGCGGATCTTCTGAAGAGCATCATCGAAGGCCTCTATTAGATCGGCTTGGACGTTTAGAAGATAATTTAGGAAACTGTCATTTCCTATAAAGACTGTCTATAAAAAAATCCAGAAGTTGAGCAAAAGTCTGGCAAGCGACACTTAGCTGCAAGCAATTCCATGGGCAGGCAAGTAGGGTAGCAAGTCTAATATAGATAAAAATTAAACGTTGGATAAAAATAAAAATATTTGGGTACATTTTGTCTTTTTAGGCAAGGGCAATACTGTTATACTGTACTTTTCAGGTCTCTGATGTAGCAAAGAAAGCATAGATTAAAAAAAATTGAGCCATAAAAACAAAATTGCAAGTAAAAAGGTATCATCCAAATAAATATAGCGGTGAATTAAATTACAACTGATAGCAAACACATTTCTAAAATCTTACATACAAAATCGAAAGAAGACAAAATCGGACACAGCACTGGCCAATCAATAAAGTACTAATAGTATTGACCAGCACTACTACCAACAAAAGGGCAAAAGGGTTTAAGGGCCGGCGCACAAAACAAACAAATAGATGAGCAGACAGGTAAATAACAGTAGGGGGTGGCCATCCCTTTCCCCTTAACCAGTTTGCCCGTGCTAGCCCTGCAGGAGCGGAGGCAATTAGCTCATCCCCCACCTACATGGCTTCCAATTAAAAGCAATTACTCATTGGCTACACCAGAGAAGCATAAGAAATGGAGCCAAAAAAGGTAAATTGACTTAATCACCAACCATTTTGTCGCTGGTGCATGACCAGCAACCTGGGTGATACATTGTGCAACACTCGCAAATAATATTTTTGGGGTGGGAATTTTTTTCATAAAGAGATTTTTCCATGAATTTTCTTAGCAAAGACAGGATTTAGCTACTGCTGGTAGCAACATGCAGAAGGGGTGGATGGATCAAGCACCCTATGTTCTCCAATCAATTTTATTGGGGGGGAGCTGAAGGAGCAGGATTGCCGGCTTTTCCTCCTATTCCTCCTCTCCACTTGGAGCAGTATTCAATTTGGAGGGAGAAAAAGAGGAGAAAAAGAACACTTTTCCACAAACACGCACTCTAAATTTGCTAGTTCCAACTTATTTTGGGAGCGAATTAGTGGGTAGAGCTATTGAAACTAAGGTAGGGACAGAAAATGGTAGAATTGAATAAAAGCTTGACTCAAACAAGCTTTGGTTAGCTTGGTTGGCAGTGGCAGCAAACAAAGTTGAAGCGAGTAAAGAAAGGTGTGGAATGCCGAGTAGAATACATGTATTTGAGGCAGCCAGCCGGAAAGCGCTTTATTTTTGAGAAAAGAGAGCACCTGCATAATAGATTCAACCGCAAAGAAATGTATCAAAACAATAGCAATACTAGGAGTATGTACTGCGAACAAAATTACACGTGCCTGCACTAGGACTCCAGCCAACGAGATATTGATACTTGGTGAACGAAAAAGTTGACAAATTTGGCCACTAAAATTTTTTTGAAAAATCTGTAAAGGAAAAGGCTGTAATAACTCCTAAAACTGACTGAAAGACGCAAAAAATTTTGAAATCTGAATTTCTAAAAATTGACAATTTTTAGAGAACTTTTTTTTGAAAACTTCACTCCTAATATAAAAATGTCTTATTGATCTAAATCCGTTGAGATTACTGTATTTCCTCTAATAATCGCCCACCTCGGGCTTCGAGGACTTATATTTCAGTGCAGAGCCAATATTTATTGGCTTTTTCTTAACTACCATGAGCTTCACTAATTCTGCCTTTTCGATTTTCGTTGCTGTCCTAAATTGCGAGATGAACTCCAAATTTTTTAGATTTTCGGTTGTTTAAAAAATAAGCGCCGAGGGCTCTTATTAGAGATAATACGGTGGGTCAAAAAATCTCAGGGAGTTGAGATATGTACGCTTTAAAAGGCCATGCCCGTCTACGACAACGATTGTCCCCGCCAATTCAGAAATTTCCTATGCTTTACCGCATAGCTTCGTCATCCCTCGCTGTCCCAATGACAACTAGTCCTGTTGAAAGAATTTTCAGCCAACTGACTCTTCACAGTTCCGGTCATAAAATAAACATAGGAGATTCACGTTTGCGAAGCCCTATTTTACTCTCATTCAACAAAAATATATTGTATATATTAAAATGTCACTTAAATTTAAAAAAAATTGTGAACAATTCTAAAGTGTACGAATTTTTTATTCAAGTACGAGTACAGTATGAGTTTTGCCTTAGTTACGAGTAAAATACGAGTACGAGCCTTTTTTTATTTTGTAACACGGTACGAGTACGAGCATTTCAAAAAATTACCGACACTGCTCCCAGTGATTTACACCACATACCTACTTTAAAGATATCTCAGCTCCCCGTAGTTATTTTGACCTGATCTCAACGGGTTTAGATTCAAGAAGAAATCTAGGGATTAGAAGGCACTTTGTAAAAACTTTTCTCCAAAAAATTGTCATTTTTTTTTATCAAAAGCTGCAAAAGTTAATTTATAGAAAGTTTAGAGAAAAACAGTCTTAAAAAGGGTACGTTGAATGGACCGTTCACTGTATATCTCATTTACAATAAATAGCCAAACATAAATTTATAAGCAAAATTAGAAGAAGACAAGCCAGAGCAAGTTGACCTCTTACAAGTCAATCAGCAAGCCAACAACATCCACAACAATTTGTGTGTGAGTATGCAAATTGAAGGCAGTGGTCAATTGAGGGGCAAGGAGGTGTCCCTCTTCAATAACCCATCCTCCTGCCCAACCACAACTAAGTAGCCAGCAACAACTGCAAGCCTTAAAGTTGTAGTAAAAGAATAGACAGGCAATCAATAATAATAACAATAAGCAATACTATTATTGGGTGAGGAAGGGGGGGGGCAGGAAACGCGTTGTTGTTGATGTGGGTGGTTAGGCTTTGCCCTGCTGTCCAGGTGGATGGGTGGATGGACAGTGAATGGATGAGAAGAGAGCAGACAAGGCCATTAGGAGGGTGGTTGGGGGACACTACTGCTAAATAGACATATAGTTATACAGGTAACACTATATGTCTACCAGACAGACAATCCGTGTATGTGCCAGTTCTGGCTTTGGCTAACAGAAAAGTAATTTTTGGACTTTTTTCTAAAAATCACAGAATTGACTTTTTGAGATGAAAGGATAGTTTGTGTTGGTTAATGTGTTTTTGTTAAGAAAAAGTGATTATTAAGAGCTTTTCTTATTTTCTGAATGTACCCGAAATGTCCTGAGGAATCTGAATTAGGTATAAGAATTGAAAAAAAAATATTTTTGATTGCTGAGATATGAAATTATGATGGTCACCATTGAAAGTTTAGGTGTTTAATCTTTTTGGTTGGGAATTGACCTAAATTTTCAGTGACAGCCCGATAATTTTTTCTTAGGTCCAGCCAAGTCTACAGGAAATTTTAAAATTTAAAGTTTGGTCCAGCAAGTCTAAATTTTTGAAACAACCAACCATCATCTCCCCACCCCGGTTGAAATATGGACCAAATCTTCTGCCTATACTCCTACCACCAGTATTTTTCTGAATTTGCATAAGTAGTAGTGGTGGTGGTAGATGGGGGATTGTTACAATCAAGGTCAGGAGCTGACTTTTATTATTAAAATAATTAGAAGGAGATTCTGCTTCGGCACTGGCATTAATTTCAGGGTGACCTTGGAGCACCTATCCCAAACAAACTCCATTTCTTTCCCTTAAATGTTTTGCTTAAAAAAGGGGAGGGCAGGGACTGCTGCTGCTACAATAACATCAACAATATTGTGTTTGTGTGCTCAGGGATAGGCATACGACTTGAAGTTTTGAAGAAAAAATTCCACAAATCCTACAATCCGCCGATTAATCCTTTGCATATACTCCAGGAAAGGCTACAACAAACAACTATAAGCCTTTTCAGATGACAGTAAAGGAGGGGGTGGGGTTAACAGCTAAGAGTCTCAACCAAAGATGTGCCCGAGTTTTTTGAGGCTATTTTGCCCTGTGCTCGAATTCGAGGTAAAAATTGTCTGTTTTAGGTGAGAAAAATGACGAATAATTTGTCATGGATTCTAAATGGTGGTCTAAAAAACGAGATGTCATTCTTATTCCTTCCAAAATTGCTTTAGAAATAAATTATACGTTAGTAGAAATTGTTTGTGATAAAGCTCTATTGACATTTTATAAACATTTGACGCTCGATATAACATAACTCAAGGGACCGGCTAAAAATTATGTTATAGCGAAATTATGTTGTATCGAGGTTGTGTTATTCGAGGTTCTGTATAACTTAATCCTATTGGATTCAAAAAAATTATGTTATATCGAGATTTATGTTGTATCGAGTTATGTTATATCGAGCGTCCACTGTATAGGCATTTCTCGGATTAGAATAGATTAGCATAGGGTCGTTTAGCGGTTTTCGGGACAGTTTTTTCAAATTCGCGCCATTTGGACATTCCTTTTTTCGTGTTTTTGCGGCCATTTTTTACCCTGCGCCTAATCCTAAGCCTCAGGTGCAGGGTAGGCCAGCGTATTTTAGCCGGGACTAAAAAATGTCTTACAAACTGCGAAATAAACCAAAATTCAAAAAAGCGCGAATTCAAAAAATGTCCCAAAAACCCATCAAACGCACCGAATAGATTAGAAAATATCCGCAAATTTTTACAAAGATCATATTGAACGGGCGTCTCTATTAAAAAAGCCGCGTGTTTTTGACCAGTTTTAGACTTCTCCTAGGAAAGTTACTCCTCATTTTATAGCTCATCTTACTGGTCCTAAAATGAATGATAACTTACGTAAGAGAAGTTATAGAAAACAGAGAGTTACAAACCCAATTTTGAACGATAGGGAGTTAATAGAGAAAATAGCGGGCAGAAAAAAGTACTGTTCAAAATGTAATATGGCTCATTATGAGATAAAAACCTTAAAATTAAAAATTTTTCGGATTTCCAAATGTCTGTTTGGCAACCTATGCACGAAATCCACAGGAACTCGGGTTTCAGTTTAAATAAAGTAAGGTTAAGGTAAGGTTAAAGAGAAATGGGGTGGAAATGGGGTAATGTTAAAGTTTAAATAGGATTCAAAGTCAATTTAAAGTTTAACATGACCTTATTTGAACTTTAACCTAACTTGGAAAAGTAGATGATGGGTGAAGTTTGACTTGTGTTAAGCTCTGTTTAAGGTTTAACATCCACTTTTTATTTTTTTGCATATATTCATGTGAATATGCATTTTTATTATTTTCTATGTTTAGAAAGAGTTTTATATATGTGCCACATGGACTTTGGTCAGTGTTTAGACGGGTGTTTCCTGCGACTACACCATATGTTAAAGTTGGACTCTTCTTTCTCATTAGCTGAGTTAAATTACTTTATAGGATGTATTCTTGAGTCTCTGTAGAGAGGTTTATATGTAGATTTATTGATTCCTACATTTAGTTTTTTCCATCTTGTTTTCGAAAAATAGTTTTTATAACTATCGTAAAGCCAAAATTAGATATAACGGTACTCCTGGCGACTAAATGGAAGTGCTGTTATATCGGGGGTGCCGCTATAATGAGGTAAGCTTTGTCGAATTTCTTGGTGGTCCAGCCAAATCGGGCAGAACATTGGGTGCCGCTATATCGGGGTGCCGTTCTATCAGTGTTCGACTGTATGTGGTTTCAAAAGAACTTAGTATACAAAAGTTTAGCCGAATTTAAAATGTTATAGGACAATATTATCACTGAAATTAAGTTATGCTTTCAAAGCTTCAACGTGGACCGTGGCAAAAAGAAACTCTATATGCATTTTATTATCAAGAGTCTTGCTCGGAGTCATGTCTAAGGTAATTGAGTGCGCGCATCTCTAACTCTGAGGCCTTCTGCGCCCCCTTCGGGGACTTGGTGGCTTGGAGTTGAGATGCACACACCCACGTGCCTTAGACACAAATCACTCGAAAGTTACTCTGGATGCATGAAAAATGTATGCACACCAGAGTTTCTTTATACGGTATGTTGAAATCCCATCTTTTAGAGTGTTTAGGTACCTCTTTAGCTTCTCTTACCTTGGTCCCCCAAGGCAAAAAGTCAATTTTTGGCCAAAAATTAACTTTTTATATGGGAAAGTGTCAGAAAATAGCTTTTTATGGTTTTTAGCATACAAAAAGTACTTAGGAAACGTTTAAACATGATTTACGAAAAACTAAAAAATAGGAATTTATTTGAACTGGTCACCTTATTCAAATTTATCAAATGCCTGCTTCTAGTAATCAAACATCAGAAATCAAAGCTGATTTACTGCAGCAAATTTCAATCTATGTGATTTTGATTGCTGCGCTAATCCTCATCCTTTATCTGGGTTTTAACCTGACTGAATTGAATAAAGAAAATCATAAATTGAAGGATGAATTAAATGAGTGCAATAAGGAAGGAAAACACATAACAAACGGTTTTATCAATAGCAAAAACTCTAAATATCGATAAAAAAACATCAGTCATTCAATTTAAATTGTTTATAACTAATTTCTGTTTCATAACACGTGCAATTTGCCGTAAATACTTTAATATACGGGACCCTACAGTTTTGCTTTTTAACCCCAGCATTGTTTATTTTTTAAAATGTGCGACCACTCATTTTGTAGAGTTTGAAAAGATCTACAAAATTAGTAGTCGTACGTTTAAAAAGAACACAATGTTGCGGTTAAAAAAGCAAAACAAATTTGAAAATAGTTAACTGTAGGGGGCCCGTTTATTAGAGTATTTACGGTAGTTAAAAACATAAAATTTTAAATTTTTGAAAAAAAGTAAGACGGTATGATGTAATTGTACCAAAAAAAGTAAATTTATGCCAAAAGAAGTGTATTTGCGCCAAAAAAAGTTTATTTGAGCCAAACCTTTTTGCACCAAGAAAAATTATATTTGCGCCAAGAAAAAGTAAATCTGCACCACAAAAAAGTGTATTTGCGCCAAAATAAAGTAAATTTGCAAAATTAAACTCAAATCCGAGTTCCTGTGTCGATAACATATTAGGGCCAAACAAAACAACCAGAAACTTTTTTCGGCTCTTTGAATCTTCATTTACAATCAGAGCGGCACAAGAACAAAAAAGACAAGCATGTTGTTAAACCCCTATTTGATTGATTCGCTTTGTTCACACACACCCACAAAAAACAAGAAAGACAAATGGGCAAGAACCGAATGACCCTATGTTGTTTGATGGACACACACATATATGTCTTTGGCACAAAATAAGACTTTGAAGGAGTTGAGATCGTGCTTTGGGTGCTAAATAAAACCTTTATAAAGGTTTCAAATACAAAAATAAACGGGTCAAACTGATTTTTTCAAAATTTTTTTACAATAAAAGCGCCTTTTTCCAATCTTGAGGCATATTAGGCGATAAAAATCCTCGGGAATCTGAACTACAAGAAGATTCTTGGTTGAATCATGATGAAAAATAGGATGGCTGCCACAGGGATGCCAAGATAACTGGGCACCTCATAGCCGCTTCCGCGGGGTGCCCAGTTACGTAGGTTCGACTGTCTCTCAAAATGTCCCACTCTTTGTAATACTTCAGTGATTCAAATTTTGATTATAAATTAAAAAATTCCTGAAGATATTTTGCATGCTAGATCGCATTAAATAATTGTATAAAAAAGCACGAACTGTCATTAGTCTCGGAGATAACCACTTCAAAATCAATTAATATCTCTATTGTCCGAGCACACACAAAACAAATGGTTAAGCAAAGCCCCTATGTTACTAAATGGACACACACAGAGTTCACAAATGATTGGGGAGATGCGCACAGAGAACATGGGCTAACCAGTTATAGTCCCGCACTGCTAATGAAGTGGTGCTGTGCTTATGTTAAAGCAAATAATTGTTTCCTTTTTGTCCCTTTCTCCAATTAAGCAGGTGGGAATTTGCTAGAGACCTTTCTGCTCCAGCTTATAACAATAATCTAGCGGGAGAATTGTATGAGTCAAGACTCTGGTGTAAAACATGCAAAATCACCTCCATCTATCTATACACCATTAGACTAATGAAGATAGGGGATTAGAACAACGCAAAAATCAATTAGAAGGAAAAGTTTTTTTGTCTTTTGGGAAGATGAAAAATATTTTTAATACAAAAATTAGGTCACCCTTTTTGTTGAATAATGTTTGGACGGAAAAAAAGTTGGAAAGGTTGAAATCGATTAGACCTTTATAGTTTGCAGGATTTTGTGAACAATTGGTATAATTTTCAGCTTGAATTGAGTAACAAAACAGGAATGAGGGGGAATCAAAACCATGATGCTACTTTATTTATTTAAAAAATTTTGAAAATTATACAAAACACGAAAAAACTAGTTTTATTTTTAAAATACAGTCGAGTCCTGATAACCCGGCACACCCCGAAGTTTGTTCCGCCGGCTGGTCCAACACTTTTTTACCTTCATTTTCGAAATATTTTATCAGCTTTTTTCGGCTTAGGCTTGTCTGCTCCCGAAAATCACAAGGATTCTGATTTTGCCGGTCATTTATGTATGGACAACAAACCCACGTTTTTCCAATAAATTGGCATCCTATTTTCAAAAAAAAATTTCGAGCTTTAGAGAGACTCAACTTACCTAAATTTAATAATTGAATTTACATTTTTAACCTTACGACCTAAAATAAGGATTTGGAGTCGAATTCTAAAATCAGCTCATCTACAAAAACAGAATCAATCTGTAAATTTTGTGAACAAAAATTTTTTTTAAACTTAGTTTTTGTTGATCACCTCAAAAGACTGCAATCTTTAGGTATCTTCATTAGGCAAGACTTTTTACTTTTCATAGAAAATTTAAAGTTGTAAAAATTGGATTTTTACAAGAAATTTTTAAAATTTTAAATACTATGAAAATATGAAAAACCTTTTCCACATCTAAAGGGATTAGTCATAAAATTCAATTATTCAAAAAACAGAGAGCGAAGCAGTAAAGGTTGATCTGCGCTGAATAATCTCGCTCTTGATTATATCTTGGTTGAAAGAGGAAAAAAATCGCACAGAAAAGGTGAAGGCCAGTAATGTCTTACACAAGTTTTATTCAAGACACCCTTTTCAAGTCCCTTTGGTGACCTAAAAATGTCTTATACAAACTTATCAGTCAACTTATTGGAACAAAAATTTAGCGAAAAAGTAAGAACTTTAATTCTTGTGAGCTTTTTTTTTAAATTTTTTTTCGCTTTCAAAAAGTCCGAAAAAGAGAAAATTGCAAAAATTAAAAAACATTATTTTCAAGATCACATGCTGCCTTTACTATTGTTCCAGTCGAAAATCTTAATAAGACCACAAATTATGGTGAAGAAAGCTTAAAAATATTCATGACTCATGACTTTAAGTCCCACTCAAGGCATGATCATTTTACATTAATTAATGAAAGACAGTCAGCAGCAATGTGTGTTTAACAACAAGCACTTCTTTGAAACACAACCAAAAAACTAAGAGCAAACAATGAAAGAACAACAGTGAATGCTAGCAAAAAACAGCTATAACTTTTGAAAGTCTTTTCACAAATAAAAGTTTTTATACCAAGACATATGAAAAATAAAATGGACAAAAAGCGAACATTACACACATATCCCACCGCTGCTTAGCAACTTTTCAAGCAAATTCACACATACCACATTAACATCAATAAATTAGCATCTTAAACGAGTAAAGATCTTAGAAAAAAGTAGGTGAGACAAATTACGGTATAGCTAAAGCAGAAAGAACAGTTTATAATGTTTTATAGATATTTTTTATAAAATTGTTTGTTCTCGCAAAAAAATTCCATATAAAAAATCTTCAAATTTGGCATTTCCTCGGACAAGTGACAAAATATACGCATTTTAGGACGCCTTTAATTTTCGGCTTCTCAGTCGATTTAATAAAGAATTTCGACTATTGATTGCATGATGCTCTTTGGAAGGTCTTTGGTTTCTTCGATTTTACGGCCGGCCTTTTTATTTTTTTAACTTGGAATCTACTAAGCTTTCGAGGCATTCTAAAATAAGTACCGTAAATGCTCTAATTATATCCGATACCCTAATTTCAAGTGGTCTGAAATTCCTGTTTTCATTTACTGTTTGAGGCCTACAAAAAGTGCCTGTGAGGGATTTTAAAAATCTAACAGGCACTTTTTAAATAGCTGAAACACTAAATGAAAACATAAATTTCAGACCACTTGAAGTTTAAAAAAATCGCAGGACTCTAATTATCCACCATGGCGTATAATTAGTGCATTTACGGTATATCCTTCCCAAACAGCTCTCAAATACTGTCTAGAAGTGAATAAAAATTGTTTTCAATTTGTCTGTTTTTTGGTTTATTTGTCTTTCCTCTCCGAAACACTCAGCTTTCGGACGAAAAAATATATAACTCGTCGAAATAATGCAAATTCAAAACATTCCAGCCAAAACAAATACGTAAGAAAAAAAATTTCGCCACTTTGTGTATGTAAAGTCGGCATACCCCAAGTAGAAGTCGAATCAGCGAGCATATCGCACACAAAATAGCTAAGCTGTCCAACAATAGCTAATCGATCGGCTCCTTCTCCTCAAAGAAGTGGGTGTTTTTGGGCGGTGTGGAATAAGGGGAAGGAGTAAACACACACACACAATGTCCATTGATCAGTGCGAGTAGGGGAGATCGCTACTGCTGGCTTGGCGATAGATGGACGACAGGCTCTCTTTTGTTGTTGTCCACAATAAAATAGATTAGACGGGCTCCTCCGCTCAAAAAAACCTCTTCTCCTGCTCCCCCACTCTAGAGTGGGGAGGCGCAGCACCAGCGACACCCTTGCTGAAGAAAGAAAAGAATAAATTTAAGCATCTATTTCTTCAATTTATTCCACATCGAAGAAATAAAACTATCTGCAGAAAAAGTAATATGCACATTTGGACAATAAGGATAAAAAAAAATCCTGGTTTCTAACTAAAATTGAGATAATTTTCAACCGAAAATATTTGTTAACCGAACAAAAGCAGAAAGAAGCAGAATTAATATTTTGCGTTAACTGGATTAAAAAATGACCAAACTTTCAAAATACGTCTGATATACCAAAATGGTTAACGGAATCGACACTTCTATCAGAAAAATAGTATTCTTTGAAGAATTCTGGCTATAAAGCAGGTATATAATATTGGAGCACAATTGTTTTATTTATTGTTCGAACTTTCTAGTTTGAGCTAAAAACTAAAAAGGGTAAGTAGTTTTGCAGCTAGTTTTGACAAATCCTGCTCGGGTCAAATTTAAGTAAAAGTTTAACCTGATATCGGTACTTATACGGTTCCCCCCATATCGGAATTTTTCCAAAAACAGGTTTTAACCATTTCTAAGCAATTCTTACACGCTAAAACCGATAAAAACGTTGTTTCCGACAACTTTCCATCAAAAATTTTGACTTTTTTAGATTTTCTACCTGCCTGCCTTCGGCAGGCAACCTACTTCAATAGGAAGCCCCTTTGGGGGTACATGGTCCGGGCCAAGGGCTGACCCTCTATATACCAAGAAATATATATCTTCAAAATATATATCTATATCCCTTGAAAAAAGAGCTGCCTGCTTGCAATGGAGAAGGGGTATAAAAAAGATTAAAATTAACATTGCAAGGCTGGGGAAAATACTACATTGCTGCTACTATTGTGAAATTTTGTTCTTTTGTTAGGGCTTGGAATAATGTTCTTTCTTCTTTAATATATTTTTCTCCTGGAAAAAAATAAACAGCTGAGACAGCGCATGTATCTTTATTTTTATTGATTAAATTTCCTTGATATATTTCTTGATATATAAAGGGTCAGCCCTTGGCCTGACCATGTACCCCAAAGGGCTTCCTATTGAAGTAGGTTGCCTGCCGAAGGCAGAGGTAGAAAATCTAAAAAGTCAAAATTTTTGATGGAAAGTTGTCGGAAACAACGTTTTTATCGGTTTTAGCGTGTAAGAATTTCTTAGAAATGGTTAAAACCTGTTTTTGAAAAAATTCCGATATGGGGGGGAACCGTATAAGTACCCTGATATCTTCTGCAGCCCTTTTTGGGCTAGGGGAGATTTGGCAAAAACGAGATTTAGCAAGGCGATTATTAGCAAGCAAATATGACTAAAAATCGTTTTAGATGCAGGCGGTAAAGTGTATACATGCTCTATATATAGATCAGTTAAACTTGCCAAGTCTCTGTTTGCTAAACTCGTTCACCAAATTACGTTTTCACCAAATCCCCATACTCCCTTTTTGGCTCTTGTGTCGTTTACGGCTTCAATTTAGGCTAGCGTACGCTATGAAGACTCAAATATGTTTTTGTATTTTTTTAGTTGGGAAAAAATGTTTGTGTCCGTACATAGGCCTACCATGAGTCTAAGCACAAACCCAAAAAAACAACAAGGAGACACAGGCTAAACGATAAAAGAGCTGATTTTCTCTTCTTTAACATAACGTTGTTAGTTTTCAGGTAAAATAGTTCTATAAATTTATAAAAAAAAATACATATACCAAGGTGCATTCCTTAAATTTTCAAGAATTATTTTTTATACAGCCTAATAACACAATCAGAAAAACAACGAAAAACTACTGACAAAATAGCCAAAAAATAGAAATGAATATAGTGTTGCAGTAGACAGGCATATTTACCGGAAAGAGTGGGCCACAGGAACAAACATTGGCGTGGGCTTTTACACTCAAATATACACAAATGACATCCAGGAAAATGGAAAGAAGAATAACTATTGCAACAACATGATTTATGGTAGTCGGTAATGGTATTAGAAAAGAGACAAATGAACAGTCTGGATGACAACTTACACGGCTCTTCTCCCGCCGCCGCCATTAAGGCATCTTCTGCACAAGGAATCGATCATTAATTTGTGCGCCAAATAGATGCTGGTGGTCCGCTGAATCACCTGTTGACCCGATTTTCCACTATCCCAACTTGCGGGAGGAGAGAGGAATTATTGCTGCTACTATGGCACCTCCTACACCACATAATTCTGATCTCTTGCTTGAAAAAGGAAGTGTTCTATGCAAAGACAGCCATTCCGGATGGATGTGCTACTGTGGAGTCAAGGAGTTTCTCTGCTTCTCTTAGGTGTTGAATCAAATTCGCCTCAATTGAGGGAGGAGGAGGAGCCCTTAGGGTGACAATGCCCTCAATTCAGACTTTCTCTTTTCCACTTTCTCTTCTTCTTTGTATTTTTGAGGTTAATTGCAAATAAAGGTGAAAGCAATTTGGAGAAACAAATCCTGCTGCAATATGTACACTAACTCAAAAAGTAAAGACATGAGAGAGAAAAAGTAGCCCCAAGGGAGAATCAAAAATTGCACAGCCAAAATCAGTTCGAGATTACCGCATATTTTCTAATAAATTCTAATAAAAATTCTAATAAAGCCCCGTTTCCAAAATGGACAAAATGCACCTATTTTAGAATTCTTGAAAGCTTACGAAAAGTACCAAAAAATTGAAATTAGCAAAATTGAAGAAGCCAAGGATCTTTCGAAGTACAGGGTGGACCAATTTTCTAGAACCTTGTTTTGGTCATAACTCTTTTTAGAACGCGTCTTTTGAAGAACGGTTGGCTAAACTGTACTATCCACCCAATCCTCGAAAATGCCCTAGAACATGTTTTTTTGCTATGTTATGTCCTGAAACTTGTTTAAAACGTGTTTTTAGGTTGCGGAAAGGCATTTGGCGTTTTTTGAAAAAAGTTAAAATTTTGACTTTTTTGTCGTGGTCCCCCTTCGAAGTTTGACTGTTCTCAACCATTTTACGATCAAATGTTTTTAGGCTTAGGCTCAGGTGAGAGTAGACCAGCGTATGTTAGGACGGACTCAAACATGTTTTTCTTACTTTTTTTAATGCTTAGAATTAGGCTTAGGTTTGGGAGCTCTAAACTCTACCCAATTCTTGGTCTTTTAGCATACAAAATCGGAACAACAAGGGGAACCAAGTCGAAAAGTCAAAATTTTAACTTTTTCCAAAAAACGCCAAATGCCTTTCCGCAACCTAAAAACACTTTTTAAACAAGTTTCAGGACATAACATAGCAAAAAAACATGTTCTAGGGCATTTTCGAGAATTAGGTGGATTGTACAGTCGGGACGAACGGTTTTTACAGATCGACTCAGATTTAAAAAACAATTTTTTGGTGTGTAATGTCAAAATCACGATTTTGCTTGCTTCCCTTTGTGGCTAGGGTCCTTGTCTGAAGATAACCTCTGGATTGGTGAAACCTAAATCACAAAACAAGAGAAAATTGTAGTTTTGATTACTTTTTTATACTGAATCGATCTCTAAAAACCGTTTAAAAAGGCATTCTAAAAAAAGTTGTGGCCAAAACAAAAGTTCCAGAAAAATTGGTTCACCCTTACATTATCAATCAATGGTCGATGATTTCTATCAAACCAGCTGGGACCACTCTTCAGCACAAAAGGCAGACATTGTGTTAGTTTATTAAACTCAAAGCAAGTTTTTTCAAACTTTCGTTTGTTATTGCATATTTTTATCTGAAATTTTTTTTGCACTCATCTAGTCGTTTGATTAGGATGAAGTCAACAACATTTTTTTTATTTTGGCGATTAGAATCTACGATAGCTTTTTTAGTTTCCTATTCAAACCTAGCGCTTCTCTTCCTCCCTCTACACAAATTTCATTCACTTTTTGTGATCTTTTAATTTTGAAAAGCTGTATAAAGAAGAAAAGAACTAATATAGCCGGAAACACAACTTTTCGTTACAAAAAAGTATAGCAGAAACATAGGGAGAAAGTGGAATAATATGGAGTATTGATTGAAAGAAACGAAAAAATGAAAAAGCAAAGTCTGCATTATGAAAATCTGCATCACAGAATGCAAATTCTAGTAATTGGGAAAATAAGTCTCGCAAACAATGGACTTATTTGGCTAATGCATTTTTTCGAATGCAATATCTTATCCTTTTTCGGCAAAAAAATCATTTTTGTAGTACCGGACAAGACTTGTGCAAATATAAAAGTCATACTAGAAACATAATATCATAAATGCAAATTTTTATTGTGCGCCAGCCTGTGTTTTCTTTACGCACCAGCCACGAAACTTACCGTATGTATTATTGTTTAATGGCTTCCTAAAAGTAGCAAAATATATTTAATATGTATTTTTAAATGTTGTTTTTGAGACAACTTTTGTTGGAAACCGGCTGTAGCAATGTTAACAAAATTTGTGCACAATTAGAAGTCGGATTAGCTACATCAATATAAAAATTACTAAATTTCTTCAAATCATTGTCTAAAAATTAAGGTGACCAATTTTGTGTAGCGCCTCAACTAACTGGGCACTTTTGCAGAAATTTTGAAATTATGGTATTTATGTTGCTAATCTAACTTTTAATTAGGGTTGAGGGGTCGTATTAATAAAGAATTCATGGTAGTATTATTTGTTGCAGATAATGCAAATACAGAAATTGTATAAAAAACGAACATATGATTTAGAAGGCTTGGGGAAACTTCTCAAAAATTGGCCTTGGTCCAAAAAATTGATCAAAAATTCAGTGAGAAAATACATTTTTAAAAATTATAAATTAGCCGAGATATTTCGACGTTAACCGGGGCACTTCAGTTACATCCATTTATAATCGAATTTTGATTTTATTTCGTCGCCCCAGAAATTTAATTCGAGATAGAGATGAGACGTGTAGTCGAGGAAGTCTAAATATTTGATTCCCCTGCTTGCAGGATTACCGTTTTGAAGTGCGCAATGGCATTTCGTCCAAAGTCAATTCGTCCAAAACTCAATTTGTCCAAATTTGCAGTTCAAGTCGAAATTTTGCGGGAAAACAATGTTTGCACTCAATAACTTCAATCGCTCAAAATCCCCCGCCAGAGTGGCCAAAAGCCAATGAAGACTGCGTTTTCGGGGATTTACTAAAAGGGCTAAACGTTTTGCGAAAAAGCAGTTGCGCATTGTGAATCACTTGTGATGGGCTTAATCGCTTATAATCAAAAATATTTTTTTTTGAATTCTTATACCTAATTCAGATTCCTCAGGACATTTCGGGTACATTCAGAATATAAGAAAAGCTCTTAATAATCACTTTTTCTTAACAAAAACACATTAACCAACACAAACTATCCTTTCATCTCAAAAAGTCAATTCTGTGATTTTTAGAAAAAAGTGTAGCTACAGCAGTCAACAATCCTGGCATGAGTAGAAGGCGGTCGAATTTGCACTTGTGGATGGTTGGCGGCCTCTAATTGGGATAGAAGATTCATGAAGTTTTTATCCTGAGCCGGCAGAACCTCCACTCTGGTTTCTACTCGGAGTTCTTCTGCACCTTTCTCCTCTTCATTGGCTCGAAGCTAAAGTGGGAATATTTGGATGGAATCCAACCATGTATCAAAGTTAAATCAAATATTCACTTACCATAATCTCAAGGTAGCGCTGAGCACGGATGATCTCGTCATTTCGAAGCAACTTGTGGGTATTGGAGTCCAAAAGCGCCGCCACCAAGAAGAGAGGGTCAAAGTCCAGAGATTCCGCATTG
The DNA here is from genome assembly GCA_029231635.1 of Ditylenchus weischeri. NCBI lineage: Eukaryota > Metazoa > Nematoda > Chromadorea > Rhabditida > Anguinidae > Ditylenchus > Ditylenchus weischeri. The sequence continues at coordinate 462,155 of JAMRYI010000035.1, read as the reverse complement.
AGGACGTGTTGAAAGCATCGGTCTATCTCCGCCTCAAGCTTCTCGGCGATAGATTGTACCTCTTGCAGACCGTGAGTCTGAAAATATTTAATTCTTATTATTTTCACTTTACTTTATTTTTACCTTTGAACTGAGAAGATGGGCTCGGAGCAAAGCTAGATATGGGTGACAGCGGCTGATTGTCACTGTCTTTTCGGCTTGTAGTCCTATCAGATTGTCCCAGTATAGAAGAAGAAGAAGCTTGTGGAGGGCACGCAGAGTTTGCACTTCACCTTCATCGATAACCACTTCCTTCTCTTCAGCGAGTTGTCGGATGGCAGGATCCCACATATCCAAGAATCGCTCGATGACCTGAAAAATTGTCGACATTCGATGATGACCCAGAAGAAATAAAACCTTACTTTAATCCAAAATCCCCAACGCGTTGAACTTGGCGAAAGAAGATGTTTGCCAGTGAGGAGATAGAGCTGTTGAACCGACGCAGGGGACTTCTTGATAGAGCGAATGAGTTTGGCCATCTTGCGAAATTCTGGAACATCAGAGAGAAGTTCTATCGCTGAAAATTCAATTTTACTTCTAGTTTCGATGAATATTTTAGTGACTTACCGTTCATCAAGCCAGTAGAAAGACGGTGATCGAAACATGGCACTCTTTTGGGGAAATCGGCAGTCATATACACGAGTTGGTCATCAGCTTGGAAATTGAGCCCTGCAATTCCGTCCCAGATTTGGTCATCATCCTCCTCATCCCAGTCGAGCATGAATGACTCTGTCACTCGGGGTTGAATAAAAAAATAATTTGGATTAGGAAACAGAAATAAATTTACTCGTTGTCTTTCCTCCAAAGTCAGGCACAAAATTGGATCCATTGTCGGTTACGAATCGAAACACCTTGTCCAGCTCAATCTCAAAGTCTGCCAGCATCCTCTTGATTTCCTCCCTGATTTTTGCCGCCGTGTGCTTGCCCATTATCTCGAAGGGAGCTGAAAATAAATGAATGAGAGGGTCGAAATAAAAGTAAGAATATACTAACCTCAAATTTTGGATCCAGCTCCTCCACAAACTCCCGAACTTCCGAGGACGTCAACACATTGATGGAGAGATGAGGTAGCGCTAATACACCTGCAAGCCGTTTGGTGATCCTTCTCGACTTCTCTCCCTTCGGGTCGTAGCGAAACAGGGGCAGTGGCGGTATTCCCTCGACTTTCTTCTTTGCAAATGGCGAAGTGCTGGTCGAGTGCTGATTGACCTTCCAATTGTTGATCTCATTGATTCCTTTCTCCTGCATCCTCATCTTATGGAATGACTAAAATAACTTTGTTGAAAAACTGATGTCGATTGGAGCAAACATTTTAAGCTCACCTCAAAGTGTCGCTGGATCACGACGGACGTACAAGAGGCGGCAGCGAAGAATGGTTGAGAACACTTGACTTCCTTGCACACTATCCACTTCTTTCTTCTGCTTGAAATCAACATAATTATTTTAAAATTTGGATGCCGTCATGACAAAAAGACTCGCTAAAGTCTTGGCTATCTTTTGGTATGCAAAAAACACAGATATTTTATTTGAATCTTGCTTTCTAACCCAATAAAATAAGAAATGTCCATCCATGAAAAGGCTGCCATCATACTTCTTCAACCCACTCAAAAAGAGGGAGAACACAGTTTTACCTGTGATCTAATACTTGTGTATGATGCATCTTATTGTGCTCTATCACGTAGTATTTTTTATTTTTGAAAATCCTCTATAAATTTTTGAGAAAATTACAAAATCAAGCCACGGCCACCTGAATCTGTGTCCAAAACCCCCAGGTTCTTTGTTGGATTTTGGAACCAAATTGTTTTGGCTTTGTGATATTCGCTTGTTGTTTTGTGAGTCTTTGTATAGGTTCTGTTGCCTTTTTCATGCTGAGAATTTTGGTATATTGTCAGAAAAAAAATTCATTGAAAAGTTGACAGAAATAAGCCAAACTGAGAATATTTCAAATTTCAATACCAGGAAAACAGCTGGTTTTACCCCCTTTTCGTGTAATTTCTGAGTGACTTTTGTTAAATTTTTGTGCTGATTTTTTGCCTATCTTGTAGCTCTTGAATTCCTCTACAAGTATTGAGCAGGCATCAAGAAGATAAACCGACAGAGTACAAAAACTTCCCATGCTTTCAGGAAAATTGTAAATTTTTCCATATGACCTTTTTTGATTCTTTTAACTTTTTACCCGCAATAATTTTTTTGAATGTAGGCAAACGACATAATATTAGAAAGCCCAGACAAAGGGCTTCTTATGAGCATAAAAGAAATGTTGAGTTGAACAAATTCAGTGCTCACCAGCCTTAAGAAAAAACTTCATTTTTCAAAGAGTCGCTGTGAGAATTGGGCTTTTAATGGGCAGTGCTCTAGCGAAGAGGTCCGATTTTGAGATCATCATGCTCACGAAGCCTGAAAACACTCATATAGTCCAACGTTCTCGTATTAACGCGCCGGCGCCTTTATTTCGGATACCCGAAAATCGGAAAAATTGGAGGTCGATCCCGATATTTTTGGGCGAAAATTAAAAATCTAGAAAGCAGAATCAGTAGAGCTCGCAGAAGTTAAGAAAATGCAAAAAGAAACAGATCAAAAAAATTTTCTGCTCCGAAATACAAACCCTCAAAGTCAAGGGGGCGCGTTCATTAGAGGGAGCGCGTTAATTAGAGGAAATACGGTATAACGCACTCTATTGCTGGGAACTTGTCTTTTGCTCGTCCTTCCTTGTCCTTTATATTTTGTAGATTTTTTCATCAATGATGTTTTGTGTTTTTTATTATAGATCCGGGATAAAGTACACTTTAGCAACTCGCCCAAAATCGCGTTTTAAGTGTTTTAAAGCATGTTTTAGCATGCAAAAACGATAAAAAACGTGTTTTTAGCAGTGTTGTCCATTTGGCTCGCGCGAGCCAAACGCAAGACCCCAAATCGCATGACCTAGCGAGCCATATGGGTTCGAGCCATAATTTTCGCAGCCAAGCGTACTTGTTTTGAAAGCGAGCCGAACACGAGCAAAAGGATACGAGCCATTTGTATCGCGAACCATTTGGCTCGCGAACATAATGAACAAATGGTTCGGCTCGCGCTTTTATGTGAGTTTTAAGATATCGCCAAATGCTATTTTTAAGAACAAATTCTGTTTAAATTTTTCCAATTTGCAGGCTCGAGTTGCCAGCAAAGCACAAATTTATCTTTGTATCTCAGGGCATGGTCGAAGCAATGTTTTAATCCCTTGAGATAACGAAGCTCTTAGCCAACAATTTCCAAATCTGATGTGGACTTATTAAGTCAGATTGTAGAAATCATTAAACCATTCAGAAGAGTGACTGACGAATTACAACAAGATAAACGGCCTACATTATCCCTTTTGCTTCCTGGAATTTTGTGTCTTTCAAATTTTTTAAAAGTTACAGGGCCCTGCCACATTCCTCGATCGCAGTGTGTCTTGCATGAACGTAGTTCTGGGAATGGAAGATATGCAAGGGAGGCGATTCGATTAATTGTAAGCTTCTGTTAACCTTAAAGTTTACTTTAGCCCAATTATTTTATAATTTTATAATCTAGGCTCAGAAGTTTGCAGCAGAATCTGAAAATGGAAAATAAAAATCCGAGCACTGTGCAAAGTACCACGTATCAACCGACCCAGAAACCACTTTTTGACTTTTATGGTCAAAATATGCGTCCAGTCACACCAGTTACAAATACAACTGGTCTAAACTTTGAAATTGAGTCTTATTTTAAAGAAATGTGGAAAGCAACAACGCCAAATGATGCTGCTGCGTTTTGGAATAGTCATAAAAAAGTATGTTACGTTTCACACAGGCATTTTTCGAAACAATTCTCGTCTAGGCTTATCCAAGACTTTCGTCGTTAGCGTTCTGTGTTTTAGCATCACCTGCTCATGAAGGAGCGGTAGAGAGGATGTTTTCTCAATTAACACTTCACACAGCCGGACATAATGCCCCAACTAATGGGATATTGGCAAAGCGAAAAGTTCTTATGAGTTTCAACCGTCGATTTATTGTTAAACACAAGGAAAATGAATAAAGTCTTATCACTGATGATCAGCGTAGTATTTGCAAAAAAATAGACAAAAAATTACAAAAATGAAAAGAATAAACAAGATTTGGGCTTTATTTTAACTCACACTATTTTTTGCGAGCTGAACCATACGCACATTATGTATGCGAGCCAAATGGCTCGCGAACCATATGGCTCGTGTATGTGTCGCAAGCACTTTGCTCTCTATGTATGGCGAGCCATATGGCTCGCCATACATATCTATTGGCGAGCGAGCAGCTCGCGTCTTGTTAACAGGACGCGAGCTGCTCGCTCGCAAACGAGCCAAACGCACAACACTGGTTTTTAGTTGTCGGAAGGCTGTTTTTCACAAAAAAAAATTTTGGCCAAAAATCGACTTTTTGCCTTGGTCCCTCGAAATTTTTTATTTCGTCTAAAAATCAATGTTAAGTGCTTTCTAGACCCAATTTTACACGCTGAGCACGAATCCAGTGTTTTAGGGATATAATGGCGGCCTATTCTAAGCCTAGGCCTAAGCCTAAGGTAACAGTCGTAGGTTTCCGGTCAAAAGTTAAAACTATTTTTTGTATATATTTCGGAATAAAATTATTTATATAAAAAGAAAAAGAAAAATTCTAAAGGAAAAGTAATTAATATTGATCAAAATCTGCGTCGTCTATGATGTCCTGATCATCTTCAATGTAGTCAGGAACTTGTGGAACATTAGCGGCAGGATTGAAGAAAAGGCCAGCCAAACGGAAAAACTCCTCAGTGCGATCCACATTCTTGATATCACACACTTTGTTGAACATGTACTTCGCAAGGTTGCCAGGAATGTGCGCTTTCTTGCGACCAGCAGAAGTTGTGATGGACTTGGCAGATCTCCAACTAGCCTCAATGTTGTTAGTGTGGGCACCAGTGTCGGGGTCCTTGAAGTTGATTGAGTGGTTAACTTTTAAGTGCACATATCCCTCACGGCCCAGACAGTCATAGGCTTTCCAGTAATCTAATCCAGTAGTTTTGAATACTGGGGCCTACCGCATAAATAAACTCTGGTATGCATGCTTTTTCATGCATCCAGAGTCACTTTCGAGTGATTTGTGTCTAAGGTATGTGTGTGTGCGCATCTCAACTCCAAGCCCCCAAGCCCCCAAGCCCCCTGCGCCCCCGAAAGGGGCGCAGAGGGCTTGAGAGTTAGAGATGCGCGCACACACATACCTTAGACATGATTCCGAGAAGACTCTTGACCATAAAATGCATGTAGAGTCTATTTTTGCCACGGCCCAGTTGAAAAACGGTTGGTTGGACCCTTCTCCTCTGGGTTTTGGACCCTTAATTTTTCAAAAAAAAAAATCAACAGGAGGGACCAAGGCATATTTTTTTCGGGGTGGGCGCGAATGCATATAGCACATACAATCAAAACATATTTTTCTTTTTTTACTAATAAACAATATAATTAGTACTATTTTATAGTATGCTGTTATTTTTAGACGAAATAAAAAATTTCGATTTTTGGACCACAGGGGGGACCAAGGCAAAAAGACGATTTTTGGCCAAAAATTTTTTTTGTGAAAAACAGCCTTCCGACAACTAAAAACACGTTTTTTATCGTTTTTGCATGCTAAAACATGCTTTAAAACACTTAAAACGCGATTTTGGGCGAGTTGCTAAAGTGTACTCCTACCTAGATCCGTCCAGGAAAATTCACTCTATAAAATCAGTACGAGAAGATAACACAGATAACGCATTGAATTTAACAAAAAAAAATACGTCATAAGTCTAAGGACGAACGACTCGTCCCGAACTTGTCCTCAGACTTTTGGTGTCTTTTTCGTTTAACACTATGCATTTCTTAAAAATGTTATCTTACCCATTTGAAGAAGACAGTTTTCTGAACAAATCTAGAATAAAGCATTTGAAACTGCATGACATTATCGACGAACAAAAAGTCTGTAAAATATCAAGGATGAGCCAATGACGAGTTACCAGCACTGTTGTACTTTGGACTCCAAAGTTTTGGAGTGCAGAGTCTCAAATTGCGAAAAAAGCCTTTGTGAATATTGGTCACCGAAACTTTTTTACACAATAAATTTACAGAAGTGTGAGAAAAAATAAAAGTTCTTATGACTTTTAGTTAGTAGTTAGTCATTTTTAGCTGCATATTGATCAAAAATAGATTTTTTCAATATGCTCCCTTCATCAGATCAAACAATAATGAATCACATGCACGCAGAGTTTTTGCGCAAAGGTCTCTCACAAAAATAAAAAACAACGAGAAATTGAAAAGACTCTCCCAACGTTCGTCATTAGATAAAGGAACCGAAATTTCTTTGACATAAATAGACTCTGCAGTAAGTTTTTTTGCCGACAAGTCCTCCGTTTATAACTCTTGCTCATTTTTCTGCTTGTTTTCAAGATGTTTGTTGCCATTTTTTCTCATTTCTTGATTTATAAATGTGTATTTTTGTTAAATTATTAATCTTTAAAAGCTACACAGAAACATGAAAAAAGTTTAATATAAGTACATTTGACCTTATCTTTCATTTTGTAAACTTTTTCTACTTTTTAGGAATAATTTTTCAAATGAATTCCTAGAGACTTTAAATGAAAAAAAAACGTGTGGAAGATTATCTGCTTCAAAAACATCCAGCCAAATGGCTTTTTTGGTTGCCTCGACAACTCGAGAAGGTGTTTGTAATTTGCAGCCGGTGGCACGGTTAATATGTCCCACTCTTAATTATTATTGCTGAATTGACTGTCTCTCAAGGCAACTTTCACACAATCAATTTATCTTTTGTTTTTGAGTTTTCTATTTGGCTACATTCACCAATATTTTCAACATGTATTGTATTAAGGATATTGAGCGGCCTAGCCAGCATTATCTAGTAAAAATTTGTTTTTATTTTTCATAATTCACAGCTAGCATATGCTTGTAGTAAAAGTCTAGTGTCATAAACTGTTTTGGAAAATGAGCTTAGTTCACCAAGCTGATTTTGATTTTGTTGATTTTCTATGACCTTTTGGAACTTTTGCTAAAGAGTTATAGATAGATAGAGTATAAAAATAGCTGGTGAAATATCAATTATTTTTTCGTCTTCTTAAACATTTTTACTTATTTTTTATATAAAATAGCGTCTTTTTCTATTTAGTTATCAAAAAGTAGCTGTTATTAAAAAAAATTAAAATTAAAAAATTCGGAGATAGGCGGGAATCCCGAATTTCCGAACTCTAACCGCGGCGAAAATCAGGAAATTCAAAATTTCCGTCTATCTCCAAAAATTTTTCTTTTTGAACGTCTAACCTTCCAACTGGACAAGGACCTAAAATACAGTAGGAACCAAGGAAAAATCATTTTTTGACACTTTATTAGGACTCTAAAATTACCCAGGTAATATTCGTCATCATATATGCCAATTGCGTCAAATCGAGTGATTTTTCGGCTGATTGCACGGGTGATTACCCGAATCGTACGGAAAATCAATCACGTCTGACCCAATTAGAACTTTCCTTTCTTTACAATAAAGAAATTTGTCTAATTAAGCTTGAAAATTATATGTTCATTTTCCACCCACATGGTTTTGTTATTGACATTGTGGTAGTAAGTCAGCGGCTAAACATGCCAATTTGTTGCTAATAGCGACTAGCGTCATCCTGAGGAATCCTTTCTCAATTATCATAAAAAATGCTCTGGGTAATCTGAAATAGGAAAATTTCTCTTTTTTCAATTATTATTAATGGATAAGCAAAAGATTGGGCAATTGTTGTGGTGTTTGCACTGCCCAATCAATACCTCTTTCTCAATTCTTCTTTGCTCTTGAAGCACAAAGAAGTGCGCTCAAGCTAGCCAGGAAAATAAAGAGAGGTTGTTTGAATCATTACGCTTGAATCAACCCAAATGAGGCCAATCAACCTTTTTATCCATTTTTTAGAAAAAAAATATATATTTCTTTGCTCTGTAGCATTTTCAGACCAATAATTTGGTAATTTGTTGGTTTTGATTGCTTTAGGTCACGGGGCAAACAATCAGATTGTGAAGTAGTTTGGACTGCCAACATTGCTTGCACAAAATTCCCCTTTTTCATTCATTTTGTTTCGAATTCGAAAAAATGCAAATTAGGCTCACAGTTTCCGAAAGCAACATCTGAAAAACAAATTTTTTATATTAACCCCTACAAGTGTAAGACATTAAAAGGCTTACAACTGGTTTAAAAAATGACTTTTTCTATTATTGTCCAAATCATATGTTCTGCTATATCATCTCTTTTTCTATTTTGCAATATCATGGTTCAGATTTAAATAAGCTACATAGCGATATAGTATGGTAGAAAAAGAAAAAAGATTAAAACTTTAAACGCTAGTATAGAACACTCCCCCCAAGAATCTGACCATCTCAAAATCGCTGTGACTACCCTTTGGAACAACAAGTTTAGGCTTAGACCTTAGGCTTAGGGGTAGGCCAGCGTATGGAAGTTTTGACTACCAACATTTTTCCGTGTTTTTCGATACGCTGAAGACAAAAAACAGGCACATAGCCTCCACTTGGTTAAACCACAAAACTTTTTTTGATACCTTGGTCCACCAAGCTGATTTTTTACGCCTTGGAATGTTATAAAAATCAGCTTGGAGGACCGAGGCGTCTAAAAAATAAAATTTTATGGTTAAATCCAGGGGGAGCTACACGCCTGTTTTTCGTGGAAACATATCGTAGGCTTGCAGGGGATAGTCCGAAGGTTTCCCTCGTGAGTAAACTCAAGTCGAAAAGCAAGCTAAATTCACCAAAATCAGCAACTTTTAAAAAAAACCCGAAAGGCATATGTGTTTTGGATGTTTTAATGGACGTTTTGGATTTTTGGATGTTTCACACTTTCTGTTTCTCCCCTAAATTGATTTAAACTTTTTGTGTTAAAGCAAAAAATTGTTGTAGACATTTAAAAAAGTATATTAACTTGGGTTAAACTTTGTCTCTTTTCCAACTATTTCTTTATAAACAGCTGGAGTCTTGTTAGAAGGAGGCAATTAACTGACTTTTTGCAGACCATTTAGCTCTATTTATGTTTTGTTCCACATGTTACATTATTATTGGAATTTGAAAAGTGGTTTTCTGATGTCTGACTTTTTGGAATTTTTTATTTTTTTTCCTACTCCGTTGAAAACAATGAGCAAAGTGCATCAACCAGGGGGCGCACAACCCCCGCTTATTTGGGGAAAAGGTTGCCGGTGGGAAAAATGGAGTCCGTCTAATCCTTTTTTTAAAATAGCCTGAATTTTTGAGCATATTTACACGAAACAATTTTTACCTATTTACTACTGCTACCCAGACAAGATTAAATGAAGCGTCATAATCGATTGAATAAATTTGGACAAAAAAGTTTGTTTTGTCGTTTTTTGGTTAAAATTTTCTGTTTTTTAAATAATAGCTTAAATTTCGAGATAAAAACTAAAAAAGATTTCGAATTGTGCGATTTTATGATCGGTTGAAAATCCAGCTGTTCATCAATCAAACTACTTGAACATAAATATTTGCCCAAGATCTGAACTATAAATGCGCGAGCGCCGGTGTTCAACTTCGTTTCAGCAGCTTCATTTTAAAAATTTTACTCTTCATATTCCATTTTAGTAAGATTTAATTTTTTTGCTTTGAAAGTCAGACTGCTTGAGACTTGGACAAGGGTGATATCTGCACTGAAAAAGTATATTTGTACTTTTTTGGTACCGAAAATGTTTGTGATAACACTTTCAGGCATCCCTGCGACTCTAGTTTCTGATGAAGTATTATTTATTGCATTACAGTCAAACTTTAATATAGTACCCAAAAAATAATTTCCTAGCTGCTATCTAGGCTTGCAAATCCAATTTCTGGTCTTCTGCTGGCCGCTAAATGTTTAGCTGTCTGCAAAAGAAAATTAAATTTGGTGTGTCCAATCGACTTGTTTTTATTTTGCTGCTTTTCTTGCTTCTCAATCCTCATTTGGAATTGCCGAAATAAGCGGAAAATAAAATTATTTTGCTCTCTAATTAACACGGGAAAGGCTGTGTTTACAAAACTTTGAATCCCTCCTTAGCGTTTTGTGCAGAATTTAACGCTGAACATGATGGCTAAAAAAATTCGGAAAGATGAGGGATTCCAACGGGTAAAACAGCGTCTGAAAATAGGTAATTTTCACCTAATCCCAATTACCTGCAATTGGAGCAAAGTATCGGTGGTAATTGCTCAAATTCATGTGTGTGTAATACCCCAAAATGCAGAATGTAATCAGGGCTTTCTATTGCGCAAAAACTTGTATCTGAATGCATTTGAGCGGGCCGGGCCGTATTTCCACGGGCCGGGCTGGGCCGTGAATTTTCGGGACCGTGTCCACCCCTAGATTTAACAACTATATCTGCTTTAGTTTTTTGCGCTCTATCACTTGATACTTTTATTTTCACAAAATATCCTACAAAATTCTGCTTGTTGTCCTGTTTATTTTTGCACTAGTTCTGTAGTATTTTTCACGCTCATCATTTTGCTATATTGCAGAAAGTCAGCGGGGAATTTCTCAAAACCGGGTATCCTTCAAATTTCAACTCCAGGGAAAGTGCTGGTTCTACTTCTTCTGCTGTAATTTCGGAGTGACTTTTGTTGAATTCTTGTGTTGATTTATCGCCTTTCTTGTAGCTCTTGAATTTCTCTACAAATATTGACCAAACAATAAGCAGTTATACAAAGCTATGACATGTCTAGGACCATTTTATGGTTAAAATTGAGGTTTTCGAAGTTGGCTATTATAGAGAAAAACAAAAAATCTCTGTGAAATTGTAATCATTCAGATACAAGTTTGTGCGCAATAGAAAGCCCTGATTACGTTTTGTATTTTGGAGTATTACACACCTAGGTGGTGCATGAATTTGAGCAATTACCACCGATACTTTGCTCAAATTGCAGGTAATTAGTAGGTGAGTAGGTGAAAATTACCTATTTTCAGACGCTGTTTTACCCGTTGGAATCTCTCCTCTTTCCGAATTTTTTTTAGCCATCATGTTCAGCGTTAAATTCTGCACAAAACGCTAAGTCTTGTAAACACAGCCTTTCCCGTGTTAATTACTGCTGATTAATGCTGCTTTTTGAGGACTCCGGAAGTTGACCACACTATTTCACTATTTTTTATTATTGAATGATATTCCCTAAAATAGATTTCTATTGCACGACTAGTTATCTTGTTGCTGGTGCAGTTTATTACTCTTGATGAGCATCACTGCTACTGCTGCTGCTTCTTCACGTCGTTTTAGGTAGGACTGTTTAGCCGAGAATTCCACGGCATAGCATTTAAGCCGGAAAATTTTCGAATTTCAAACCCTTTTGTAACCTAAAAGCTCGAATTTTTTAAAAGCTCAAAGATTCTGTCTGTGGGTATCAATATAAGGTACTCACACAGATTTCAGATTAACTCCGAAAATCAGAGTTATCTAAAAATTGTTTTGTTATCCCAGACATTTTGACTCTAGTTCAGAATCTGTCTCATTTTCGCCTTGGTACCCCTGCTGCTTTTCAGCTTGTGCTTTTGCGCATAGTAAGCCAGAGTGGTAGGCCAAAATCACAGAGGGGATCGAGGCGAAAAATGTAATTAATTGCTAACTATAGTACCTTTTTTCAAGTCGATTACACAAGCTTTTGTCAGCTTTCACGATATTTTTGGACGTTTTTAAAAAGACCTTCTAATCCTAAAGTTTCAAATAAAAGAGTACAGACTTTTGCAAAAATCTGCCCATCTACGTTAAACTCCCTAAGCGCACTTTTCCTGTTTTATGAAATAGTACCAGCGCTTTTCAAGACAATGACTAAAAAACCTCGTATATTGGTGGGGTGAAACATACAGCTAATGATATTTGACATTTTTTCCGTATGATTTCCTTGACAATTTAATATTTTCACCTGCTTTTAAATTCGACTATTTGCAGCCTGACCCGTCAAATGGCGTTACGAACGACAAGTGCTTCATTGAGCACCGACTCTGCTGAACTTCCAGTAAGTTTTTTTTAATTGCAGCAAATGTTAAAAAAAATAAATTAAAAAATAATAAAAATAAATTAGACACATACCTCACATAAATGTTATTACACATAAATGTTCTAATAGAGCCCCCCTCTAGACTTTGAGGGTCTGAATCTCGGAGCAGAGTCAATATTTTGCAAAGCTGTTCATTGCCTTTTCTTAACTCCCACGAGCTATGCTGATTCTGCTTTTAAAATTTTGAATTTTCACCCAAAAGTCTCGAGATCGACTCGAAATTCTCCCGATTTTCGGAGGGTTGAAAAATAGAGCCCCGGGGGCTCTATTAGAAAATTTACGGTAAATCTTTTTGTTAGTGTTTTTACTAGTCTATTTGCTTTGACTATTTCATGTCAAAGACGCTTGTTTGAGAAAAATTAAATCTTGTCTAAAGGAGAGGGTGTTTCTGGGAGGAATAGCTGAAAGTAGCACCTGAAATCACTTTTTTAGTTTGTTCTTCAGTTTTCCAGAATATTAGCTATCCAATAAATGCCAAAAAGATCTAACTTTACTCACAAGACTTCAGCCAACAAATTGTCAGTTCAAAGTTTTTTGAACTTGCTGATTGAAACAGATAAGAGAATGTCGTTAATTTGGATTAATGAGCAATTTTACGGCCAATATCAAATCGGAAATCGAACTCATTTTTTATAATAAAAACTCGAATTTCCATGGAAAAATAAATTTTGGCTCTTATAACATAAGTTTGGGCTGCTTCGCCTGCGTATTTGACTATGTAATAGAAATAATCATTCATGGTTGATTGGTTGGTTCTTTGAGTGCTCCTGACATATAGATGTTATTTCAGAGGTAACACTTTACTTCCGCCCCCACGGCTGACCCACTTTTGAGGTGAATTTTTGAAAACCGATTTCATATTCGTGTTTCTCGACCCGGATTTTTACGGTAAATGATCAACAGATTCTGTGAAAGTGAAAAAAAAATTTCGATTTGCCTTGTTCCCCCAAGGTGAAAATTTTAGTAAAATTTGAAAAAAAAATTTAATTGGCGCCAAAAGATTTTTCTAAGGGAATAGGGGCTGTATTGGGAGGGAAGGGAATAAAAGGGGGCCATTTTCATGGCAAAACATAAAAAAGTGAATATTGGTATATTTTGGTTGTCTTACCATGTTTTTCAACTGGGCCGTGGCAAAAATAGACTCTAAATGCCTTTTTATAATCAAGAGTCTTGCTCGGAATGATGTGTAAGGTAAGTAAGTGCGCGCATCTCTAACTCTCAAGTCCCCTGCGCCCCCGAAGTCGGCTTGGGGGCTTGGAGTTGAGATGCGCACACACACATACCTTAGACACAAATCACTCGAAAGTGACTCTGGATGCATGAAAAAGCATGCAGAGTTTCTTTACGCGGTAGGCCCCAGTATTCAAAACTATGTTCAACATCTTTTTGTTTGGGAGTCTCTGTGATACCCGAAAACACACTTTGTATGCGAAATGCTTGATGGAATATCTCATGTATCAGGCAAACGAAAATAATGAAAAACATATTTCTAGAATCACACAAAGAAAAAACCATTGCCTATTTAGAAATTGTTTATCAAATCGTTTAGCAGAAAGCTTTGATGCGCTTCTTTATGCAGCACAATTTCAAAGTGGCCCCCTTTTATTTCCTTCGCCTCCCAATACAGCCCCCTATTCCTTTAAAAAATGTTTTGGCGCCAATTAAAAACATTTTTTTTTTAAATTTTACTGAAATTTTTACCTTGGGGTACCAAGGCAAATCGAAAAATTTTTTTTTCACTTTCACAGAATCTGTTGATCATTTCCCGTAAAAATCCGGGTCGAAAAACACGAATATGAAATCGGTTTTAAAAAATTCACCTCAAAAGTGGGTCAGCCGTGGGTGCGGCTAAGTAAAGTCCAGCCATTTCAGATATACTTTCAGGCTTGCAAACGTAAAAAAATTGATTTAGACAGATTTAAAGAACAATTTTTTTTAATTTTGGAAAGAAACCCATACAAAAAATCAAATGTTATTTGGGTGATATGACTCTGTCTTGACTCAGCTTAACAGCTGGCACGGGGAGTCGAGCTCGCAGGTTACTGCAAAATGCTGCGGTTTCAGCTTCAAGAATTACGCTTCATATAAAGCATAATGAATATAACAGGGTATATCCAAAAGTGGGCACTATTTCACAAAACGCGGGCACATTTTCGCCTTTTTGACTAGGACGAAAAAAGCGGGCCTTTTTCACTAAAAGCGGGCACTTTTTCCCCAAACGCGGTCGTTTTTACGTAACGTCCATTAATATTGTGCAGCAGGAATAGAGTGATGCATACAAAAGATTTTTTCACATCACACAAATGGCAGACTTTTATAAAACTGCCGAAAAGTATTTGGGGTCCCACAACTAAGCAAGTTTTCGACATTTATTTGTTCAGAAAAGTGATTTTTCTTTTCTCAAGGTTCTTTCCCGAAAAAAGTAACTTTCTCATAGTTGAATAGAAAAAAGAAATGAAACACCAAGACAAAAAACGACAATTATTTTAAATTTTATTTTAAATTTTCAGCTTTCCATTCGACACCACCACCCCCTTTAATTCACCCAAAAAAAATTTCGTTTTTTACAACATAACTTTTGGCTTCTTTGCCGCATATTTGACTATATAATGCGAATAATCTTTGTTTAAATATTCATTGTCTTGATCGGAATTTGAAATTTGGCAATCCATGGTCGATTAGTTGGTTCTTTGAGTTCTCCTGATCTATAGATGTTATTTTAACTATACCTTCTGGCTTGAAAATGTAAAAAAATTGATGCCGTTTTTGAATTTCAAAGATTTGCAGCTTATTTTATTGTCAAGCTTCAGATGCAAACTTGTTTTTGGCCAGACCTTTGATTTCCTTGTTTTTGCGCCCACTCAGTTCTGTCTTATAAAAACAACAAGGATCTCATCTTACTAAAACCACTGATCGACACAAATATACAATCACCCTCTTTTTGTATAGTCTTTTGTGCTTCGCCTACACTTTTCTAAGTAAAAAAGTAGGCATAAGATTCGAGATCTGCAGGGTATGTCAAGAAATTTCAACTTTTTAAAATGGCCGCAACTATTTTTTTTGCTAATCATGTTATCGGAAATCGTGTTTTTGACATTGTACAACAATCGGTCGATTTCCTTATTAAACTGCTCCTAAAATCCGAAAATCGCTGTCAAAAGTCAATAAGCTGTCAAATTTCAAATTTCGATCAAGACAATAAATATCATGGTTGTCAAAATATATAAAATTGATAAAATTCGATAAAATTTATGGCGTTATGCATGTCTCTGAATTCGATAAAAATCGATAAAAAATTCGATAAAATTTTTATCGAATTTTTTATCGATTTTTATCGAATTTTTTTATCGGTCATTCTACCACATTGTCACTTGTCAGGTTAAGTTTTTGCGCTTAGCACTAATATAGCCTCTGTCTTGCCGTGTCAGTTTCAAAGTCAAGTTCTCCTGAAACAATTTTATTTGTAACAGCAAATACCACCGAAATGAACAAAACAATTAGATTACACCCTTCAAAAACAAAGATCGTAGATGAATTAGTGACGCAATTCTTGCCGGCTGAAGTCGATTCCGTGTGAAATTTTCAACGATGCATCTGAGTTCTTTGAACGCACGCTCACTCGGTGATGACGATGGCTGCCATTCAAATAGAAGTCTGGCAAGAACTGAAAGACGAGGAAACATCTAAAAAAGCATATATGAGAAAACATTGTGAAGCAACTGGCGTACCGACTCATACTGTTTCCAAAATTTCAAAACATTGTTACACGGTGGCGTTAGTGAATACATGATTATTTCTCCTTCCAATGGTGTAGGCGGCAAGAAATCGAATAGAGCTCCTGGACCTTTAATCGTACTCTGTTCTTCTTCAGAAATCATAGCTTCTGCGTAGTTTCGGACGATCTTCTTCATCTGAAATAGGCAAATATAAACTTAAATGAGTAGAATTTAATTGCAATGTAGCTCTTCATAATCCCAACCCGGTATTTTTGAACAAACGCTTCGAAGCTGGCAATGTGTGAAAGGACTAAGAAAAGCAGAGCTGATGACCAATTTCTTGTTCAGCTTTCCCGAAATTTGTGTCAACCAATCATTTGAAAGATCGCCAATTTTGCGTTCAAATGCTTCCATAGCTGCTTCTGCCATTGCAATGCTCCATTTTGAATTGATAATTCGTCACCTCTTATCACTAAGGGAAAGCCAGATTGTAGCGATATGAAGAAGAACGCCACTTGTAGTCACATCGATTTCTCCCTGAAAGTTGAATTTTAGGAAAGTAGTAAACATAAACTAAAAAGCCAAGGATAACCTGCATAACAAGCACTATTTTATGAATTGGAAAAAGCACAGACAAGTAATCATTGAAGAATGACTTGGAAGCCAAGTCCAGCAAAGCAAGGGCTGTTTCATTTGTCGGGCAAATCCTCATAACTGCGTTGCGGAGAATATCCAAATTGCTTACAAGTGCTTCTACCATGTTGAAATAGGACAGCCATCTTGTTTCCGCAGGAGATTCTTGATGTGAAATCTGCATGAAATCAAGTAAAAACCATGTGAAATATTTGAAAAGGCTTAAAGTATTAGACCTTAAGCCAGTTGTGTCGCACTTGTTGAGTATTGCACGGCACGCGATATCCTTACAGACGACTCGATCACTAGGCTTACCATCCACCAGTAAGGCATCGAATTGGCTTCCGAACTCCTTGCTTTTCCACACGGCTATTTCATCGTATTCTTCATCGAACGATTCCTAAACACAGTGTAACTAAAATAGTATAAAAAAACACTAATTTCCTACTTTTGTTCGTCTGGATCTTTTAGGTGTATCACTCATGGTTGGATTAGCTAAAAGATGTACAATAATGTTGTTTATACTGCGAAACGGAGTCAATATGTGTCTTAAGTGCAAAACATTGGCCTAACAAAGGACAAAATGTGGTAGAAGAACCGATAGAAAAATTCGATAAAAATCGATAAAAAATTCGATAAAATTTTTATCGAATTTTTTATCGATTTTTATCGATTTCGAAAAAATAATTCTCGTTTGAATTTTTATCGAATTTTATCAATTTTATATATTTTGACAACCATGATAAATATTCAAACAAATTCGAAATTTTTTCGTTTAAATATTCATTGTCTTGATCGGAATTTGAAATTTGGCAGTGAATTTCGGGTTTTAGGAGCAGTTTGATAAGGAAATCAAACATGCTGAACACGAATTCATTGTCAAAATATCAGGTATTCTCAGCGAAAAAAAGTTTTCCTTCAAAGTGTTTTTAAAGTAATTTGTCGATTCTTTTTGCGACAGCTGTTTTACACTCCAACAACTCATAACTATTTCACATCAGGGGTCGATTTCAGCAGGATGGATAAGATTCAAATTAAAAATTATCTTTAATTTTATCCGCCCTGCTGAAATCAGGATAGATACGATTAAAGATAATCTTAAAACGCGGATAATTTTTAATCGTGGGATAGGATTAAAGATAATCTTAAACCCCGGATAATTTTTTATCCTAAGATAATTTTTAATTTTCCTACAAAATGAAGCCCAAGATCAATATTTTTCACTCTTGTTTAAGGAAACCTTTATTTCACACATAAAAATGCTGTCGAGACTCGCACTATATCGGGACTCGCGTTATTGAGACATTTAAAGACTTTTGACCAAATGGATCAAACTCAAACTCGCACTATATCGAGTTGCGCACTGTAACGGGAATCGCACTATAACAGAGTTTAACTGTAATTAAACCGCCGACTCTAATTACCCCACTTTCTCTAATAAACCCACCCCCTAGAGGGAGGTTGAAAAATAAACACACCAGTGATTTAATTAGAATAAATACGGCAACTTAAATTTGTTGACTTCTGCGTCCCCAAAAAGTAAGTAGGTGTGTGGCTTATATACCTCACTAAAGTAACATTTTAATCACTCAAAATTTTGAATCTTGTATAAAATAAGGATAGAGGAATAACTATAGTGATCTAGTCTAATAAAAACGTGTTTCTTATTTTAAAATTGCCAAAAAGCCCAATATAGAGAAACTTTTTTCAGACTAACTTAAAAAAATTAGTTGAGGTCACATTATTAACGCCCATGCACTCTATAGTCTGTGCTGCATAGTCAGCTTACATACATAAGGCACCAACAAAAACCAACCCACCACACCAATGTATTTGGTCGTCATTCAGGACATACATCACCCTTGCTTTACTTTAACTACTAAAGAAAAAATTTCGGAGTCGGAAAGATTATGAGCGTTCAAGTGTGAAGTGTTTGCAGTCATAAACTGTTTTTTCCCACACAAAATCCTATACTTTTTAAGAGACAGTGATCGTTTGGAGTCAACAAGACTGATTTTTGAGTAGTTTGCTTCTGTTTGGATTGACACATGTTGTTGAAATGCGTTTTTGACTCGCATATCGTCTGCACCCAAGCATATTCATGTTTTTTAGTCAAAAATTTTGCCCTTATATCATTTTAGTTCAATTAACCAAGCAAAAGAAATCATGCTTTTTATCGAAAAACAGCAATATTTTGGATTAGAAAGTTATTTTAAGACATGTTGACAATGTCACCATTTTAATGTTTTACACTTTACGGTTCTACAAAAAAATATCTCTAAAACTTAGGATCCCTTTTTAATATGTTTTTAGACCTAATCCCTAAATTCCCCTTAGCCCCCTCAATCCCAAAAAGTTTGTTTCCGCCTAGGGTCCGACACTTTTTTACTTTTGTTTTTGAAAACTTTTTTAAATCTGATTTGTCAGTTTACTCAGAAAAATCGCAAGAATTTCGATTTCTCCGGTCTTTTTTGTAAATGGCAACAGCTTTGCCGAAAAGACCCGTAGTGTTTGAGAAAAGGCCTTCTTCTTTTTGAGAAAAAAGGCTTCACTAAATCGAGAGATCCAGGTATTTTCGGAAAACTTTTGACATTTACAAAAACTAGCGGCAAAATTGGAATCCATGCAATTTTTCTGATCAGACTGGCAAATCAGATTTGGTGAAAGTTTTGAGAAACAGAGGTAAAAAAGTGTCAGACGGCGCAAAAAATTTTTTCATGGTTACACTAAATCGAGAGTAGTTCTACATATATTGGCAGTCTGGTCCCGATTCTGTCGATGGTTTTTCGAAAAACCTGCAATTTCTCAGTTTCACAAGGAGATGCTCATGCATAGGGTTGCATCGAGCTCTCGGCTCGACACTCGGATTGAAAGTTCAAAACAATTGCGGTATCTTGAGTATGAAATCGTATCCACTTAAAACAACTTTATTGTGTATAACTCTGGCAAACTATGGCTGTTTATGATGGCATTAGCCAATTATGCTTTGATGATTATAATGTTGGAAAACGACCGGGTCGAAGATTTCAAGCTCTCTGCTCAAGGCTCAAATTTCGAAAAAAGGTCTAGCTTTGAGGAAAAGTGCTCAGCTTGACAACCCTACTCGATAAAGGCTAACCAGTCATCAAGGTTTGAGTGTAGTCAAAAATAGTTAAAATAAATAAAAGATTGTAAAAACAAATGTTTTAATTTTTTCAGTCATATTTTAAAAAATTGGGCAGCATTAGACCTATTTGTAGAGAAGATCGGGAAAAATTGTTCGAAAATTCCGAAAACATCGCTAAATGTTTTTAGGTTTTGACAAAGTGTAATTTAGTAAAAAAATTAAAAATTTCTTTGCACTTTTTACTTTCCGAAGAAAACCATGTTATGATGCAAATCTAAAAAAAAGATGAAACAAAAAATTAACACGTTTTTTACAAACACTTTCTCTTCTTTCATTTTCTTCCATTATTTTTTTAGTTGCACTCTTAACTAAAACGCAATCCATGCATATTTTATAAAGGATATATACAGCGTGTTTCGAGAAATTCTGACACTTTTAAACGGCCATCACTTTTTTTCTAGATCGAATTTTGAAATTCTGTAAACGCAGATCAGCTCAGAAAAAAAAACAATTTTTTTGGTATGTAATGTGAAAAACACGATTTTCGCTTGGTCCCCCCTGTTGTTTGGGTACTAGTCATCCAGATCCATCCAATCCAGATCCATCCAATCCAGATCCATCCAATGACCAGAACCCAAACCACAGGGGGACCAAGCAAATCGTGTATTATATACCAAAAAATTGTATATTTTTTGAGTCGATCTGCGTTTACAGAATTTCAAAATACGATCTAGAAAAAAAGTTATGGCCAGTTAAAAGTGTTAGAATTTCTTGAAACACCGTGTATATTAGGCTGATTACTAAGTATCCATTTAACAATAATTACCAAAACAAATTTTTTGAGAAAAAATAGATAATTAGGGCAAAATGTGTTGTAAAAAGCTTTCAGAGCTTGCGCTTGTGTTCAGCGGTATTGCCAAGCTCCGCCCCTTTTTTGTGGCTTATATAAAGAGGCAGTCAGGCACTAGTAACTCACTTCTCCTTGGTTTCAACTAAACTTTTGGCTTGTAGCTTGGCACTAAAAAACTTGTTTTTACTTTTTACTACAAATCACGAGCTTTTTTATAAACTTAAAATTGTTTTATTGCTAGTTATTTGCTAATTGAAAAACTATGAACTCTATCGCTCTCCGAATCCATTCTAATGAAGCTGCTGGATCAGCTACTGACTTGAGAGAAGCTCCTAGTGGTTCTCCTCCTGCCTTTTGCAAAATTAAGGTTAAAATTTGGGGATTTTCGGCAAAGATTTTGAAATAGATAATTGGAACCAATCGGAAAAATTTTAATTTTAAAAAATTGATTTTCGACAAATTTGATGATCAATAATTTTCAGGAAGGATTTGCCGTTAGAAGTGGACACCTTGCGCCTCCAGTAGCCACACCAGACAGCCCTAGACCACAGAAAAACAATAGCTCTGGCTCAGGTAAACATTATATAATTAAAAAAAAATGAAAAAATTCCAATTGCTCCTTTGACAGTCTAAAATGAAAAAACACAGATGCTCTAGAATTAACATTTTTTATAGATCAGAATAGAAGTTTTTAATTTTAATCCTGAAATTTCACGTTAACTGCATATCACATATACTTTATTTTATAAGTCCTGGTTGCTTAAAATCTGGGGAAGTACGAGACTTGTTTTCAAGACTTGTACACTTTTAAAAGAATTTTCTGGAGATTTGTGGTACCCGGGAACTTTTTCTAGGCTGAATATCGAAAAATGCTTTTTTGCAACTGTTTCAGAAAAAAACATACAGTTTTTAGTTTGATGTTTATATTATGGTGTCAAAAATACGATTTTAGCTTGTTCCCTTATGGTGTGGACTTATCCGAGCAAGTGTTATTCCTCTAATAAGCCGACATGTCTTATTAGAGGAAATACGGTATATGTAAAATCCCAAATTACAAAGTGGGCCGAGCTAAAGTCGTATTTTCGAAATCCTATACTGAACAAAATGTAAAAGACAGTTGCAAAAAACCGTTTGTCGAAATTTGCTTTAGTATAAAGCTACAACCTTTTGAAATTGTGAGAAATTTTTAAGACACCTTGGGACTCATTCAGGACAAAAAAGTAGAATTTTTTTTTAAATTTTTCAGAAAAAATTGAAAAAAAGAACTAATTTATTTAAACCAAACCAATTTAGATATAAAACCTTTCTTTAATCCCTCGAAAATGTCTAATTTCCTGGTAAAATTTATTTTTTAATCCCTAAATTGGTTCTTAGAATAAAAAAGAGTAAAACTAAAAATTAATTTTGAGACAGTAGTGTTTGGTTGGTTAAACAAACACACAGACAATACACAATCAGCCAATTTTAAATTGTTTTTGAGCATGTGCACAGAACAAAGACTGGAGATTAACTCAATTGTCAAGTAGCGGACTTTATTAATCTTTTTGCAGATTCATTTTCCACCACTCTGACAATACCACCAGCTAATAGTTCTGCAGGAGTTCAGTCTAAATCCACAACATCCTCCAAGTGAAGCCATGTGAAGGGAGATGGAAGTGAAAAGAGATTGCGACTTTATTGCTAACATTACTGGTATTCAAATGACTTCCTTAATTAATTTGTAAAGTTTGTCAAATAAATATTTTGCTTTTAAAAAATTGCATTAAATATTTTGCAAAATTTTCACAAATGGAACTATAGGATTTCGGAAGATAATAACTGTAGAATTCATGTAGTCACTAGTTTTTCGAAAAAAGCAATAAAAGATAAACAATAAAAGCTTCCGGATTGTCATTTCATCCTTAGTTCCTCTTCTGTACTCGTCGTTTTGACCTAAATTTCGAAGACATGCCAACGTTTAGCACCATAAAATATAGAAATAGCTCAGCAGACTCAATGTTCCGGAACCGCTTCAGAACATTTTAACCAAAATAACTCAATGTTTTGCCGAAGCACTGAGCGAAACATTTTTATTCACTCATAATTTTTAAAAAACTAGTTTTTTATTTTGTGTTTGTTTTAAACAAAAATAGACAGAAGCACCAATGACAAAATGCAGTATTCTACAACCAAGGATTCACAAATAGAGCTAACATTCTGAGCTTTGTGGGCACGTTTTGTTTTGAAGAAGTCCACATTGTCAGCGTTGTTCATAAATAGCTGGCATTCTTGACAGTCCCGAGCCTTTAAATACCGCTCTTCATAAGATACTTTCATCAAATTACTTGAAGAAAAGAAGAATTCTTATACCATTTTCAAATTCGCGCCTTATGATTGCTACTACAAATCTAAGGAAAACCAATCTCGTTGTTTTTATTACAAGTCGTCGCAGTTTTGTAAATTCCTGTGTTAAAGCTAATGTTTTAGCTATCGATAATGAGTACTCCGAGCATAAGATGCACTTTAAAAAAATTTAGCTAAATATGCTCTGCATGAAGAAAACTCTTTATAAGATACGCTTTTTCCGAAAATTTGGCTGAATACGCTCTTCATAAGATACGTTCCTCATAAGATACGCTCTACATAAGATACCTCTTAGGCCGGCCCCCTAGGGGTATCTTATGTAGAGCGTCGACTGTATCAATTTTTAGTCATCCTTTTTTTTAATTTTAGCTACAGGATAGGTAAAAGATTTGTAATAAAGGATTTGTCAGATCATTGATAATCGTCGGACAGTTCGACAATAAGTTGTTTGAGAAAAATGGCACACCCAGAAATGGGCAAAAATTATTTGATATAAACAATTGGAATGGACAAAAAGTCATTTGACATTAACTTCGAATGAGAAACAACTGATCTTGGCACGATTTGTTACGAAAATAATTGTTAGGTATTTAAGTGTTTCTAAAAACAATACTTTGCGCCCTGAACGAAGTGAATAATAAAATAACTAATACAGTCAACCATCGATATAATATGTCCCGATAAAGGCCATCTCTAATTGGCCGTACATCACTATATACTAAGAAGTGGAGGACCACCAATGGGGAAAATGCACTCCATATCTATTTTTCCATTCTTACATTAAAATAATTCCCTACAGGTGTACGGTCAATTCATCCACGGTGAATTGGTCTACAAAATTACTATCCCCTCCAAGGGCTGACCAAACTATAGTCCCTTCAATAATAAACCCCGTCAAATTAACCCCCGATATAACATACTCCTAGGGTCGGTCCCTTCAATAATAAACCCCGTCAAATTAACCCCCGATATAACATACTCTAGGATCGGTCCCTTCAATAATAAACCCCGTCAAATTAACCCCGATATAACATACTCCTAGTGTCGGTCCCTTCAATAATAAACCCCGTCAAATTAACCCCCGATATAACATACTCCTAGGATCGGTCCCTTCAATAATAAACCCCGTCAAATTAACCCCGATATAACATACTCCTAGGATCGGTCCCTTCAATAATAAACCCCGTCAAATTAACCCCGATATAACATACCCTAGGGTCGGTCCCTTCAATAATAAACCCCGTCAAATTAACCCCGATATAACATACTCCTAGGATCGGTCCTTCAATAATAAACCCCGTCAAATTAACCCCGATATAACATACTCCTAGGATCGGTCCCTTCAATAATAAACCCCGTCAAATTAACCCCGATATAACATACTCTAGGGTCGGTCCTTCAATAATAAACCCCGTCAAATTAACCCCGATATAACATACTCCTAGGGTCGGTCCCTTCAATAATAAACCCCGTCAAATTAACCCCCGATATAACATACTCCTAGGATCGGTCCTTCAATAATAAACCCCGTCAAATTAACCCCGATATAACATACTCCTAGTGTCGGTCCTTCAATAATAAACCCCGTCAAATTAACCCCGATATAACATACTCCTAGGATCGGTCCCTTCAATAATAAACCCCGTCAAATTAACCCCGATATAACATACTCTAGGATCGGTCCCTTCAATAATAAACCCCGTCAAATTAACCCCCGATATAACATACTCTAGGGTCGGTCCCTTCAATAATAAACCCCGTCAAATTAACCCCGATATAACATACTCCTAGGGTCGGTCCCTTCAATAATAAACTCCGTCAAATTAACCCCGATATAACATACTCCTAGGGTCGGTCCCTTCAATAATAAACCCCGTCAAATTAACCCCGATATAACATACTCCTAGGATCGGTCCCTTCAATAATAAACCCCGTCAAATTAACCCCGATATAACATACTCCTAGGGTCGGTCCTTCAATAATAAACCCCGTCAAATTAACCCCCGATATAACATACTCCTAGGATCGGTCCTTCAATAATAAACCCCGTCAAATTAACCCCCGATATAACATACTCCTAGGGTCGGTCCTTCAATAATAAACCCCGTCAAATTAACCCCGATATAACATACTCTAGGATCGGTCCTTCAATAAACCCCGTCAAATTAACCCCGATATAACATACTCCTAGGGTCGGTCCCTTCAATAATAAACCCCGTCAAATTAACCCCCGATATAACATACTCCTAGGATCGGTCCCTTCAATAATAAACCCCGTCAAATTAACCCCGATATAACATACCTAGGGTCGGTCCTTCAATAATAAACCCCGTCAAATTAACCCCCGATATAACATACTCCTAGGATCGGTCCCTTCAATAATAAACCCCGTCAAATTAACCCCCGATATAACATACTCCTAGGGTCGGTCCCTTCAATAATAAACCCCGTCAAATTAACCCCGATATAACATACTCCTAGGATCGGTCCCTTCAATAATAAACCCCGTCAAATTAACCCCGATATAACATACTCTAGGGTCGGTCCCTTCAATAATAAACCCGTCAAATTAACCCCGATATAACATACTCCTAGGATCGGTCCCTTCAATAATAAACCCCGTCAAATTAACCCCGATATAACATACTCCTAGGGTCGGTCCCTTCAATAATAAACCCGTCAAATTAACCCCGATATAACATACTCTAGGATCGTCCTTCAATAATAAACCCCGTCAAATTAACCCCCGATATAACATACTCCTAGGGTCGGCCTAGGGGTATGTTATATCGCGATATATGTTATATCGGGGGTTGATTTTGCGTAGTTTATTATTGATGGGGCCGACCCTAGGGGTATGTTTATATCGAGGGGTATGTTATAATGAGGTTCGACTGTAGGTGAAAACACTCGTCAAATTATGTAAATCTCCCGTTAAATCTTTAAAAATTCTTGTTCTCGCTGTTCACTTTTCAATTTTTTGATGTTTTCGCACCAGCATGCAGCTGTGCATCTCTAGTTTCTCACGAGCTATTAACTAGCTTTATATATTATTGAAAAGTGGGAGAATAATCGGTTTTTTAGACTACACCTTTTTTATAAAGTGAATCGTTCTCCCACTTTTTAGTATTGTATTTAGCTGTTTGATATCTTTTAGAAAACTAGAGATTCTGGGCTACATGCTGGTGCAAAAACATAAAAAATTTGAGAAGTAAACATTGAGAATAAGAAGTTTTAAAAATTTGACGGGAGATTTACATAATTTGACGGGTGTTTCTAATTTTTGCCTTTTTCAAATAATTTGAAAGTTGGTAGACTTCATAACTCAATTTCCACTTATCATTTTGACCCAAACTTTTTTTGTTCTATAGATGAGATTCTGTTGATGTGCGCTTTTTTAGAGCTCAGCCCTGAAAAAACGCAAGAACACCCCAAGGTTACCAATGGTTACCATACCACGATTAAATAAAGGTTTTTAAACTGATGACATTTTTTCCAGCAGTAGTTTTTTAAGCATTCATTAAATATTAAATAACCAGCCGTAAAAACTCAGTCTTATAATTAACGTGTAAAAAATGTTCCAAATAAAATTCTCTGTTCCTTCTTGTAATTTTTATGTATGCGTTGTTTTTACGTATATGTTAAAATGTACTCAAGCATGTTTCTTCAGCTTTAAAAAGGGGAGAAAGATATACCGTAGTTCCTCTAATAAGCGCCTTCCCCAAAATCCGGAATTTCTTAAATTCATTCTCCTCCTTTCATACCAGGTTTTAGGTTTTACATATGTTATATAACAAAATGTAGAGAAGATTCCCAGCTACATTTTGGTATATAACATACGTTGCGTTCGAAAACCAAAGCTTGGTATAAAAGGCGGAGAATGAATTTAAGAAATTCCAGATTTTTGGGAAGGCGCTTATTAGGGAATCTTATATAGTATTTGGCATGTGTGGGTGGGTGGGTAACGCTTTTTTACTTCGAAGGCCAGAACGGGTCGTAGATAGCGAAATCACTTTTGTCGCTAATACCATCGTGTTCCCCAGAATGTCAGCTTTCGTTTTAAAAAAAGAACAGACGAAAAAATTGAGTTCTAATAGGGGATATACCTATTTTTATGAATGAAGTCATAGCCCTTCATTGAAATTTCGAAATACTATAGAGGCGCCGATAGGCGCCTGTGGTCCCTTGTAAACAGTAGTTGAGTCGTGTGACGTGGCCTGACCTAGTCTGTGGCAAAAAAGAATTTGTTGGAATTTAAAATTTACTGGCGTTAAAAAATATTTCGGTATAAAACCCATTCCGATGTTAAACACCAGCACAGCTCACAAGAATTAAAAGAACGTTTTGCGCATGTCATAGGAATCCAATTGCGTTTTCAAACGGTCATACATAAATTTCGCAGCAAATCAAATTAATTCGACAGCAAATTAAAGTAATTTTGTACCAAATCAACTATGGTCCGATGCTTTCGATCGAAAATACTTTTTAGCGATTTTTTTCTATCTGGTTATTTTTTTTGCCGATATTCAAAGCCGAGTAATTCGTGAAATATTTTTCGCTAGACAGAATTAAACCATAGCTAATCGACACAAAAGCTAGGTGATATTTGGCGGAAACGACATTTCAAACGACATTAGGCGAAACGATAGGTAAAAAAGCAAAATTTGGTGAATCGACATTTGGGAAATTGACATTTGACAAGGATCATAGGAAAAAATAGAGAAACTATAAAGAATAAAATAATTTACCGATGCGGGGAGAGGCGGGGATGAAATTTGATAGAGGCGGGGACGGGGGCCAACCAAGTTTACAAAGTTAATACGGTAATCTATGTTGGTTTTGTATAAAAAGTTTATATAATCAACACTAATAGCTATTAATAGCATATGACGCACTGGTTATATTTAATAAAATAGTAAACTACAACATCAAGAAAAATAAATGAAAGAAAGCAAAAAAATTGAAAGAAAATACAACACAAAAATTTAGATACTTCAGCTTAAATTAAAAAAAATGATTTTTTTCTAATATTGGGCAGTTAAATTTCGGAAACAGTGCCGTAGCCATAGTTGTTTAAAAAACAGCGCCGTGTTAAAAAAATTATAGCGCTGGCACCTACCAAAATTTTTCATTGGCGCCGGAACAACACTGGTAATGATTCAAATTGCCAACACTGGTTATGACCAGTGTTGGCAAAATGAATCGTTGAGGATTTTTTGAATCAGCGGCCAAAAATTGTTTCTGCTCAAAATGCGATTCAAATGACTGCGAATCACGTGAATCGCAGCTTTTTTGAACCTTATGAATTTGAATCTCGCGATTCATTTTGCCAAGACTGGTTGTGACCAGGGATGGACACGGGCCGGCCCGGTCCCGGGCTTGGCCTGGCCTGGCCCAGCCCGCCGTACCTGCTTAGGGCCGGGCCGAAAAAGTTCCGGGCCCGGCCCTGAAGCCCGGTGAAAATTCTCATTGAATCTCCCGCCAAAACTACCCAACCGAAGCTTCATCATAGGCTTACCAAAAATACCGATTTTCGAAATTCCGAGATTAATACCGGTATTTTTCTGGTATCTTTCCTACTGAAAAGTACGTAAAAGCGTACTTTTCACAAAAAGTGAGAAAAAATACCGGTATTTTTGCGAGATTAATACCCGTATTAATCTTTTTGGCAACTCTACTTCATCATCAATTTACTCTACTCCCAGCTCTGAAAAAACTATCTAGCCAACAAGTTTCTTGATGATGGAAAGCGATCAATTATTCTCTATGCCATTTTTGTATCCGGATGCTGAAGAAGAGGGAGAAGGCGAAGAAGAGACTGTTATACAAGCGAAGAAGATCTGCCTCGACACGGACTACATGCTTAACGGTAAAGTGGAATATGTTATCTGCATCACTGTAGTTTACATGGAGTATCTCTCAGAATTTTCCTCGAAGAAAGCAGGCAAACTCCAAAAGGGCGAAGTGGAAATCTTACATACCGGACAGCAGAAGAGGATCTTCCTGAAGAGCAGAGCCAACAATGATTTCTTCCAGTCGGTTCACTTTGACTTCAAAGAAGAAGAGGGGAATTCACAGTCTACAAAGTTTCTCTGGTGCTCTACTTGCAAGAAGTTCATGCTTAAGGAGGGAGGTCAAATATCGTCAAATATCTCATTGAATTTGTTTTGTACTTGCTTTTAATATTCTAGGCGTCATCGTTCTGCTCATTTGAAGCCCGAGAAGCCATCCAAACCGCAGACAACCATTGAATCATTTCTAGAGAGGACCAATCCTATAGCCGCTGAAGTTGAGAAAATGAAGCAAGCAACAGCCAACCTGTGTCTTCTACATTCATTTCATTAATATCGAGAAGCCAGGTTTCAAAGAGCTCATTAGCGTGGCAATATCGATTGGGTTTGTTGACTTCTTTTATTGGACAGTGTAGTTAACAAACTTTTTTCCTAGAGCAAAGAGAGGAATCGCGCCATTTCAAGTTGGAAGAGGATCACTGAAGATGATCGAGGAAGGGAGTAAAAGCGAAGAAACTGATCAATTTCTGTAAGACCGTCGTCTCTTCATTGAGGTAGAAGAATTTATGAATCATAAATTTGATGTATAGATAATGCTCATCATTCAGGAATACCGCCGTTGAAAACCAGTTAGCCAGCAATTTCGAGAGAGATATCGAGACCAGGTGGCTCAGCAAGTACTCTCTCCTGCGTTCTGTGAAAAAGGCCCTTGACAAGTTGATCCAGCTCAGACAAGACGATCAGTTTTCCCGCTTCTTCTCCGATGATGTTCTTGATGCCCTTGATGTGCTCAATTCCTCTCGGCGACAATTGGACGACTGTATTCGGCTTCTACAGATGTTCGATGAGCCTATGACTTTCTTCCAGGTAGATAAACGGAGAAATATTAATTATACGTATTATTCAAGACGACCTCAATGCCTACGCTCCACGATGTCTGGCCGTACTTCAACAAGATGCTTCAAGATTTTAACGGGATGGTGACGTCTCCTTCCTCCAATCGCTTCCTTAAGTCGCTCTCCAAGTCTGCAGTGGCGTGTTTCCAGCGGAAGTCTACGGCAATCACCCTCACATCGAATTGCTACTTTTCTTCATCCAGGCAAACGCAATTTCTCGGGTCTTAACTTGGAATAGCAGGAGAAGAATGAGGTCTGATAAAATAAAATTCATAATAAAATTTTTACTTCTCATCAGTGTTTCCATGATATCACTATTCATGATAAAATAATGATATGATAGTGATATGATAGTGATATCAATATCACATCAGTTGAAATCTGTTCAACCAATATCACATCATTATCATATCACTCGAAAAAAATTTCCGCCAATATCACATCATTATCATATCAACCGAAAATTTTGCTTATCCCATTTATTTGTCTACCTGCAGTGTCTCATTGGTTGCTCATATTTTTGTAGTCTAATACTCGACTCTAATTTTTTTACCGATATCACTACAGTGATTTCAAAACTCATCCTTAACCTCAACCTCACCTCAACCTGAGCCTCATCCTCAACTCAACCGTAAACTCACCTCATCCTCAACCTCAACTGCGAGTTGAGGTTGAGGATGAGGTTGAGTTTAAAAAAAATTAAACTCAACCTCATCCTCAACTCAACCTAAACTCAACCTAAACTCAACCTCAACTCAACCTCAACTCAACCTCAACTCAACTCAACCTTAACTTAACTTAACCTTAAATGAACATTTCTTTAAAATTAACGACCCTATTTTATGTGCTTTTTGGAATTCTATACTTCGGCCACATAAAAGATGTCAAAGTCAAGGATTGTAGCATACAAGTCAACCTTCTAGTCAATTTGACTCGACTTTTACTTCGCTTCTCTCGTCGGTCCACCTCGTGACTTTGATATTCTGGTTGTTTATCAAGATGTTGCGCTGACTTATACAATATCCAAAACAACAAATGACATACTTTTTTTTTATTTCAGGTAACAGACCATACCACAGTAAGAATGAATTATTCATTCTCAAAAAACATATTACAGTATACAACTAACTGTGAATTCAACAAATGAAATAAGGATTTGTTTCTGTGTCGAGCTGTGGCTAGTCCTGCCTGGGAGAAAACCCGTTCGATAGGCGCACATAGCCGTAAATCTTGAAATCGTTACACTTTTCTTAGCTTGAACGCGAAGAAGGACGTCAGCAAATAGTTTGGTGAGAGCATAGACTTCTTGTAGGAACTGAAACACAAAACTCCGTAGCTAAAACACAGACGCAAAGTTGCTTACAACGTTCTCTGATTCTGTTGGGTGCTCCCAGTCCTTTGCTTTAGCAACTTCGATGACTTCTTTTGATTTTGAGATAGCATATACACTCAGGATCAACGTCAGCTTAACAAAATAAATTGAACCCAAGTTTTACTTCACTTTTTAGATATTACCTTTGCGAATGTCACTGAAACCCTTGACCATGTTGCTTCCTCCATCAGTAACGATCTTGAACGCATCGGATAGGAGGAGACCATATGAGCTGACAATTTTCTCAGTTTCTCTTCTTATAAGCGCACCAGTATAAGAGCCCAATAGCTGTTGAAGACCAAGAAAGACGCATCTTAGATTCGCAGCCTCATCACAATAATGCAGTGTCACACCTTGAG
The DNA here is from genome assembly GCA_029231635.1 of Ditylenchus weischeri. Classification (NCBI taxonomy): domain Eukaryota; kingdom Metazoa; phylum Nematoda; class Chromadorea; order Rhabditida; family Anguinidae; genus Ditylenchus; species Ditylenchus weischeri. The sequence goes on along the minus strand of JAMRYI010000035.1, from coordinate 430,781 downwards.
GAAGATCAAAATTGCTACTAATATTGAAAAGCTCTAACCCAAGTAAGCATTATTCATTCCGCCATCCGTCCATACATCGCACGTAAGAGAATAGCGATGTTGCAGTCTGCTCACTTCATCCTTGATTTTGGCTTGAACTTTCACAAAATGAGCAAGAAGAAGTTGCTTGAGCGAAGAAAAGCTTCTTGGAAGCTGAAAAAAAGCCAGTACAGGAGTGTAGAAAAGACAATTAACGAATTTTACTTCTATCTCTGGATAGAGGATTTGGAGAAATCGACGCATAAGTGGGTGCAAGAAGATGTTGATAGGCAATGACGGAATAGACAGTACTGCGCAGAGGGCGTTCCGAATTTTGTTCGACCTAAGAGAAAAAACGTGGATAGAGTAGAGGCTTTACTATTACGTTACTTTTCCTTTGGCTCATTTTCATTCTCAGTCGCAGAAAGACGAATTTTTTTGGCTGGCTGTTCCTTGTCCTGATGCATCTTTTCCCAGTGCTTCGTCACGGCTGTCTTATGATTTGCGATCACCGAAAAACAGACAGGTAAAAAGGCCAGACTCATAATTAAAAAGTATCTACCTGTGAGCACTCGACGCATTCATCTTTGATTCGCCCATGACTTGCACCTCCACATAGTTGTTCCAGACTCATCCCGATTGCGTTTTTTTCCAGGCGTCCTTGACTGACTTGACGAGAACAATGACATCTGAAAAGAATAATTTAACGTGAAGCATGAAGTTAAAGTTGAGTTTGAGTTGAGTTTGAGTTGAGGTTGAGGTTGAGGTTGAGTTTAGGTTGAGTTGAGAATGAGGTTGAGTTTAATTTTTTTTAAACTCAACCTCATCCTCAACCTCAACTCGCAGTTGAGGTTGAGGATGAGGTTGAGTTGAGGATGAGTTGAGTTTACGAGTTGAGGTTGAGTATGAGGGTGAGTTTTGAAATCACTGTATCACTATCATATCACTTGGAAAAATTTTTAATGGTATCACATCACTATCATATCATACGAAAACTTTCGGGCCGACATCATATCACTATCATATCATGCGAAAAAATTTCTCGGCCACATCATATCATTATCATATCATACGCAAAAAAATGACATCATGGAAACCCTGCTTCTCATGAATTCATCTATTTGCAGGTGCTTCGAAATTTTCGCGGCATGATGGATGATGTTCAAGACCCGCCTTCCAACGTTACAAGCCCTAGCATCTTCAAGCCACCGTCGTCCGTTGATGCGCTGTTTCTGCAGGAGGAGGAGGAGACTACTCCCAAAGATGAGGTGGACCGCTACATGATGAAGAAGTTTTCCAACATTTCCAAGGATCTCGGCGAGTTCTGGAGATGCAACACCGACGAGTTTTCCCGTTTGGCAAAAGTGGCGCGAAGAGTCCTCTCCATACCTGCTTCGTCAGCCGAAAATAAAAGGTGGTTCAGCAAGTTGCGTCTACTGGTGGTTGAGTCTCGAGAAAACTTGTCGGCAGCATCCATATCCTCATTATTGAAGAAAGAAATTTTATTTGATTGAATTTGGGCTATTAATAAAGATTCTTTGTTTTTTGTTAGGAAATGTAGAAATTTTTTTTAGTGTATTTGAAGTAGGGCTTTCGGGCTCAGCCCGGCCCGGGCCGGGCTGAGGACTAAATAGTGAGGGCCGGGCCGCCGAAATTCGGCCCGTGTCCATGCCTGGTTGTGACTCGGTCTTGCCCCATTTTTATAGCCGGCAAGTGAAGTCGAACTTGTAAGTTCTGCTAAGTTTATAAATGTCGATTACAGAACCTTTACCAACTGCGTCACACCACCACCACTATGGGTTTGAATTTATAGCATTATTGTTTTTTTTTGTTTATTTGTGTGTCTATTTTGTGTGCGTAATTGCGCCTTCTTTTTTAGACACAAATGTCGCCAAAAATCGAACAACGCAAAATCTTCCGAACTCTGTTAAACGCTCCATGATTGAAGAACTCTATTGCCATTACCGAGAGAGTTGGCTGTAGCAAAATGTAGCTAGTAATCCTGGCTACGTTTAGGTATACAACAAAAGGTCAAAAAATCAACAAACACAAAAGGTACCACTTTTACGGATGTCGTTTATCAAAGAATATACGGTAAATAATTTTTTTCTCTTATTTATCCACATCTTTACTTTCAAATCTTCTGACCATTCTGCTCAATTATAAACTCCCGAAAAAGCTTGGCTCTGCAAATTGTGCTTATCTCACCCCAATTTGTGCCACCCTCCACATTCAACCCCAAATTAGCTATATTAAATTAAGAATTGGTGGCCTTTGGAATACCAATCCCGAATACTTATTCATCCAATTTATTGCTTTCATCCCAACCACCATAATTGCTCACCCCTCCTCCTATGTGTCAACTGTGTAAACCCCTTCTCTCCACACAAATCTTCCTTGTTTATGTGGTGAGCCAAACAAACTAAATATTAAAAAGGCAAAAATGGTGGAAAACAGTTATTATTTGTCGCTCCCTCAAAGAAAACTGCCGTTTGGAAGTGGGGAACAGTTGTGTGTGGGTCTCATCATTTCCGACTTTCTTTTGCCCTTTTCATCTTTTCTGCATTCCTAACAAGCCATTTGAGAGGGAAAAGGGGAAATTTTGGATGGTGGTAGGTAACAACTCAAAATTGTCGTTATATTCTCTTTCATAATTTTTCTTTCTTTTTTCACTTTTCTATTGTGTGTCCTTGAGGCAGCAAAGAAACTTTTTCCCAGCATAGACAGACGCAGCCGTCTATTGATTGTGTTTTGGGGCGTTTTATGAAAATTGTAGAGGACTTGTTGTTTTTCTAGCAAGGTGTATCTGCGGTTCGTATTTTCTCTATCAAACCGAGGAAAGCAGTGCCTGATCGTTAATGGTTATGAATTCATAAAAAGCAGAGTAGCGAGCAATGGAACAATTCAGAATTGGCGCTGCATGGAAACAGATAAGTGCAACGGTACTGCGAAAACTAGCTTTGGGTATGTGAATACTCTTCGGCTCATCAATCCTCACATTTGTTCACAGAGTCGCAATGCCATTGTGGTAATAAAAAAAAATTAGCTTTGTCGAGATAATGTTTGTTTTAACAGCGTCGCAATGCCATTGCTAAGATAAAAACTACCGCCATCACCAACCTTGGATCATCTTCCACTGCAATCGTAGTCTCAGAAAAAAACGACTTAACAGATGCTCAGCTTTTGTCTCTGCCGGCAGACAAAGCGTTGCAAGATCGAGTTCTTCGTCAGAAGAAGCATGTAGGTTCAATGAGCATCGATAAGTCAGTTAAACAAATCAAATGGTTGGCTATACACTGAGAATGTTTTCAAAGGTGAAACTACGTTGCCTTGCGTATATGCCTTTTTGCCGGACAAATCAATTGAGACCTATTTGCGGACGTTTGTGTCTTGAAAAATCTGGATCTGCACCCAGAATCTATCATGATGGGTCTAATTTGCATTTACTTTTCATTATTACAGTCGAAATTGGCTGCTATCAACGCTCTGCATGAAATATTTGAGGATTTCGCTTCTAACTTTTGCCTGTTCCATCTGTCCAAGAATGCTTTTGTGAATATCCAAGTTTGTTGCATTGACGCTTATTTTGTTTAATTTTAGTTTTTGCCCTACGGGCGGGTTTTGCATCTCATCTAAATTTCGCAGATCTTTTCAAAAAGTATTTTTTTAAAAGGTATTTTTTTATTTTATGAAAAAAAAAAATGGAGATTCACAAAAGAGTTTGTTCGTTTCCTGTGATTCGAAAAGGACTTAAGCGCTTTAATCACATTCAGTGAACTGAGATTTAACTAAGAGATCTGACTAACTATATTAGTTTGTCAACGTTTATGTGTTACAAAAACGAAGCACTGTTTTATTGTTTGACTCAAACTAAGATGTAAAGATTGTAAAATCAATACTTTCAAATTTTCTTAAGTCTACAGCACAAAATTATTTTATTGACACTTGTTATGCAGAAATACATTACAATATGGATATAGATGACACAACAATATTTTTCGAATAGCACCACTGAAATACATTACTGAATCACTGAAGATCCAAGATACCCGACTGTACTATGACTGAGATTGTCAACCATGCAGGTCGTCCTTCTTGATCATGGTAACTTAATGATACTTGGCGCCACTAAAAGCAATAAATACACTACTGGATCACAAAATGAATATTCATTCTGTGCCGTATTTCGACATATGTATTTCGCCATGCAGGTCATTCCTCTTGAGCATTCAAGCACAGTAGCTGGGATTCCATGAGAGCAAAAATCACTAAAAGCAATAAATACACTACTGAATCACATAATGAAGCTTGATTATGTACCTTATTCTGACAGATATAAGCATGCGAAGTTGAATATTGCAGACTCAGAAACACCGCAAAAAACACGTCAAAAAATTTAAACTGGCTGGTTGACCCAAAAATATAAATTATTCGTGATTTGCATCTTAATAAATTTTGTAGCTCTATTTCTTAGCAACATTTTATGTATTGGTCACAATATCGATTTCTCAGAAAAATACTCCGAAAAAAAATGATTCCCCACCACGCGGAATCGAACCTGTGACCTCATTTTGTCCGGTCCGTTACGTACACACAGACAAGAGCGCTATAGAAAGTATGATTTTCTGATACTAAATTTAGTCGAAGCATCTCCACAGATGCTTACAATAGTGAGGATGCAATAGCCCTGTTAAGATGCCTGCCGGCTTTGGCGTTTGTTTCTTCTGGCTCTAGGTTTGATGAAGTCAAAGATGCCTTGAACACTCCGATTTTTCAAGAACTGCGTCTAGAAAACAATTTCAGAGGTATACAATTTGTATTGAATTTTTTTGCTGAGAAGCTTTTTCAGAATATCTCAACTACTTCGAGAAAATGTATATTCACCGTCGAGTTTGTCGTGCTGATGTGGAATGTCTGTTTCCGCTCCTTTATTGGAACTGCAATTTCGCTGCGTTAAATGGCTTGCCAAAAACAAACAACCACATGGAGGGATGGCACGAAAGTTTCAATTAGCGCTTTTGCAAGGCCAAGATAAATCTAAGATAGTTTATCATCCGAATCGAAGCAGAAGAATAGAAAAGATATGTCACCCTATGAATCAGTCTTAAATTGTCTTCAATTTTTGGTTTAAAGGGGGACTGTTTTATCCGGAAAGCTGGAAATTTGAAATAATAATTAAAAATAATTGTCGTTTTTTGTCTTGGTGTTTTCATTTATTTTTTCTATTCAACTATGAGAAAGTTACTTTTTTCGGGAAAGAACCTTTAGAAAAGAAAAATCACTTTTCTGAACAAATAAATGTCGAAAACTTGCTTAGTTGTGGGACCTCAAATACTTAGACATTCGACTTCCTACCTTCATTGTGCTTCATTGCAACCAGTGAATCTGACCCTTGAACACAGGTCTGGTAATTCCCGTGTAGCAGACTATATCGGGGTGAATTCAATACTCAGTGCGGGCTACAAAATTTTATACAATCTCATCCCAAACCAAATTTTAATTTCCTCATACTTCTTCCTGTTAATGTATGGTGTCTCATAACTGCGAGTAAGTTAACTGCTTATATAAACTGCTAAGCCAAAGCTTGACTAATCCGAGTTAGTCAAGTGTCCTCTCTGCCGCTAATTTAGCTGGTGCTTCCACTTAACCAGTAGGCATCCTATCTAAGTCTTGCACAACCAACCACCCCAGCTTCCTTTTTCAAAAAAAGGATAAAGAAGAAGAAAAGGAGGCGGCAATTGGACGACAGAGAGTAAGAAAAAGAGCAAGAGCCTTTATTTACCGTGTGAGCAGTGGGTGGCTGGCTTGTGCAAGTGTGTGTCTCATGGTCCCTATTAGGGATGCAGGGACCAGCCTAGGGCAAGAGAGCAGCCTGCCAACCAGCCATTCATTCCAAAATCGATGTTGGCTGGTGGTTGCTAGCCTAGTTGTAGTAGCAGTGCTAAAATATTGCCTACTACTACTCCTCTTCTGCAACCCATCTCTTGCCTGAATTGTTGCTGTTTTTTGTTTGGAAGATAATTAATTGGCTGGTTAGCGATGCCCAATTATATCTGCTTGGCGATGTGTGTGTGTTTTGTGAAAATGTTATATTATCCATTATTCTAACTTAGTTTTTGTGTGTTTTTGCATTTTGTTACCTGATCAAAAACTTTCTTTTGGAAGTGTTGATAGAAAGAATGATGAAATAGAGAGCTTCACCGGCTTCACCTGTACACTATATCGAGACTCGACTGTGTCAAACTTTTGGCTTCATTCAATTTTTGAATGCCTGGAAATTTTCAAGGCATTAATTTGATTCTAAATCGATATTTTTGAAGGCTCAAAACTCGAAAAACGGGGCAAAAATTTCTTTTAAAATTTTGGCGCTACTAGCGAATACCCGGCCCCCCTCCCCCAAGAATCTGACCATCTCAAAATCGCTGTAACTACCCTTTGGAACAACAAGTTTAGGCTTAGCCCTTAGGCTCAGGGGCAGGCCAGCCTGTGGAAGTTGTGACTAATAATAGTTTTATGCACTTTTAGTTTTACTCACTTTTTGGGGGGTCTGGAACATATATTTGGGTACTTTTTACTTAAGTTTAAAAAGGCCAAATTGTGGGGGGATGGGTCGGTATTCGCTAGTAGGGTCAATTTTGAGTCCTGAAATTCAAATGGAGGCATTGACTCGACAATCCTGATCCGGATAAGCATTTTTGACATAAAAATAGGTATCTATTTTTAAGGTACCCCCTTTCAAGGTACCCCTAATAACTTTTCTTATATGAATGGCAAGCAGAACTAAAGAAACTTGCTCATTTACCGAGATGCATCTGCATGTAAAATAATTGCTGTTTGAAATATTGCTAGTTTTGATCATATTTCGGTAGGATGAAATAACAATTTGGCACCTTTTGTTGTAAATCTAGCAATTTTTAGAAAAATAGCGTCATTTATTCGAAATCTTACAAGAAAGTAGAATATAACAGCAGCTTGAGCTTGTAGAAGCTATTATTGTTATATTATGTTCTCTGTCCAGATTTCAAAGTTTTCCAAAAAGGTACTGCATTTAAAACAATTGGTGCAGTGTTTTTGGCATCGAAAACGATGCCAAAATTTACAAAAAAGTGCCAGAAAATCTATCGGTATCCAGGAATTTTTCGAAACTATTTTTTTACATACTGGTTCCCGAAAAAATTTTGCATGCTGTAGTCATTTTGATTTTTTTTATCAAATACGGGGAATAAAATTGTGGTGATTCATTATAAACGCTCCATTTTTTTTGGTCATAACTGTTTGTATTAGTGACCTTTAAACGAGATCTTTTTTTATTTTGTAGCTGAGACTTTAGACAAGAAAATGGTACCAAGATTCCTTTTGGTTGTGGTTATATCTTTGAGAACATTGGTCTTTTCATAAAATGATTTTTTAATGCAATATTCTTCCGAAGAACGACCGCAAAGCTTGAAATGGTTCATTGAAGAAGGCAAAAGCGTCGCTAACTTCCAAAAAATATATCGAAAAGAATTCGGATGAAACGTGACAGTGCCGGATAAAAAAAGAATCAATAAATTGCATGCAAAGTTCAATAAAAGGTGATCTGAAAATCTGGTTCTTTATCCTTTTTTGCAAAATTTGGCAAATTCTCTGAAAATTTTGTTTATTTCTTTTATTGGATTTTTTATTAGTATTGAATAAAGCGTTATGTCATGCTTGGTATAAATATCTTGCCCAAGGTTTCAGCTGCAAAATAAAATGGGGCGTTTATAATGAATCACCCTGTAAAAAGCACCACTGATGTTTTACTATAACTCAGATGAAACCTTTGAACTGATCTCTAGAGGATGGCCAGTGACCATTCAAGGAAGTATGACAATAGGCAAAAAACCGTTCCGCAAAAAATCAGCTGGCAAAAAACATTTCTGAAAAAATGCCATTTTGCAAATTTTCATTTGGCAGCTTGATATCACTGCCAAATGTTTTTTGCGAAATAAACGTTTTACGAAATGGTAATTTGTAAAATGGCGCTGTGGATGGAATATTCTTTGCCAACTGGTTTTTTTTGCAAAAATGTTTTTTTTCCAAATGATTTGTTTGTCAGTTGTCATGTTGACCCATCGAAGTTATAATCACTTCGCTAACTTTTTTATTACTCGCTATATAAAAAGTAGCCAATACGAACACGCCCACTATAATATACATTGTATATACCAATTTTAAGCTGGTGTGTTTGTCTGCAAACACTACTACTCCCTACGGCACTTTTAATCCAGCAGCCATTTATGTGGGTCTGATTGATGCCCACAAATGAAATGGCCATTTTTCCACTCCCCCTCCTTATAGTAGCCAAACAAAAAGGAGTACTAATTTCAAAGACCCATTATTGGGTGTCGTTTTACTCCATTTTTTCTACAGCCAAATGGCTGGTTGGCTCAGGCAATACCGAAATTTGAGCCCTTTTACTCTAAAGAAGTCAAGTGGAAGGGCAAAAACGGCACAAATGCAGGACCAGCACTTTTCTGTTGTTTACCCGCTGTATACACCACCACTCCCACCTCATGGCCCCACCCAAATTTCCCGGGCTTTTTGCAGCAGTTTGATTCAATTAGTTGGTTTTCTCTTCCTGCCGACCCCTTCTCGCTATTTGTTTGCTGAACCTGGAATCATTCATACACACCACCCAAAACTTCAATATATTGCTGAAAAGGGTGAAGGAAAAGAGGAGGACTCAATTTTGGGGCTCTCCAACTTGCCACTCCAGCCAATTTTTACATTATTCCTGCTCCTCTGTTCGGCTCAAGATCAGCAGACAGTGAGAAAGCAGCAGGATGCTCTTGCTTTACTTACTATGATAGTATATGAGTAGATTTGTGATTTTTGGAGTATTTTTTTATTTATGTTGTACAAAATATTTTCCTTGTTGATTTTATCGGCTTAGTTAACGAAACCAGGTAAAGAGCAGTTGGATCTATTTAAATTTTATTTTGCTGCAAAAAATAGTTTTTATAAAAATGTTCTTAATTTTTTTTTAAATAATCAAGTCAAATTACACCAATTAAAGACTGGATTTTTCCGGGTTTGTCGACGGTAGGCGGTTACCGGGAAATTTCCGTAATTCGCCGCAGTTAAAACATGCCATAACTTTTTTTGGTGGTTTCAACCCAGCTTTTTATGACTTTTCTGCATACTAAATTGACTTTTCTGCGTCGATTTGATCAAAAATATTTTGCAGACCAATGTCGAAACACAGAGTTAGGGCAACTTAAAACCGCGAAGAATAACGGGAATTTCCTGATAACCGCCTACCACCGGTTTTTCTTAGTTTTCCTTGTTGTTTTAAAAAATTTTGGACTTTTTGTATAAATTTGACGTAATGTTTTAACACTTAAAAGCCGGTTTGTACTAAAACGATCGTTTTGTTCAGAATTTCACGCTCAGCAAGATAGGAGAAAAAAATTCGTAAATTTGCATTTATTTATTTATTTGAAAGCTCGTTGAATTCTGTACCAGAAAGGTGTTTCAGTTGCGCAAAATTCTTCTCGGATAAGAAAATACAAACCAATAACTAAAACAACTCCAAACTGTCAGATTTCATACAATCAACCCGCGAAGATCCCATGGCAAGAGCACTTTTTGAGAGAATTTTTTTTCTCCTATCTTGCTCAGCGTGAAATTCTGAACAAAACGATCGTTTTAGTACAAACCGGCTTTTAAGTGTTAAAATATTACGTCAAATTTATACAAAAAAATTTTAAAACAACAGGGAAAACTAAGAAGAACCGGTGGTAGGCGGTTACCAGGAAATTCCCGTTATTCATCTCGGTTTTAACTTGCCCTATTTAACATTGTCTGGTTTCTACCTCTAGATTAAAGGCTTTCAACAAAGTTGCCTGTAACTTTGTACTAACCCACAAATCTCCACATTCGTGAAATCCCCCCAGTGGAGTCTAAAAGCTCGTTAGAAAGTTGAAACCCCAGGCTGGTATAAAAATATCGAAAGTATATGATTAGGGGGCGGATTTATATGTTTTTGCATATTTTTTCGCTGATATGCTCCGGGCCAAATATGACTTAAAAACGCTTTTTAGCTCAGTTCTGACCTTTTTCATGGTGTTTTATACAGCATATTTTTGCATATTTTCCGTTTTTAGAGCATATTTGCATATTGACTGCATATTTTGACTTTTTCTGGCACATTTTGGGCATATTTCGACTATTTTTTCAGAAAGATGCCAAAGTCTAACAAATCTCGAGCAGCTTTGCTGAAAGAATGGATTTTAATGAATTTTAACACGATGGGGTACTTGGATTGAAGCTGCAGTCTTTTACTCTAAGAATTTCACACTTGTCAAATCGGTAAAAATTTAAATGAGGATTTGTAAATTAGTGAGATTTGCGATCTTTGAACAAATTTTAAGGCTATTGATCAATTAGAACCTGATGCCATCTCAGTCAAAATAGCTCAAACAATCTTTAATAGCTCTGAAGTGGTGCAGAAACTAGCTTATATTCAATCAATTTTTTCTTCTATTCCTACGGCAATCAAGAAACTGGAGACTCAAGGTTTGCTTGAATGAATCGAAATTGACCTAAATATTACTTTTTTGGTAATTTAGGTCTATCACTGAATCAAAGCTTTGAAACTTTGGATGCCGTCAAAACTATTGTTGAGGCAGCACCTGGAGAAATAGGCTAAAGAGTGAAAGAAAAGTTCAATTCTGTGATGCAAAACAATTCTGCTCTCAATCGTCTGTTAGCCATATCTAAAGTGCAGCGTGGGGCTATTGCTGACCTTAACATGTTACCTAATCAAATTGCTTCAATGAAATATGCACCATTGGTTTCTTGCGATGTAGAGCGCTCCTTTTCAGTTTACAAGAACATTTTGGCAGAAAATCGAACTAGCTTTACACCTGAAAACCTTGAGATGTATATTATTTGCAATTGTGAATCATGTTAGTTGTTAAGATCATGTTTTGCTGTCTTTCATTCACTAGAAGAATTGGGTGCATATTTTGTCTATTTAAGGGCATATTTCGCGATTTCCAGAGCATATTTTGTCATTTTTAGGTCTTATTTTATGCGCATATTTTGCGTTTTTAAGGGCATATAAATCCGCCACCTATATATGATATGTAGTCGAGTCTCGATTTCACGGCACCCCTAAGGACGGGAAAATAATGCGTAAAATCAAATTTTTCTTGGTTCATTTAGTGTCCGGAGTAATTCAGATCGCTTGGACCAAAATCGCGTTTTATGAACTACTATAGGTGTTTTAGAACGTAAAAACTATCAAACCACATGTTTTTAGGAGGTTCTCGTACATTTTCGGCTAAAAAACATTTTGACTGAAAATCGACTTTTTGCCTGGAGACCAAAATAAAGGGTACTGAAAATTTCTGGATACTTTATTTTTAAATGCATTATGGCCATGAGTCTTGCTTGAAATAATGTCTAACAAGGTAAGTAAGGTAAGTCTGTGCGCGTGTCTCTAACTCTCAGGGGGACTAAAGTAGAAGAAAAAAATTAAAAATTTACGTCCCACACCTTTTTTGCCTTTTTATCGTTTTTAGTGCCTAAAACATGCTTAGACATTTATAAAACGCACTTATGGCTCCGGCTAAATAGTGTACTTTAGCCAAAAGTTATTCTTTTAAAACATAACAAGAACATTACACAATTCAAAAAACAATTGGTTAGCTCTGAATTTCAAAATTTAAATTTTCGTGTCGGGATCTTATGTTTTAACGTAAATCGAGTGTAAATTTTCAAGGAGTGTCATCGGAAAGGTGCCGTAAAATCAAGTGACGTAAAGCCAAGTGTATGTTTTCAAGGATTTATTTGCCGACCAACCAAATTGGCCTCAGAGTGCTTTAAATCGGGGTGCCATCAAGACTCGACTGTGTGTAAATTTTGCAGAAAACAAAGTCGACCTGTTTTTTACGTTTTGAAAAGTTCTAGAAATCTGCTTAATTTTCGGCATATGTAAAAAGTTCTGGAGTTCAAATCCTTCCAGTGAAATGTCACTTTTTAAATTATAACGAACGACGAATATAACGAATGAATCACCACTTTTCTACCTTCCCATCCTTTATTGGATTTTTAAACCGAGCGGGTGACTCAATTGCTGTTTGCTTGCTTGGTTTTCATTTGAGGCAGCAGTGAATGAGCAAATGAAATATGAGTAGTAGGAGCGCATAGTGTGTGTGTACATACTGATTCTTTGAAGACTATACTATCTTTTTTTCTTCTTCTTTTCTAGCTACCACTACTAGTGGTATGTGATGTTTGTGGATTAGGGAGAAAAAAGCTGTCTTGACGGCACATATCGCTATTTTGTTTTCGCCGGATTTCACACACCACAGTTTTCTTTGCTACATTTTTTGCTGGATGGCTGGCGCCGTGTGTTCATTGAAGCATGCACCTAATCACTGCTACTACTGCTTCATTTAGTTTTTGGTTTGAAATAGGTGAAAAGGTTTTCTTCCCTTCTTTATATTCCATAGAAACTCTTGATATTTGCGACTGGTGATCATAGATTTGCTGATGGTCTTATTCTTCTAGGGGTTGATTGAACCTGTTGATTCTCCAATCACTCATTTTCTTTTCACATTATCACCACCACCCTAATTGGCGAAGGTGACAATCGATAAAGTTTTGTTTGTGTGGAGTAGTATGATTTTAAGTTTTTCGCTATGTGGTGTAATCTTTAAAAGTTTTTTTGTTTGTATTTGTACTGTATTTTTTTTAGTTTTTTTGGCGCTACCGGAGTATACCCCCAAATGAAATTTTTTTTGAACTTTTTCAAAACACCATTTTAACCATTTTTAGGCATTTCCTACACGCTGAACACGATAAAAAGGGTGTTTTCACCTACTTTTTTCTATAAAAAGTCGATTTTTTAAAATCTTGAATTGTGGTATTTTTAGTTGATTTCTGTTTATTATAACTTAGTAAATCAGATGTTGAAGGTACCTTAGCCTCAAAAAGATGGAATTTGAACATAGTTTTGTTAACTGGGGCCTACCGCATAAAGAAACTCTGGTATGCATACATTTTTTATGCATCCAGAGCAACTTTCGAGTGATTTGTGTCTAAGGTATGTGGGTGTGCGCATCTCAACCCAAAGCAACCAAGCCCCTTGCGCCCCCGAAGGGCGCTTGAAACGGTTGGTTAGAGATGCGCGCACTCACTTACCTTAGACATTATTCCGAGCAAGACTCTTGATCAAAAATGCATTTAGAGGTTCTTTTTGCCAAGCTCCAGTGACCAAAACATGGTAAAACAACCAAATGGTCGAAATTTCAAAATGCCCAAAACTCAATTTTTTATTGACCAGAACACAAAAATAATGTCTTTTTTGAACTTCTGAGGTGATTTTAAGTTGATATAGGGTGTTTGGAAACACTTTAAAAAAAATTTCATTTGGGGGGTATACTCTGGTAGGGTCGTTTTTTTTAATTCCGCTTTTATTTTATCTTCTAATCCCTCTAACCAAAAATTAAAAAATGTACCTATTTTAAAATAGGCTAAAATTCATTTCTCTCGTCAAAAGGTTCGAGAATTCCGTCAAATTAGTAATTTACCTCGTCAAATCTTATAAATTTGTTTGGCTCAGCTTTTCTAATGAACTTTTTTATTTTTATACCATCGTGTAGTTCTAGATATCAGCTTTCAAACGAGCTACCAACTGACCTAATGAAATTTTCAAAAAGTTACAGAAAAAGGTCCTTGAATGAACTGAAGTTTTAGAAAAATTTGCTCCATTCAAAGACTTTTCTACAACTTTTTGAAATCTCATTATGGCAATTGATAGCTCTTCAGAAAGCTGAGATCCTGGGCTACATTTTGACTGGAGAAATCAAGAAAAGCCTTTTAAAAGACTTTAAAAGCTTGCTAAATGCGAAGCAAAAAAGAAGGAAGAATGCCGACTGTAAAGCCCAGGATCTTGTGAAGAGCATTATGCAATCAATAATCCAAGGTCTATGTTGAATCCACTGGGACACCAAGAAGATATTAGAAAAACTGGAGTTAATGCGAAGACTGTCTATAGAAACATCAACAAGTTCGAAAATCAAGGAAATGTGGCACATTTAGCTGCAAGTAATTCCATGGAAACGCAAGGTTGCTGCAAGGCTGATGAAGACAAACATAAAATTAAATGTTGGATCTAAGTAAACTGGTAATGAAGTTTTTTGGGTACATTTCGTCATTTTCGGGCAGACGATTTTATTACATAGCTTAATCACACGGCTACATCATAGCTTTCAAATGTTAGACCAAAAATTTCAGAAAATATAAAAAATTGGACTTTAATTTTTTTCTTATTTTTTCCACGATTTCTTTTTCAAATATCTTTTAATTTTTTCAATTTTGAAGTTTTTATTCTTTTTAGGGGTATCATTAACCACCTAAAATTTTTAATAAACTAGCTGCCGATTCTATTTACACAATTATAAATGTAGGAGTTAATTTATTTTTTTTATAAATGTTCACTCCTCATTTTAGATAATTCATCACTGTATTCTAAATTATAAAAAGCTGCTGGTTAATTCCCACACAGACTTACACAAAGATTTGCATAAATGAATGCTAATTGCCGCTGGTCCCTCTGACCACTTTTCCAAAGTCCGTCCCTACCCTTTTTTGCCAATAGCTCTTGGAATAGTGGCTTTGGTCTTCTTTTAAGAAAGAAAGCAAATTTATCTATCCTCTCTCGCTTCCTTTGGCAAGTGGGGCAATAAAGCGCGAATTAATTAACTTTGTTGACAGCCGCGCGTCCCCCTCTTCAACCATCCATCCCATTCAGCCTGGATTTCAACAAACGGCTTTCTTGCTGCTGCTATTTCGGCAGATAAGGCCAAGTCTGTTTTTGACTTATCCAAATTGAAAAAAAAAATGTAGTAGCTTGTTGGCTCGAAGATTAGCTCTAGAGTGTCACTGATGGCTTGCTCCAGCTACTACAGGGTACTGAAAAAAGACAACTGACTTTGGTTCTTCGTTTGTATTCTTTTCAACCATCTTTTACACTCATCTTTATACCATTGTATAGCGCTTTTTAAGCTTGTTTTAGATCAGTGTTTTTTGCAGATGAAAAATCTGCAAGGTTTAAAACAGGTATTTTGTATGCGAAAGTAAACAATAACGTCAAAATTAATTAACACTAGGAAGAGGGTTTCTAACTTGGGTGTGAAGAACTTGTGAAGAAATTCAAGCTGAACAAGCTAGTGTTAGCAGTTTTTTTTTGGAACTGAGAGAAAGCACCGGTAAAAAGGCTTTTGAAATAGTGTTAGCAGTTTTTTTTGGAACTGAGAGAAAGCACCGGTAAAAAGGCTTTTGAAAGAAGGTCATTTTCGGGGGTCGAAAAGTGGTTACTTTTTTTCTAAATTCATTGCGTGTTGAAAAATTTTGACAAGTTTTTAATGATTGTTATATATAAAAATGACGCTGACAGTATGGGCTTCTAATGATATGTAACATGCAAAATTTAAAAGGGCTTGTTCATAACTAAAAATTGACCACTTTTGAAAACGTCGATTTTTTATGATTTTCAGGGATAACTTTTTTCTGTGCAGATAGTTCACCGTCTTTTGTTGCAGATTTCGATAGAGCAATCTAAATGGCGCAGAACAGTATATTCATGCATAAAAAACAGCCGTTATATTGATGAGACAACAAATATTCAAACAGTGAATTTTTTGAGCATTTAAATATTTGTTGTCTTGAGCGGAATTCTCGGTCAATTTTTTTCTTCGGTCAATTTCATTGTTTGTAAATTTTTAGTTATGAACAAGCCCTTTTTAATTTGGTGCAACTTCCTTAAACGTAAAGCAAAATAATATCCGACTTTTACAGAATCATCCTCATTTTCATGTGAGTAGCTATAAAACGTAATAATTTATATGGAAAATCGATATAATAGTTAACTAGTGACATAAAAAGCCCAATAAGTACATGTACTTTTATATGTTGCTAATGAATATTGCGGGTAAAAAGGCAGAATTAAATGTCTTTATGCATCATCACCTTGTAGCGCCCAACTAGCTGTTTTCCGCACCAGTTATGATGTTGTAGATGTAATAAAAGAGAACACCAGAGCATATTATTAAGAAGCCATTCAGCTAAACCAACACCACTTGAGTTGTTATTGGCAACAGCACCCGCATACAGCCTATTGCTGATGGTGGTGTTCGCGCTACCATATCTCTAGTCTATTTAATATTGGCTTTCCTGTAAATCACTGGATAAATTCCTGCGTACGTGTTATGGGTTTAGCCATTCTTCATATTATCTCTTCCATCTAAACTTCCTGCGTCGAATATTAATTAAAGGGGGACTTTGTTTTTTCACCTGCATCCTGGGCAAATTTCACATATTTTTTAAATTTATTTCGATGGATACTGTCATAGATTTAATTAGCGTATTTCCTCTAATAACTCACCCGGGTGAGCTATTTTTTGAATCGTTGAAAATCATGAAAAGTTGATGTCGATCTCGAGATTTCCGGGTGGAATCTGTAGAGCTCGTGGTAGTTAGGAAAACGCAATAAACAGCTTTGCAAAATATTGACTCTGAGCTGAGACATATGTCCTCAAAGTTGAGGGGGTGAGTTATTAGAGCAGGGTGAGTTATTACAAAAATACGGTAAGTGGCGTTGATATTGTGGTTAACGTGAGATGGTCTAACCTGTGTCTAAGGCTTTGCCTAAGCTTTAAAAATTATAAAAAAAATGTTTAGGAGCGGCCAAAAAACTGAAAGTAAAATAAAGGAGCGAATTCAAAAAATTAAGAAAAAATAGCCATTTTATTTTGTTCGGCACTAAAATTTGTATTTAGAGGATAGAGAAAAAAGTTCAAACCCCTTCAGAACCCCTTTCAGATTTCCCTACAAAAAATAGAATAAATAAAAAAGATTACTTACAAAAATTTAGAAAAAAACCCCGAATCTATTTTACCATGCCTTCAAATCCTGCTTTGGTTTTTTAAAGCCACTTCTCACACAATCTCTTTCACACATAACTTCCTGTAAATGTAAAGGGGACTAAATTAAATGGAGTCTCTGTTTCCTCGCCTCTAATTTGTGGCAGGAATGACCAGAAGTCAGGAGTGCATGCATCCATTCAGACTCTCAAATTCTAAGGAAAACAAGTAGAATTTGTTGTGGTTGCCTTCTTTTTCTTGAGCAATTTTGTTATTCGCCATATATTGGCAGACTCACACACTCGCAAGCTCCAGGCAATGAATAAAATATGAAGAGGGAGGAACTAGGATTGGCCCCAGCTATGGATGCCCTCTTCGGTCGGCCAATTTAATTGAAAAAATAATTATTCCCTTTTTTGTCGCTGCTAGAGGCGCCTCCGTTCACTTGCTTTTGCGTTGTTGCTCATTGGATTTGGTTTATTTTCTATTTTTGTGCATGTTGTCGCGAGAACTTTTCTGTTTTGGTATAGCGATTTAATTTATGATAAGGATTTGTAGGAACGCAGACAGCGTTGCAAAAACAGAATTAAGAGCTTGAGCAAAATGGCCAGCGGTTCATGGCCATGCTTTGGGCTATTGTTATTGTTATGTTCTGGATGGATTGAGGCTTCACGCTACAAACACTATCATAGAGGTTAGTCATTCGGATTGGTCTGGTATTTGGGGTGATTTGCATTGCAATGAATCGAAAAAATTTCGAATAAAAACCCTTCCTTACATGGCAATCAGAGTGGCTAGACGCAAAATCTCAAAGTCATCATTTGGTTCCATAAAATCAGGATTTTGAAAATTTTGTCCACTATCTTCCCATTTTTGTTTAAATTTGTACCTTCTTTTACAATTTTTTAAGTAACGGGAAGCCTCAGGTGTAGGATAGGACGGACTTAAACAAGTGTCCGAAACTGCAAAAAAGTTTAACACGAGAAAGGTGGACTGCAAGAATTGTCTACCTGGGGGTTTTTGAACCTGCTGAGCATGAATATCGCAAAAGTAGAACTCCGAACATACAGTTGAGGAAAAAAGTTACCGTTCGATCAAATTTTTCACAATTTTTTGCCAAAAACGGTTTGAATATGATTATTTTTCAACCTTAAAGTGAAACCGAAAGAGACAAACTTTGAAAGAATTTCACGCTCTACAAAACTGTTATGGTCGTTTCGAAACTTTGTAAAAAATACGATGTCGAAATTCATAGTTTCAAAAGTGACGAAAAAAAGATGCAAAAAAAGTTCCCGTTCGACAATGTTTTATTTCGAATAACATAACAAAACAGCGGTTTAATACTTTGTAGCATATCCTTTGGAATCAATAACGGCTTGGCATTGATTCCACCAACTTTTCTAAACGCTCATTCGGTATAGATTCCCAAGATTTCTTCACCGCTTTGAAAAGCTCCTCCGGTTTCTTGTGCTTGTGTCCACCCAGTCTTCGTTCAGCTTCATACCACAGGTTTTCGATCGGATTCAAGTCTGGAGA
Organism: Ditylenchus weischeri; assembly: GCA_029231635.1. Lineage (NCBI taxonomy): Eukaryota > Metazoa > Nematoda > Chromadorea > Rhabditida > Anguinidae > Ditylenchus > Ditylenchus weischeri. Next base: position 412,329 of record JAMRYI010000035.1, on the reverse strand, counting down.
TTGAGCCGGCCACTTCATGACATCGACGCTATTATCTTGGAACCATTTTTTGATGATCTTGGCCTTATGTTTATGGTCGTTATCCTGCTGGAAGATCTGGAAAAGAGAGAAATATCAAGGAGAAGTAATCAACTAGTACCAAGTTTACGAGTCTTCGAGTTGTTCCAAATGAGAGAACATTGTTTCTGAGAGAATCTGCTGATACTGGAATCGGTCCATCTTGCCGTTCACTAGTCTCAGAGGCCCAAGTTCATGCCACGAAAAACATCTCCACATGATGTTCCCTCCACCAAATTTGGCGGTACTCTTGGTGTACTTTGGGTCAAAGCGCTTATTAACCGGACGCCTCACGTAACCTAAAAACATTGTTTACGACGATGGAAAAACAAAATCCAACCTTTTCCGTCACTGCCGATCATGTTGAACTTCGATTCATCCGACCAAAGCACGTTCTTCCATTGATCCACAGTCCAGTCTTGATGTTCCTTTGCAAAACTGAGACGTTCTTTGACATTCTTTGGTGAAATAAACGGCTTCTCCGCTGGGCGACGACCAAATAGACCAACCTAAACAACATCAATGAACAAGGTAAACATCACAAAAGCAACCTCAATGAGACGATTCTGAACTGTGCGCACCGTTATGTCATTCAACTTTAGCTCTTCACGGATTTCAGGAGCTGTAAGTTTTGGATTCTCCCACGATTTTCGAGCAATCATTTGGTCGACCATGCACCAGTTACTAATGTCATCATGTCAATTACTTGTATAATTCTACCTTTCACTTGTCTTTCGCTTCCGACCATCTTTCTTGTGCTCCTTTGAATCTTTCTGTCGGTTGTAGGCATCTGGGACATTTTGCTTTGGTATAAGTATAAGTACCAAAAATTTGCTACTAGAAAAGAGTATTTTGGACTAGAAAAGAGTATTACCCAAAAAGTATATACAAACACCTGCTCACCAAAAAAAGATCTCCAAATCAAGATTTTTTGTCAAAAATTTCAGGAATTTCCTAATAATTCCTCCATTCGCAACAGATTCTTTAATTGGTTCAATTTAGTTCCTATCATCGACCTGAATGGCGCCGAAGAACTTATCGGAACAATTATGGAAGATGAACGTTTGGTGTCCCTCTCCCCACAGATGCGCATTCTTCCAGAAACAGGTAGAATTTTAAGCTTTGAAAATAAGGATTGTTCACGAAAAAATATTGTAGGGCCAGTCTGCCGGTATGAGCTGACTTCCATTTCTGACACTGATTCTGGCAAGGAGTTGCCATTTGAGACCAAGGTTGTCAATAAGACTGAAGGTGTGTCTAAATCAATCATTAAATAAATGTGTAACGATAATCGATTGTTTAAGGCACAGTGCGTATCACACTCCGTAAATCCACCTCAATCGATTGCACCAACAATGAGTGGCGAATGCAAGTGGTAGCCGTTCGATGTGCTGATGATTCTGCCAAATCTGAGCCGTAAGTTGACTTCGTGGTTTCTGTTGTGTCTCCTCATAAGTTTTGGCTCAAGTTTGGTGTATACCCCTTGTTTGCTTGGCTCCAAGCTGATTTTTTTGAATTTAAACTGTTTCAAAACATAAAAAAATAAAAAATAAAAAATTTTGAATTTTTTTTAATTTATAAAAACCAAAAAAATCTAAAATTTAGTTTTAATATAAGTTTTAATCTAGGGCTTACTGATCGGTTTCAGAAAAAAAGTTAATAAGTTGATAAAAAGTTCGGTTTGCATACTTTTATGTTGCGAGAATTTATTTTTCCCAAAAAGAGACCGAACGAGTATGGCTTCTCTAACCCTCATAGCTAGGGTTGTGAAATGATGACCCACCATGATGGGTCACCGGTGACCCACTGATGACCCACCGGTGACCCAACAGAAAACCCACGGTGGTCACCAAGATTTGGCGACCATCGGTGAGTCGCTGGTGGGTCACCGGTTTTGGGTCACCAAATTTTAAGTCACCGGTGAATTTCACAACTCTACTCTCATACCTATTGGTGATCTTAGATCTGGTTTATCACCCAAAATCTAATTTTATTTAGTGTCACTCTGAAAATTACTGTCAAAGACACTAACAACCACTCTCCGCAATTCGAGGCACCTTGGTATACTTTTGAAGTCGAAGAAGGTTGGTCATTTTGTTTGCATCCTTCTGGACCCAAACTAATTCACTTTTATTCAGGAAAAGTGGCTGAGATCGCGCACATCTATGCAACCGATGCTGATTGTGGTCATCCATACGGAAAAATCTGCCGCTACGAAATAACTAATGCTTTGGATGGAAATCCTTTCCAGATTGATGACCAAGGAATTCTCAGCACAACTCTTCCACTCAACCGATCCCAGGCTGAATCTCATATTCTTACTGTAAAATTGATTTTACTTTCACTTTCATAGTTCTTCTATTCATGCTTAACTTTTTCCAGGTCGTGGCTCACGACTGTGGTATGCTCCGCTCCAAGTCTACTTTAGTCACCGTGCATGTCAAGCCCAAATGTGTGGATGGAATCCGAAATGGACTGCTTACAGCTAGTGACAAGGACGATCCCAAAAGTGTTGTGAACTACTCCCCTGGAATGAGTGCCAAACGGATCTTCAGTGATGCTGCCGAAATTGTGATGTGTCCCAAGGTAGTCAATGTCTTTCAACCAAGGTTTTCCAATACAGCCATTTTCTCTCCAGGAAAATACATGCACGGTCAAGCAAGTGGATGCCAAAGTTACCCTAAATCTTAAGCGCAAGACAGACATCGATTTTGAGACCGCCAAACAATGTGGACTTAAGTCGGAAACTCTGGACCTACTACCCCGCGTAACCCCCAAGTATTCTCAAAACACTGATAAAAACGATGTAGACAATGACCCTACGTTCATTATCACGGGTGATGAAGAAACTGGAATTGAACAGAAATACTTCTTCGACGGAAAGTCCAATGCAGTCAGTTTTTGTAGTTTTTAGATCCACTGTCACCATAGTTAACTTTTTGTTCAAGGTAATTGTGCCGCCCAACACCATGAAGCAGGTGGTGCCCGAAAAGTTCACTTTGAGCTTTTCCATGCAACATGAAGCTGGATCAAAGCAAGAGCAGTCACTCAAGCAGAATTTGTTGTGTGAGTCGGATGATTTCGGTGAGATGTGTTTTGTATATTTCAATTCATCATTAAAGGACCATGGTTTTTGAACGCAGCGGCATTTCCAAAATTTGAATTGGCGGGGGACACTTTTTTACTCCGAAAATGTGGCTCTCCTTTTTTATATCCAAAATTGTTGTAGTCAAAAAATTTTTATAGCCGAAATGGTTACATCTCTATTTTTTTGTGGTAGCTACATTTTCACTTGCTTGAAAAAATTGTTCTGCCTTTCACTGTTGCTTAAATAATCAGTCAAATTTATAGATTAATTTGGTTACTACCACAAAAAGGTTAGAGATGTAACCGTTTTGGCTGCAACAACTTTGGCTATAACAAGGGAGAGCTGAAAATATTCAACAATTATTATTTTCGGAGGGAAAAGTGTCCCCCGCCAATTCAAATTTCGGAAATGCCGCTTTGTTCAAAACCATGGTCCTTTAAATTGTCAATAGCCAGTACAAGACTTTAATTTAAAAACCGTTGAGATCGGACTCTATTACAAAACAAAACTCCATACAACGTAATTCAAGGGACCGGTAAAAAAAAGTTACGTTGTATGGAGTTTACGTTATACGGAGTCTTATTCGCTTAAAGTTAAAAACTTTACGTTAAATAGAGTTTTCTACTGGTAGTCTGCCATACGGCTAGGATTATTAGTATTCTGTCTTTTTATGAGGAAAAAGCTTATTTAATATAAAAAGCAGTTCTTTTGGCCTGATTATCGTCCACTCGGCCAAACAAAAGCAAACGGTAGCATTTGAATCGGTGCAGCATTTTTTCATAGCTTCTGTTGTTTGTCGGGATGTGATTAGCAGCTTTGGCTCCTAAATTTCTGTCCCAGATGGTTTTACGAAAATGATTGCTGTGAAAATACCATTCTTCTGTTTTAATGTTGAGGGGGGTGGGTGCGTTGGCTAATCGTTTTTCGGCCAAACTTCGTCTCAGGCCGGTCCCGTTAGTCAAGAAGACATCAATTTGTAACTCTTTTTTTTTAAATTTTAGTTTGTCTAAACACGAATTTGTTGTGCACAAAACAAAGTTAAAGTTGACAGTAGTTCTAAATAGTTTTTTAAAGGATCCTGTCTATTCTTAATCGGCAATTTGAAAGTTTTGAATGCGCGCGGGACCACGCAAATGTTGTCCATAATATTTTGGAATTGTTTTTTGTTTGCATTTATTGTTTAGAAAATAAATTTATAAATTTGTTCAAAAGTTAGAACTATTTACTAGTCGAGCACAACGTTGCTCGACACTGCCGGACATAGGACAGTTCGTGGTGGAGACAGTTCGTGGTGGACAGTTCGTGGTGGTTTCGAATGGACAGTTCGTGGTGGACAGTTCGTGGTGGAGACAGTTCGTGGTGGACAGTTCGTGGTGGTTTTTCGAATGGACAGTTCGTGGTGGACAGTTCGTGGTGGTTTTTCGAATGGACAGTTCGTGGTGGACAGTTCGTGGTGCTTTTCCGTTGAGCTTAAGATATTATTATTTTTAGCTCTTTTCTTAAATTTATGATGCACCAAATCGGTCATAGGACAAAATGTCAACGCCAAAATGTTAACATAAAAATGTCGGCTGTATTAATTTTCGTGCTTGGCGGCCCTACGGGCCGCTTTTTTTTGCTTGGTGCTTTGAAGGTTTTTCGTTTTTCGAAAAATGGGCATATATACACTCATTCACAGGTATCTAAAGCTCTATGAAGTTTAGTCCTTTTTGACGACATGTAGGTTAATAAACATGAAAACGACAGAAAATGCAAGATTTACTGGAACAACTATAACAACAGCAACAACAATGAAAAGAGAAAATGCTGGGTTTACAACAAAACGGAAAACAAAAGTAAGGGAAATGCTGGATCAATAATACTTGACATCAATGATTTCTAGACATCAATGACTTATTAGACTAAGGCTACATCGAAATGTACGCCTCGGTGAACCACCATTGCGTTTCTGGCGCTTGAACGTAAGGGAGTATTGACCTGAAACTAGTTATATTCACCGAGTTTCCGAAACTAAATAAAAAACATACGGCTTCATAATCTGCTGAAAAATAGGCAAATTTGGGAATCTCGTCCGGTTTATACAAAATAAAGTTCAGCTGATAGAGACGAGCTGCAAGAATAAGGTTTTTGAGTACCCGAAAGCGGCCTCTTTTGATGCATTGCCACATACACCTTGATTTCTTCTGGTGATCCGAATATACCAGCCCATTTTGCGTTCTTCTGATTCTGAGCAGGAGTAAGTGATTCTTTCGCTTCCATCCTTGCGTTTATTTACCCCATTTTTTGTCCACGTAAAGCAGTGAGTCTCTGGTTTTATTGAACACGGAGTAATCGCGACAGACTTGCTACCAATTCTTGTTGAGAACATTAGCTCCACTTTCTCATTAGCTTGCGGTTTCCACATCTCCGAACACTTCAACTATATAAAATAGTGAACGAAAAATGGCAAACAATCAAGTCTTTAACCATTGCTTGAAAAATAGCATAAAAGCTGCAGAACCAGCTTGGCCGAATGAAAAGACATGTAAAAACAATAAAGTACTAGTAAAATTAATACAGCCGACATTTTGATGTTAACATTTTGGCGTTGACATTTTGTCCTATGACCGATTTGGTGCATCATAAATTTAAGAAAAGAGCTAAAAATAATAATATCTTAAGCTCAACGGAAAAGCACCACGAACTGTCCACCACGAACTGTCCATTCGAAAAACCACCACGAACTGTCCACCACGAACTGTCCATTCGAAAAACCACCACGAACTGTCCACCACGAACTGTCTCCACCACGAACTGTCCTTTTACCGACACTGCCAGATAGGACAAGTTACCCGACGTTCACTGCTTAACAACTGTCACTGACGAAATGTGACTTACATCGGATAGAACATAACATTTAAGATTTAAAATGCAAACAAAAGAGTAATTCAAAAACATTATTGCAAAAATTTATTTACCACTTTCTTTAACCAAACAAATTTCTCCTACGATTACGTTATAAGGAGTTTTACGTTGTATAGAGAAACGTTGTATGGAATTTTGAATGTAGTGACAATATCGACTCGCAACACTTCTTGAACGTTCTTTCGAAACTTTTTGTAAAAAATCAACAACTCTGAAGGTTATATTTTTCGGAAAGTTACCCCTACAGTCAGCCCTAAGTTGTTATTAGCTCGAGATTTTAACGGTTTAAATTTAAAGATCATTGAAAGATTGTCAAAAAAATTGCTCAAACGCCACCAGGCCATTGAAGGAATAAAATTTTAACCTCTATTTTTAGGAATGAATCGTCACCACTTCGGTGTCTACCTGCGTCACTGCAAACTAGAGCTATTGCTGCGAAGAGAAGCTGAGAATGCCGAGTCTGAGTTCCGAGCAGCTGAATGGTAGACTGCTACTTTTAATCCACTACTTCCTTATAACAATTAGCGTAATGGTTTAGGCGCTGGGAGACACCCACAGTCTGCGATGGGGAATGGCACTCTTATGTCTGTTTTTAAAGTCCTTTTAAATTCCCCTTTTTACCATTTACTATATCTAGGCCATTATTTTCACTGACTTGGACAATGTGACCCTTTTGGTGGATGGAGAGAAATTCGAAGGCACTGACCGTAACCCTGAAATCTTGGATGACTGGCCTTTGCACCAGACCAAACAACATGTTAGTAGTAGTCTATTGCATTAATTATTTTTGAAAAAATCCAAAATAAATCTAATCGTGGCCAATTCCAGAAAACTCGACTTGTTGTGGGGGCCTGCTGGCATGGAAGAAATCAGGTATTTCAGACTACTTCTTCGTTTTTCTTCTTCGTCAAACTAAATGTTTTCAGGCCATGGTTCAATTTTTCAAGGGTCACATGTCTTCAATGTTCCTTTTGGCTGGTCAAGTTGAACCTGAGTCAGCCATCAAGTGTCTATGTGAAAACAAGGAACGACTGTCCATTCACTCAATCGACCATCTAATCCTAGGAGAAGTTGGTTTTTATTGGGAGATTTTTCTTCGAAACTAATTTGTCTACTTTTTAGAGCATTGTCTTCGATGAACAGCAAACTAAGCTATCATTGAGAGGTAATACAGTCAACGTTCTCTATAGAATGCTCTACTCATAAAATACGCTCTTTATAAGATACCTCTGAAGTCGGTCCCCTATGGGTATCTTATAGAGAGCGTCGACTGTAATTTTTTATTGTTTTTGGAAATTAAATGGAAGCTGGTAGCTCATCAGCTACTTGGATTCCGATTATAATAACCGCTCGCTAAAATACACCTCGTGCCTTTTTCATTTTTAATAAAAGTCCAATAATTTTCAGCCAACTCACTGGACAATCTATCCTCACTGATAAAACAAGTGGAATATTTTATCGACGACAAAAAGCCATCCACAGCCATCCGACTCGGCAAACGTTCTGTCTCAGTGACTACTCAAGTCACTTGCCAAGAAAATCGAACAATCCCAATTGGAACTTATAAAACACATGTGTTTGTGGTCAGTCCAAGCACTCCTCAATTGTCTCTCAGCGGCCTTAACTTGATAAGTGCTAATCGTCGGAGCTTGAAGACAGGAAGTGTGATGCTGCCGAACCTGCAGATCACAGTCACTCAAAATACTGGTAACTCACCATTTGATAACTTTACAGCCACCTATTGTTGACCACTTTCAGATAGCATGGAAGAGGATGTCACATCCAAGCACTCGCTAGAATGGTGCAAAGTGCATTTAAAGCCGGCTAGAGACATGGATTTGGAGTACTTCAGCAGTCCTGCCGCTTTAATTTCCAACCTCAATGTGGAGTTCGAGCATGACAAACAGGGCATTATGTTGAAGGGAGAAGAAAGTGCAAAATCCTACATGGAGGTGCCTTTTATTTTAGTCTTTTATTAGTTAGTTATAAGTTATGACACATTTCTCTAAATTTAGATTCTCACAAAAATCCATTATTATAACACCCATCCAGAGACTTACAAGAAGAGGATGTACACCGTTCATTGCGCTCTACAGGGAGGCAAGGTTGTCAGCAACGAGTTTTCTGTCACGGTAAATATCTTAATTTTACTTCATCAATTTCCAGAAGTCCAAAATAAATTTTTCTGTCCATGAATATATTTCAGTGTTGATTGATGGGGGTTCGAGAATGAGAAAACAAAATTTTTTGAGAATCGATAATGTCGATGAAAAATTTTCGAGAATCTCGTCGAGAAACGCGAAAATATACATTTTTAGCTCAGACATATCAAACGTGCAGATTCATAACGCTTTTTATTGACATACCCACCAAAGATTCAATGAACATCAACAAAACAATTTAGTGATAGAAATTAAGGCTCTTGGTGTTGGTGTGACCCCCCAAAAAAATGCCTTGGTCCCCCTGTTGTGTTTTTTTGCAAAATAAAATTCTGTTAATAGTCTCGAAACCCATAAATTTGCAGAGATTTCAGTTCGCTTGCTTGAATTTGATAGTCTTTTTCTGTTAACTTATAAATACCGTAAAACCTCTATTAATTGACCCTCCTCTAATAATAGACCACCCTCGACTTCGAGGGTCTGAATATCGGAGCAGAGTCAATATTTTGCAAAGCTGTTTATTGCGTTTTCTTGACTCCCATGATTCCACTTTTTAGATTTTTAATTTTCATCCAAAAAATCACGAGATCGACCTCAAAATTTTCCTTTTTTTGACGCATTGAAAAATAATAGACGTCGAAAAGATCTTTGTACAGCTACCGGACTTCCGAGCTTTCCATATTCGACAACACAGAATGCTTTTTGCTGCACGGTGAAAGCCATATCTGAAATCAAAACCAAATAGAGGAACAAGAAATACGGAAGAGATGAAAATACGCAGATAAGCATAGCAATCGTTTTTCAATGATCAATATGATATGAATAACATGAAAATACCTTTTCTGAGCACCTATGAGCCATAGTAATCGGTTTTTTTTTTCAAATTCCCGCGCTAAAATTTGTAATCAAAATTATTGGTCAATTTATGGAACCAAAGAGGGGACCAAGGTAAAAAAGTGAAAAAAATTCAAAATTTTTATTTTCCGAGTTAGGTACGGAAAACAAAATTCCTCGTCCAGATAAATCATTCTGTAAAAACAGAAATTCGGAATTCGAGCTAGAAAAAATTTTAGTCCATAAAAGAAAACTGGAGAATTTCTTGAATCACCCTGTATTTCGTGTTAAAATTTTTGTCATACAGTCGGACCTCAATTTAGTAAGCCCCTGGCACTGATTTTTTCGGAACTACCGATAAACTTATCCCCGACTTAGTCTTTCCCCTGCGCCCGGTCCCTAGGAGGCTCACTAAATCGAGTTTAGACTGTATTTTTTTGTTAATCATAGCAGGTCAGTTATATGTCAATATCAGACAAAAGACAGGCTTTTCACATTTGGGGAACCTAATGTGCACTAACTCAACCACAATCTTTAGATGTCGATTGTGGATGACAACATAGAGGAAGCTATTGAAAAGCTGTCAAGTTTGTCCAAACAGTTGGGACCAGCATCTTCTTCAGCCAATGAAGAGGGTGAAGAAATCATGAAGTTGGAAAAGCACTTTGAGCCCTCTTTTGACCAACTTGGCGCAAATCGCCTTCAAAACATACTCGAGATGGACTTACCTCGTCCAAAAGCTCTGTTGAGCCACCACGGATATGAAGTAGGAAGTCAAGGAGCGGTTGCTGGAGGCGCTGTAGCAGTTGTTGTGGTCATTTGCATTGGTATTTTTAATGATTATGTATCCTTTATCTTTTCAAGTATAAATTTTGCAGGGTTCTTATTGGTTCTTTTGGTCATTGGTGTGATAAAAATGCGAGACAGTCCTCTGCCAGTTCGACGCAGGAATCGAAAAACAACAATGGTTGGTTTTTTCTTTGCTAAGATTTTTGTAGCACCTTTGCATTCGTTTAGGAGGCTATGGAGTGGGACGACCAAGGAATGAACATCACAGTAGTATTTCCTCCTTTTTCGTTTTTTAAAGGTTAAAATAATTATTTTAGATCAACCCGTTGGAAGATGTGGGCAAAACTCAGCAAGCAGATGTCTACTCAGAAGGAGAAGAGAGTTTGGAAGACGAAGAGAGGTTTGTAAAGCTAAGTACAGTGTGTCCCAAGATTTTTGGCCACTTTCAAACATCCATAATTTTTTCTATAGTCCAAATTTTTGAATTCTGTAAACGCCGATCGGCTTAGTTTTCCATAAAAACATTTTTGGTACATAAATGTTGGAACACCCTATATTTATTTTTCTATGCTCTTAAAATTCCAGCTACCGTGAAGAGGACGAGCTGACAGAGGATGATGAAGAAGAAACTGGCGTCTTACCACACAATGAAAACGCAAAGCAGAATGGGCTTGAGTGGGATGATGAGGAAGGTCCCAACATTTCTAAAACTTATCGTGTTTGAGTTACATCTGCACAATCCACTTTGTTTAATTTAAACATGTTTTGTATTTATCTCAAAGTTGGCTATGATCTCATGTAAATTTTAAGTAGTGTGTTCATCACACTGTGATGCCGAGAAATTCGAAGTGAACGCTATATATACCGCTTCAAAATAATAAGTCAATAAACCATATTTGTTGTTTACTCTAATGAATTCGGGATCACACTGGGCGCTGTCACACTACTACTCATTTCTTTTTTGGTAGATACACATTTAATAGTCTCTTACTGGTGATATAACATAACTATTGAGGCCAACGCTTTGACACTGGCTGGATGGCCGTAACAGTCTAATAAGCATGAAGATTCTATTGTATTTGTTTTTTTGGTTTCATTTGCAAATTTCTTTAATTGTATTACATTTTTTTGTAGGACCGATTCATTTTTTAATCTATGCTAAACAACAAAGTTAAACACAACTAGAACTTTTATTTTTTTATAAAGTTCTTCTCTACAGTTAATTGTATTACATTTATAAACGGACAGCTTTTCTGGATAATGAAAGCACTTTTTTACGTTTCAGACTCTTTTTTTACAAAATATCAAGTATACACATTTATTATCCTTTGGTGATTTGTGAATAAAGTCTTGAAAATTTTATACTTGAAAAACACGCAAAAAATACCATAGCCACTTTATTGTCCACTGCTCTTTACATTTCAACAGGTTCTTTTCGGTTATCCGGGGGACCTTTTAAAATTGCTCTAAAAATGCTTTTTTTTTCTTTTTTTTTGATTAGCATAATTTTACATTTTTTGTCTGTTTGCAAAAAAAAAATATGTATTACAGTGAGTCTGTGCATTTCTAGCCGCTATGAACTTTAAATCAAAAAAGCATTTTTAGAGCAATTTTAAAAGGTCCCCCGGATAACCGAAAAGAACCTTTCAACAAAACAAGGCACTCGCAGAGGAGCGATAACTTTAGATATTTGATCAACTTGCATTCACTGCAGTCTTGTTTCTCTCTACTGGTTTCCTTTCTTTCTGAGCACAATTGATCTGAAAAATTTAAATTATTCTATCCGAATATCAAACTTTTATATGAAAAATACCTTGCCTCCAAGGCTGAGTGCCTGAACCAAATCATCACAGTAACCAAAAAAGCAGAATAAAAAAATTTACCATTGCCTGGGACTTTGCTCTAATTCTTACATGTCCAATGATACTGCTAGAAGGATCAAGCGGATCTGATTTCTCAATGCACACATTTGCCAAGGCATCTTCACCAAAAATGGAATGTGCACAGAAGTTGGCAGCAAGAAAACCATAGTCTCCCTCTGTAATGGAATAATAGTATGTAACATGAAAGTTTAAATTTCACCAAGAGCCGCATCTGTTGTAAGAACCTTCATGTTGGTTTGAGTTGACAAATGATCCAAATACAGCCACAAATCAGCAATCAGTGTGACTACTCCAGCCTAACGAGAGCACAATAAAAGGAGTGAAAACTAAAGGAGGAGGAAACTTTCTATATGAATCGCCCTAATTCGACCTTTCTAATCCCGCTAGGTGCACACCTTATTTTTTTATTAAGTTCACTGACTTCTAGGGCCAAAAACTATTGAGGAATCGATTGGAATTATTTCCAGCACTGCTTAACTGTCATTAACTGCCTTAATTTTGCGATTTCCTCCAAATGAACACCAAAATGAAAGGAAACCAGCCAAAATGATGGGTACTTAGTTTTACAGGGTTCTTCAAATTTTTCTGACACTTTTAAGCGGTCATAACTTTTTTTTTAAAGGCCGTTTTTCAAATTTCTGTGAACGCAGATCTACTCAGCTTTTGATGAAATTTTTTTTGGTATATAAGGTCAAAACCACTTTTCAACCCCGCTGTTGTTTGACTCCTGGTCTGTAGGTGGCCTTGGATGGGTAAGGCTAAAACAACAGGAGGGACAGTAGTATATAAAAGGGCGGTACGAGCGCAGCTATTCACGAGATTTTCGGATGAATAAAAAACATGCAAAATACAACAAAACATGTATATATTTAACAAATTTACCCCTATTTTTATTGAAAAAATGACATAAATTTTAATATCCAATTCATCTATTTTATCATGTTCTAAATTTTGTGGTTCACTATATATCACACTATTTCTCAAATACCATACTTTATCACCATGTTTTTTAATTTTTATCGGAGTATATCCTTTCAAATTATTTAAATCTGTATTTATTATTTGATCAGTACTTATTTTTTTACAAAACTTAACTTCAATTATCTGATTTTTTATAAGTTTTGCATCAAGAGGTGTATTATTCAATTTATTATTTATTTCTTTTTCTATCAAATGTTCATAGCCTGATAATTCTGTGTATAAAGATACTTCACTTACTAGTTTTTTACAAATAAAAGCTTTTGAAATATACTCGACAAGATTAGGTTTGAATATCTCTAATTTTCTAGGTTTAGTAATGTTTTTATATTCATAATTACATTTTGTATACTCTGGAAAATTAAATTATTGTTTCGGAGAATTATCCGTACACAAAATCGTTTGAGCTTTCACTTTTATAACTAAAAAAGATAAAAATATTAAAATAAGATTCATTTATATTATATTTTTTTTATAATTAATTATATACTTTTATTGTAGATCCATCACCTTTAATATTAATTGAACAATGGACAGCAGGCGCAATGTAAATACAAAAATTCACCTGTGAAATGGCAGTTGTATTAGGTGGAAAAAATTGATTTTGATGTTGTGGAGCTTTAAATTTTTTGTATGAGCGCTACAGTTGTCCAAGTAGAGTAGAATTTTTGGGTTCTCCTTTTAAAGCTTTCGATCCCGCTTTTTTTCAGATGTGATTCGAATAGAGATGCTAACAAATTTCTAATGAAAATAGTTAGCAGATGTAAAATTACGCAAATTTACCTGTCATCCACGATTTAAGATTCGCTTCGTAATCAACCGGCAGATTTTAGTTCTTGAAACAACGAGGCTTGTTTGATCTTCCAATCACTAATAGCGGAAGTTTTTCAGTCCCAGACATTTTCGCACATACGAGCACATTGATGCGCTCCTTACTTTTTTTCCACCAGAGCATTTACGTTGCTCGCAATGAGAATTCAAACATGCGAAATTCTCATTGTCAGCGACAGGCATGGTCGTTTGAGCATGGATTGAAAAATCGAATACGTAAAAACAAAACTTACCTTTATAAGCCATATCATTTTGCTGGGAAGAAGTTGCCAAAATAGCCCCTTTTCATCGGCGTTAAACAAATCATCTGCGGGAAATTGCGCCAGAGCCTCTTGAAGTACTTGCCGATGCCATTCACGAAGTGATCCGATGTCGACGGCTCCGGCTTCCCCTTGCACATCTTTGAACCGGATTCCATGGCGATTCTTGAACTTCTCAAGCCAACCTCTGCTGGCCAAGCTGAGCTGCAATAGCCAGGGCCTTTTCCTGAAAATATAGCAGTATCTTTATCATAAGTAAATCAAATAATTAAGCAAAATCTCACCTGCAACAAATCCCCGCTTACTGGAGTGTTTTGACTACGAATCTGCTTATGCAAAATGACCAGCGCTTCTTCTAATTGATCATACTTGCCTAACTTAAGACGCGCACGCTTTGCTTGACTTCCATTATTGATTGACACCAGAATCGCTTCTTTTTCTTTCAGGATTCTTTGAATTGTGACTCTTGGAATACCAAAATATTTTGACAGTTGGTGATTTCCCTTATTAGCAGACGCTTCAATTATTGCCTTCAATTGCCTTAATAGCACGACGTTTTATTGGAGTAGACATTTTGAAATACCTGAAACATCAAGGATTTACATTTATCAAGAATAAACTAGAAGAAGGTTTTTTAAATAAGCACCCATATATAGTTAAAATTCGGTATAGAGGACCCTACAAGTTGCGCAGGAATTTGAATTCCAATATAGCGGCCCCCAATATAGTGGCCCCTTTCGATATAGTGGCCCCCTAGGCCTGTTCCCGAGAGGGGCAACTATATCGAGGTTTGACTGTAATTTGAAAAATTATTAAATGAGTCAGAATCTAAGGCTGGAGTTGTTACTGGAAATTGGTTTTTCGGGGGTTTACTAGAGGGGGAGTAAACTTTTTACTAAAAAGCGATTGCGCACATCATAATGGTTATCTGATGCCTCCAACTCTGAGATAATCCAAACATCTTAAGCCTGTGTAAAGACATTATTTAAGGTGGTTTGAAATGGCTCAGAGAGTGATTCTGAGAGATTGAAAGCATCATATAACAATTCTGATGTGCGCAATCGCATATTTTCGTAAAGAGTTCAATCCTTCGTTAGAAATTTTCGGTGGCTTTCGACCGCTATGGCCTGAGATTCTGAACGATTTATTGATTTTTCATATCATAAAATTTGAATCCCCGCAAAATTATTTTAAATAAAACAAAAAAGATCAGACCGGCACGATCCGTTCTGGTCTGCAGCGGGCGGGTCTAATCTGGACTGATCTCGGTCTGGTCTTTGCCCTCCTCTGGTAGCTAGCAGAGGTCTGAACAGAGAAGAAATGAGTATTCTTGTAAAATAGGATTTCGGTATTATATTGGAACTGACGTTTTTTTGCAAGTTTAATACGCATGATGATTCATAACCATGTACAGAAAATGACGTCAGAAAGCAGAGCAACATTTTGAGGTTGTAAATGATCATATAAATGAAAATTGCAAAAAACATCAATTCCAAAAATAATACAGTAGAATTCTAGGACAGCTCTGCGTAGTATGGCACGGAAATGGACATCGTTGAATGCTTTTCGAATTTTAATCTTGACTTGAGTTTAATTTTTCTCTGTATGATAGCTCAAATGAAAGCCCAGAATCCATGCCAGATTTTAATGTATAAAAAAAGTCAGACGGAAAAAGTCAGACAAAATTTCTATGAAACCAGTCAAAAAACGTGAAAACTATCGATTCTCGGGGATTCAGTAGATTTAAACATGTAAATCAGCTCCGGCAGGTGTAAAATCCTGCGCTGATAATTTCGCTGAATAGAAAAGAGTGCAAGGATCATTTTAACACCGAACTTGTGAACAAAAGAAACATAAAGGTGTGCATCCAATAGTAGTCGAACCTGTATCCAGGGTATTCTATTGTTTCGGGGAGACAGAGTAATTCTCGGTGTAGAGTGATCCTAGAGAACACTAAGTTGATCATCACAAAAAGTGACAAGTGTCGCGCGACAAAAATAATGATAGTGACATATGTTGCGTGACAAATATTTCAAAAAGTGGCAAACGTTCGGTTGCCAATCAATTAAAATTACTTTGTTCTCCCAGTCAAATTCTCGCATGAGCTTCAAATCTTCAACTGTCGAAAGCTCCAAGCACAGTGTTACAATTTTAACACAATTGAAGAACTACCATGATATCGATGTGGATATCTTCGAGATAAACACAGTTTCTATCAGAAGTCGAGCCACGAACATCATATGCGATTGTTGAAAATATCACCCCATTTTCTGTCGATGCCACTTTGACGGTTGCCTATAATTTCTAAGTTATCCTCAAATAAATATAAGATAAATTTGAAACTGACTTTTATGTTGGTGAAGTCATGTGGCGCAAGAGTCATCGGCGCTGGTTTATCCACGAGCTTCAAATCTCCAACTGTCGAAAGTTCCAAGCACAGATTTTGAAGCGTGTCGGAAGTCTGATTCACAACAAGCACGTCGAGCACAATATCATACTGGTTTACATTGACATAAGCTTCCGCGTAAACCTAAAAGCACAAAACTGGAAGGCGAAAAATGCGATAGGCATATTTACCGGGTCTGAGAAACCGGCCAGTTGAATGACCTTTCCAAGCTTAGAAGTGGCAAAATCAAATTTAGATGTCTTTGGAGCAGTTCCCAAGGCTTGCGACAGAGATAAATCAAACAGGTTGGTCCCGGCAACCCCATGCATCGAAGTGGAAGACGATTCCAATACCCTTGAAGTACTTCGTGTCTGCTGCGTGCTTGACGATAGTGACGCTGCCGATTTCGAGATCCAGTCTTTGCAACTCTTTCACCACTCGCTGTGCGCCCTGCTTCTCCATCCTCTGAGAGACTACACCGACTTCGCTACTTTCCACCACGGCAAAGGTTAGGATCCGCTTTGTCGCTTCGTCCAACGCAAGCACGCAACACATTTCAGCCGAGTATCCTCTCCTATCATACTGGCCATCCATAGCAATGCGCAGAGGCTTGGATGCTGCTTCAATGGCCCTGTTCTTCTGCTCTTCATACATATCCGAAATTGAAGGATCAATCCAAAAACGTTTATAACGCAAAAAATTTCGTCTGCTCGTTAGTGGAAACTTGAGTCCCCGACTGAACGCCTTCAAATCTGGATAGTCCACCGGAGCTGCTGCCGCCGCTGCCACGTTGCCCTGACGAAACCATGATACGGGTATCATGGTTTAAAAATTTTTTTGTTACGATCAGGAGAATATTTTTAATCGAGGGGAACATTTGTGAGGAACAACTTTGTAACAAAAAATCAGAATCATTTCGAAATAGAGCCGGTAGACGCCCCCAAAAGTCGGCGTTTTTGTGTCCAATTGCCCCCCCCCCTAATGTCACACCCCCTTTAAAAAGCCCTTCTAAAGCAGTTTTTTTACCTTTAGACACTTTGTGCAAAGATCTCGTATACACATTTATTATCCCTTCGTGATTTGTGAATAAAGTCTCGAAAAAAATTTATTTGAACCACATACACAATGTAACCATAGCCACTTTATTGTCCACAGCTCTTTAAATATCAACAAAACAGGGTACTCCCAATACTAAGGAGCGATAACTTTAATTATTCGGTCAACTTGCGATCACTGCAGTCTTGTTTCTTTCTACTGGTTTCCTTTCTTTTTGAGCACAATTGATCTAAAAAATTCAAATTATTTTATGTAATAACGGTAGATTTATATTGAAAAACACCTTGTCTCCTAGGCTGAGTGCCTGAACGATATTATCAAATTAACAAGAAAAGCAAAATAAAAAACTTGAATTTAAACTTTACCATTCCTTGAGATTTCGCTCTAATTCTTATATGTCCAATGATACTGCTGGATGAATCGAGCGGATCTGATTTCTCGATGCATACATTTGCCAATGCATCCTCACCAAAAATGGAATGCGCACAAAAATTGGCAGCAAGAAAACCACAGTCTCCCTCTGTGACAGGAGCAGAATAATAACATATAAAACGCTAGTCAAAATTTTACCAAGAGCGGCATCTGTTGTGAGAAGCTTCATATTTGTTTGAGTTGACAGATGATCCAAATACAGCCGCAAATCTGCAATCGGTGTAACCACTCCAACCTTAACAAAAGAAACATTAACGCAAAATTAAGCAGTCCTCTAAACATACTTTGTTCTCCCACTCAAATTCTGCCCACATGGTTCTGAATTCGGTATCAGTGCAAGTACCTGGCACAATATAATCCTAAAAGTACAGTGTTACAATTTTAACACAATTGAAGAACTACCATGATATCGATGTGGATATCTTCGAGATAAACACAGTTTCTATCAGAAGTCGAGCCACGAACATCATATGCGATTGTTGAAAATATCACCCCATTTTCTGTCGATGCCACTTTGACGGTTGCCTATAATTTCTAAGTTATCCTCAAATAAATATAAGATAAATTTGAAACTGACTTTTATGTTGGTGAAGTCATGTGGCGCAAGAGTCATCGGCGCTGGTTTATCCACGAGCTTCAAATCTCCAACTGTCGAAAGTTCCAAGCACAGATTTTGAAGCGTGTCGGAAGTCTGATTCACAACAAGCACGTCGAGCACAATATCATACTGGTTTACATTGACATAAGCTTCCGCGTAAACCTAAAAACACAAAACTGGAAGGCGAAAAATGCGATAGGCATATTTACCGGGTCTGAGAAACCGGCCAGTTGAATGACCTTTCCAAGCTTAGAAGTGGCAAAATCAAATTTAGATGTCTTTGGAGCAGTTCCCAAGGCTTGCGACAGAGATAAATCAAACAGGTTGGTCCCGGCAACCCCTTCGCCAATTCTAGCCGAAAGCTGAGTGAACGAGATGGTGCTGTCTGGCTGAATGAAAAAAACATATTGCAGTGAAATTTAGTTAGAAAATACCCACCTGTACAATCTTTGCCTTTTTTGAATTGCAGTCTTCATGCCTGTCCACATCACCCTTAGCGATAAGCATCAGTTCTAGAGAAGCACGGCACTCATTCAGAAATATTTCAGTCGCACCAGGCCACTGGTCAGTGATAAGACGAAGAGTAGTGGAGAGTCTGTCCAAATCATCCTCAGTTATAATGCTTTTGCACAAACCAGACTTTCCTAGATGGATAATAGACGAAATTATGAGCATTGCCTCGCCAGCCATTTTGTTCACAGCATTTGATGATCCTGTATGATCCCATATATAAAACGATATTTCTATATCTAACCTTTATTAATTTCAGCAAAACGAAGCACAAGTTTCGTCAGTGTGCTGCCAAGAGCTGATGCAATAAAAAAATTTCCTTCCAGCAGAAGTTTACGAAGAATTGGCCTTTCTTGAAGCTTTGATGAAGGTGAAGAAGCCGAGAGGAAAGCAGATTGAGTTGCATACGTGCCATCAGCAGTGACCAGTTTCTTCGGCTAAATTAAGATCGGAAAAAGTTATGTGTCATGTTATCGACAACTGATACCTTATCGACGCTCTTAATGTTTTTGTCAGTAGTGCTTTCAGTATGATCCTCTTGCTCACGCATTTCAGATTCAACCAAGGGAAGTTCTCCTAGAGAGCTTTTTACCAACTAAAAATCATCTTTCGAAATTTCTTTATCAACAAATTCCAGTATACCTCAAAAACCTTAACGATAGTCTCTGAGTTGTCGCTGTACTCCCCAAGTATCCAAAGAGCCGATCGAAAAATGTTTGCATTGCGAATGAACGGGAAAACTTCCTGAAAAAACAATGAATTTAAGTTACGGATGAATTTAAGTTCGTGTTAATACCAAAAGCTGAGTTACAATCACAGATCTCAAATGAGGAAGTCTTTGAATTGCCTCACGAATAAAAACAAGCACGTCGGAAGCAGCAGTTTCACTTTGATCAGACAGAAATTCCATTAGAACAGGGAAAATTTGCTGGGCAACATCCGGAAACTTAATTGTAGCACTGTGAAGGGTTCTGACCAAAAGCTGTCGATATCTTCCAGTATCTTCCTGACTGTCATTGGTGGTCTTGTCAATTTCCTCAAAAAATTAAAATTGACTATGCAGACTTAAAATTGAATAAAAGGGTTCTACCTTCTTCAAAAACATAACCATCTCCTGCACATTTCGGGAAGAGACAAGATCCAGGGCCAGTTGAAGGATTTTCTTGCGAACTTCATAATCCGTAGCAGAGAGCACACGCAATATGTCCATCACCAACTCTTGAAGAACTTTTTCATTTGGAATGTTTTCACGCAGTGCAGTTAAGCGGTCCAAGACAATGAGCTATATATTTAACCAGTATGGTACGTAGGTACCATAGAAAAATTGAGCAAAAAAATCCTACCTTGATGTTGTTATCTGACTCTTTTACAATCAGATCGATATATGCAGAGGCAGCAGCTTTTACAGCAGTTGGAGCAGAGCTAAGTGTTACAAGCGTTCCAGCAGCTTCATATCGTACAGCTCCCGATTGAGATTGAAGAAGATTGTAGACACACCTAATGAAGCGACCTCTTTCTGCTGGATTGGTATGACACACCTAAGAACACGACACCAGTTTCATTATTTACACAATAATGGAGTCATTTAATAAACCTTGTAAATGAGCTCAACGATAATAAGCTGAAGAATATCTCCGAAATTTGTGACTTGATCAATGCAACTGGACAAATATTCCAAAGCTCTACTTTGGTCCACATGCAGCTAAAAGAAAACTACGATAAAAAGAACTACTACCTATTTTACGGAGGGCATACCAGCATCATAAAGGCATTCCTCTTGCACGATGCATCCTGCTCACCTTCGAGAAATTGCGCAATTATTTCCGGTCCATCGGATATGAGAAACTCGAAATTCTCTGAAAATACGCATTTAGGCAATTATGCTCAACTTTCATAAATATCACTGTAAATCGTAAAAATTGCAAGCACAGCATTTCTTCGGACATATGAGTGACGGTGCTCCAAACACTTGCGAATCGATGGCTGAAATCGCCATTATTAATTTAGATTATCATAAGAGTCCTATTCAGATACCATCAATGGCTCAAGAAGCTCTGGTTCTTTCAACTTGCACAGAAACCTAAAAGAATTTTTTTGGATGAAGTCGTCAACTGAAAGGGATTACCGCAACGTTGACCCACGGATAAATTCGTTTGGATGCTGCAGATCTTTACGATAGGCATCACACACGAGGATCATCTCATGTAGCAGTTTTCCCTCCGCATTTGTCTAAATATGTATTGATTCAATGGTATGTAGCTCAGGTTTTACTCAAATAATTACCTTTGGCACAACTTCCCAGAAGATCAAAAGCAATTTTTTAAGATAGTGATCGGTAGTCGGCAAACAAAAGCGAATAACATGCATCATGAGCACCTATAACTGAGTTACTTGACCATTTGATGAGGTATATTACACGAACTTGATTGACTTTCTCGCCTGCTTGAATCATCAAAATCAATTTCTTCAGCGCTTCGATCTTAACTTTGGTATCTCCTACAATTAAATTCATAGTGAAGAAAGAAGACAGCCCACATAGAATCTACCTTTTTCAAATTTCTCTCTCAATTGCACTTCTGTTGGAAATTCTACATCATTAGCCACATGAATCCTAAACAAGAAAAATAGCATAGAGCAATACTTTATAGGTATCCAGTAAACTTACAGGGTGTAGCACGGCTGTTCTCCAGAAGACATCATTCTGAATTCACTAAAACATCATTGATTTCAGATTAGATAAAGACATCTATTAGATCTATGAGTCACGAAAGAAAGGCATAATTACGCTCCGTAGGATACAATATTTATAATTCGTTGCAAACGGTTTTTTATATCACATTGAGGAGACATATTCGTGGCTTTCCTCTGAAAGGTTTACATGAACACGTAATACAGTCCTACACAGAACGCCATTCACACAAATGGCATTCAACATAGGAGAATTTAATGGACAATTATTGTACACCCTCTTAAAAAACCCCTTTTATTTCTTGCGGAAGCTAGGCCGTAGTCTAGTCACTGGACTAGATATAACAGATTGTAAATAATTTTCGGAAACAATAGTTATTGGTGATTTTGCCATTCAAGCATTGGCTGAAGAATAAGTGAACCTTTTCTGCTCATACGTCACTTTTGATTTGAAAATAAACTAATTTCAAATTGCTACTCAGACTCTTTCGAATTGCGCCCTACTCACTTGTTTTTTTGAAAATCTCATCAAAATTATGTTCTTGCCTGAAACTTCACTCCCCCCTTTAACATAGCGCTGGATTCTGTTGTCTGTGGGTCACACTTAATTGTTAGGAGTGTTCCGCTTTTCGCATCGAACATCTAATTACACCATTCGACACGGCATGGCCGATTTACTTGAGTGAAAAAATGCGAAAAGTTAGGGTAGACCGTCTCAAAAAAAAAAGTTATGGCCACTTGAAAGTTCCCAAAAACCACAGGGGGACCAAGGCAATTTTGGGTGTTTTTTGGGGGACCAAGGCATGGTCACAGGTTCAATTCCTGGTGGTAGCATGCATCATTTTTGTAACGTGTGTTCCCCACGCAGGTCCTCGGCGCCTACAAATCGCCACATCTGTGGCAACAACATATTCTAGTTTTATGTATTCTTGCTCAGCTATGCCAAAAAAATAAAATGAGGTGGACAGTTTTTTAGATCTATTTTTGTCGTTTTCCAGATATCTTTTTAATTTTTTTACAGAGAGCAAATTTGTAGTGCTTAACGCTCCTTAAATGCATAACCATTTCTTTTCCATGAAATACGGCTCACCTACATTACGTCAGTGTTTTCAAAAAGCAGAAGCGGAATTGCACAAGCAGAAGCATAATGTCATAAGCAGAATTACAGTCAAAATTCTAGTCAAATTCTGCTTCTGCTTGAGACATAATGTCTCTGCTTATGTAATTCCGTTTCTGCTTTTTGGAAACACTGCGTTACGTATAAAACTTTAAGAAAATCCATAATTATGACAAAAAGCCAATTATTATAATAGCAAAAAACGTTTCATGCCATAATCGTACTGGAATATTGAGGAACGGCGCTACTATAGAATACCACCGCTCCCCCAAATTTAAAGTAAATTTCGAAAAATATGCTTTTTTTAAATTGGCGCCAAAGCATTTTTAAAGGGATTAAGGGCTGTATCGGGAGGGGAAGGGAATAAAAGAGGGCCACATAAACATATTGAACATAAACGGCATTCAACAGCAAAACACAAGCCACCGGAGTCTCGTTCAACTCCAACACAATACCACACCTCCAAAAAAGTGAAATTTAAACATAGTTTTGTTAGCAGGACCTACCGCATAAAAAGTTTTTTGCGTATATTTCATTTTCAACAATATTTCTCGAGTGATTTGTGTCTAAGGTATAGGTATTCTATAGTAGGGTCTAAGGAACTAATCAATTGCGGAAATTCAGTGTCGCACGTAGTTTTCTGTAAATAATTATTAGCATTCTGTTAATAAAGCCTATGCGATTGATTTTAGGAATCCGTGTTGCTTAGTTTCTGACAGAGGGGGTAGGGGTTTTACTAGCTCAATTCGTTTACAAAATTGCTATCAGTTCTAAAAGTAAACAAACCGTGCTCAACAAACCGGTTTGTTAAGACCAAAATTTTGATTTGACTAAACGAAATTTCAATACCCTGGGTCCAGTGATGTCTCCGCGTACCCACTCCATGGTGGTTGACCCCAGATTTTAGAGAATTATTCTAAACAGTTAAACCAACAGCTCTACCTGAAACGATGCTTTAAGTACGTTAGTAAAGATTAAGAGTAGGTTTTCTATTGCCAAATTTTCTAGCTGTACTCAACTTGTCCAGCTGGACGTCCACTTGGATAAGGGGCGACTACCTTAGTTTCTAAGGTGTTTATACTTTAAAACCAGGTTTTTCTATTCACAAACCGCTTTTTGACACTCAATTTAGTAAAGATAGCATAATTTGTTTGCCCTTTCGGGATAATTATTTAAAATTTGGGGTCGGCCACCTTGGAGTGGGCATTTACCCTTGGTGTTAAGATTTCGGCTAGTTAAATTAACATTTTAGTCTTAACAAACCATTCTCAGCACACGATTTCGTGTTACATGTCATGGTTAATTCGGTCCTTAGAGACGATGAAAATTTTCTGGACGAATTGACAGCGGAGGAATTGACCGCACACCGAGTAATATCAATGTACCAATGTCGATTCATCTCAAAATTGTTTAATTACTATACAAAGTTTGGCATGAGACGTTTTTTGCCATTTTAATAATTGGCCAATAGACTTTTTGTCGTAATCATGGATTTTCATAAAAGTTTTATTCATAATGTAGGTGAGCCGAAATTACTTGTTTTAGCTGAACGCTTCTCTCTGCTGGTAAATTGGTTATTGGATGTTAGAACCCATGCAATCGAAAACTCACGTAAAGGTAAATATATTTTTTCTTTTTCCTAGTTGCAAACAAATCATTATTCCTGTTTAGATAAAGAGCTCCATCGTTCTACTTGGTTAGCCACATTACCCAGTATCCTTTTTATTAAAAAGGTTTTTTCTTGTTAATCTAGGTGAATATGAGTGCCCTACTTTCAAACCTCATCTCCTTTCTCCAGAAAGTTTCGCGCTGTCTATTAAAAAAGGGGATGCCAACATGAATTTACAGCTGTCATTTAAGCACATAAATAGGATCGAGGTAAATATATTTTCTTCTCATTTTCGTGTGACAAAAAATTATTTGAGCTTCTTGACAACCGAGAGGATAGAGGTGCGGGCATCGTGGTTTATGTCAACGAGTTTATGGCTCGAAGAGTAAGTGTTTATGACCTTTCAAGTGATGAAAGCCTAATTTTTTCAGCTTCAAAAGACACTGGATGAAAATGGCAGTGGTTTCATAAATTTCAAGTCACCCTATGCAGAAAGCTGGTATGTGAATTACAGAATACGCTATTAGTATCCAATTTTTTTTACTTCAGGTTTTTCGTGCTGGATATAATAAACTGTGACAAAGAAGTAATCAGGAATGTTTCTGAGATGCTTAAACTTAGCGAGGAATTTCACAGAAGATATGTCATTGATCAGTGCAACAAGTTAGGGAAAGACGTTTCTGATTCCTTGCCACCTGCCTACGTTTCCCTTATCCGTAGCAATCAGTGGAAGTCGCTTCTCGGTAGCATGGGCAAAGACACTTTTCTAGAACAGATTGAAACGGTATCGGAAAACAGAAGTTTCAAGTACACAATGGCTACCATATGTTCTGCCGTCAAGAGAGATCAAGTTTTTTCGCTCAAAGCGGATGGATCGATGATTTCTAGAAAAGTGGGTGAAGATGTTCGCGGACCTACCGAAAGTAATTTTTTGGTCAATTTTTAAGGTTTATTTTTATGGTTTAAGCTCAGAAACCGAGCGATAATGCAGCTCAGCAAGTGATTGCATCAAGTTGTGACAAGGTACGATATAAGCTCAAAGTCTCTGCGAGATGCTATAAAAAGTTGGTTTTCTAGGGTTCAAGTTTCACTTTATTAGCGTCCCAAACTTTTGATTACATGGTGGGTTGAAACACTTTCTTAAGTTTTTAAGACACATAGTGTTCTCTAGGATCACTCTACACCGAGAATTACTCTGTCTCCCCGAAACAATAGATCCCAGCTAGCCACGCATTCTCCGGTGAAGACAAATGGAAGTGTTGTGAATTCCGCTTCTCGCATTGCATCTACTTCAGCTACAACTACTCCGAGTAATCCATCTTCGGCCAAAAGAAGTTCTCTCAGGGGTTCTCAAAAGCATAAGCGTGAGGTGCCTGTGATTCAGTTCGATGAAGGGGACGAACAGCCGTCTGATGACCAGGTTCGTGACATACTTTTAATTTTATTACTGCCTTAATCGTTGCTTTGTTGCAGGAGAATATCGAAGGTGGTTCCAAAAAACGGGTCAACGACACTGTCTTCGTTTACCCAGAAAGTCGAGCTAGTGGTGCTAATACTTGCTCTGTACATTATTCAGATCTCAAATATCTTGACAGAAACTTCATGTGAGATTATGTTTCGTAAGTGCTTTTTTATAGAAATTTTTAAGGTTGAACGATACAATTATCGACTTTTATCTCAAGTGAGTTGTTCCTAAAATCAACTGTTGAGCTAACCTCTATTTTTTAGGTACATATTTCATGATTTGGTGGACGAGAGCAGGTAAATGTTTTGCTTGATTTTGTATCAAAAAGTTCACTGTGTTTGAAGGAGACCGAGCATCTTTATGTTCAATTCTTTTTTCTACACTCGCTTGTCACAGCCGCCAGCATATGGAAGGCCTAATGTTACGCCAGCAACTAGATCCAAGAGGGTTAGCTTTTTTACACTATGACATAAGTTTAACACACACATTGCCTTTTGTACAGGTGCAGTCAAATTTCATGATGATTCGTTCGTGGACTAAAAAGGTCAATTTGTTTGAAAAGGACTACATCATAGTCCCGATAAATGAAGACATTCATTGGTTGGTTTTTTTATTCATTTTTTCCTAAGGTTTCCACCGTTTAAAATCTCATTCAGGTATCTAGCGATTATTGTCAATGCTAGGGCAGGTATAATACAATCACCGAATGAAAAGTCTCCC
Organism: Ditylenchus weischeri; assembly: GCA_029231635.1. NCBI lineage: Eukaryota > Metazoa > Nematoda > Chromadorea > Rhabditida > Anguinidae > Ditylenchus > Ditylenchus weischeri. Next base: position 385,965 of record JAMRYI010000035.1, on the reverse strand, counting down.
AAGAAAAGAGGTAAACCATATGTGGTAATCTTTGACTCACTAATCGATCCTTGTGAGCCAAAGCATACACTCGTGAAGCAGCTTCTAGGTAATTTTTGATTGATATATTCCTCCTCCTTTAGATGCCAATATTTTTATCACTTTCAGGGGAATATTTGTCTCTCGAATATCAAGATAAGAAAGCAGATAATAGGTTGCCAGGAATAGGATTCAATAAATTGTCGCTTGAAGTCATCAATCCGAAAGGAATGCCACAGCAGAAAAATTATATTGAGTAGGTTTTGGCATAAAGGTTGATGAACACGTGTGAACACGTGTTTATAGATATCAAATTTTCAGTTGTGGTGTTTTCCTGCTGCATTTTGCTGAAATATTCATGAGAAATCCACCGAAGGTGCTTTTATTTAGTATAATCTATGTCTCAGAACCTAACATTTTTCTTTAGAAACTGTCAAAAGGAGCATCGGTATCTTTTAGATTAGGTTACTGGTGAACCTCTAAGTGGGTCTGTTTAGTTCATGGAATGGTATCCGGATTTTCAAATTAGGAATAAGCGCTCTGACATAAAGGCTGTCATCAAGCGTCTTGCGCCAAGTATCAAATACTCCGATTTTCTTCCAGAGCCAGTCAAATCGAAGCCAAAAAGAGGCAAAAAGTCGGTGATTATCGAAAGTATGGCTTCTCAACTCATTGAAATTGTTTTATGAAATCGTTTGAATTTTAGTTCAGCCACCTCTTACGCGCAGGCACAGGTATCTTTTTCAGTGGTGGAGAAGGGCAGTTTTAATAAAAAAAATCGCAGCACGTCAAGCATCATCGCTATGCAAAAAGAAAGACATTTCACTTCCAGTCTTACCCATAGCAGATCTTACGATTCTATTCTCGAAGGTTCGTTTGAACAATTTATTTGTGGATGACAAATTTTACCTTTTCTTTTAGCCATGAAGGATTCCCCGCCAATGATAATCTCAGTCCAGGACTTGAAGAGGCAAAAAAAGATGGAATTATGATTTGATATGAACCATTTCGTTATTTGCTTGTTCAAATGTTTATGTGGTTAAAATACATGTTGAAGATGGCTGGTGGTCCTCTTGTGTGTTCATTGTCGTTGACGGCTTTTATCTTAATCCACCACTTTTCTTTGTCCTCCAAAATTTGTTTTATGTTAGGTCTCATTTTATTTGGATCACTTAAAACTTGCGAAATGTCGATTATGTCATACAATGGAGGCACGGTGCTCGCTATGTCGGGCGAGGAATGTGCGTTTTTTAAGCTCTAACAATGTATTGCCACTTAAAATAATTTAAATCTAGGTGTTTGCATTGGAACTGATCTGCGGTAAAAAATTGCAAAGACCTCCCTTAAACTGATGCTATTTTTTAAGTTTGGGTGAGCAAATGTCTACTGTTGCAGTTGACGTGAAGAAGGTGAAAAATTAGCGCAGTACACTTTTCTTAATAAAATTTTTTAGGTCCACAAACTTTCGGACAGAATTTATATAGGTTTGACTGGCTTTCACTCTGACGCATCAACAGTGCTTGAAAAAATTACTATTCAAAAAAACCTGTATGAGTTGCGGGAAAGTCGCAAGCTCAAGCCAAAGGTATTTTATTGTAAAGAATGAAGTCTGTGTGTCCCTGCTAATTTGTGTTTCAGGTTGCAGCAACTATGGTTTCGAACCTGTTGTACAGCCGTAGGTGTGTGATTTTCAATAAGTGAAAAAAAACCCGATAAACTGTCATTTTTTAGGTTTGGCGGTTATTTTACCGAACCAGTGATTGCTGGTAGGAAATAAATTAGAAAATCTAAGGAAAAATGATTCCTTTAGGGCTCGACCCTTTCACCAGCAAACCATATATATGTGCAATGGACACTATTGGATGTCTTTCTGAGCCCAAGTGATTAATTTAACCTCATTGATTTTTCGGCGCTACTATAAAATACACCCCCAAAAATTTTTTTTTCAAAATCATGTTTTAACCATTCCTAAGTAATTTTTATTATTATTATTATTATTTATTTAAATTTCGAAAAAAATACTATTTTAAATTGGCGCCAAAGCATTTTTAAAGGGATTAAGGGCTGTATTGGGAGGGGAAGGGAATAAAAGAGTGCCACATAAACATATTGAACATAAACGGCATTCAACAGCAAAACACAAGCCACCGGAGTCTCGTTCAACTCCAACACAATACCACACCTCCAAAAAAGTGAAATTTAAACATAGTTTTGTTAGCAGGACCTACCGCATAAAAAATTTTTTGCGTATATTTCATTTTCAACAATATTTCTCGAGTGATTTGTGTCTAAGGTACGTGTGTGTGTGCGCATGTCAAATCCAAACCCCTTCGGAGGCGCAGGGGGCTTGGGGTTAGAGATGCGCGCACTCACTTACCTTAGACATGATTCCGAGAAGTACGTTGGATAATATTCGCTACAAGGGACCACAGGCGCCTATCGGCGCCTCTATAGTATTTCGAAATTTCAATGAGGGGCTATGACTTCATTCATAAAAATAGGTATATCCTCTATTAGAACTCATTTTTTCGCCTGTTCTTTTTTTTAAACGAAAGCTAACATTCTGGGGAACACGATGGCATTAGCGACAAAAGTGATTTCGCTATCTACGACCAGTTCTGGCCTTCGAAGTAAAAAAGCGTTACCCACCCACCCACACATGCCAAATACTATATAAGATATTAAGTTTTATTGCCAATATTCTGTTATCAAAATATTGTGTAATAATTTGTTTAATACTTTGAATACCTTAATACCATTGAAAATATAGCAAAAAATTGAAATTAAGTCAAAAAAACTAAAATTTAGTCAAAAAATTTTTTTTTTCAAAAACTGACTTTTTAGGCTAGAAAATGTCAGAAAACACCGTTTTTAGCGCATAAAAATTACTTAGGAATGGTTAAAAACATGATTTTGAAAAAAATTGGGGGAGTGTATTCTATAGTAGGGTCGATTTTTCTCATTTGATCGTCTTAAACGTTTCTTTTTTCAGAGATTTTGTGGCAGTGGGAACTGGAGCAGAGGTTAACAATTTCGCGTAGTGTAACCAAACCTTCATAATTTTTTTTCAGTATTGTCTTGGTGTTTGCGAGGGTATGTGATTTTGATCAAAAGTGGAACCAGTCGCATAGTAGTGCCGCATTGTGGGTGCCTGCGTTTTTAGAGATCCGGGTACATGGTCCGGATAATTTTACCAGAAACGCGGGTATCTAAATCTATCGCGTACCCGCCAGTTTGCAACCCTTCTATTTACAAGAAAGACTTTGGTAACGATAAAAGTTTTTTAGCGAAATGAATCAAGAAAAATACGAAGAGAAGCAAAATTGTTTTTCGAACATTATTTATTTCACGGATCTAGAAAGGCCGCAGCCTCTTCAGGTCTCACCAACAACAGTTGATTTTTTAGTCTCAGAAATGATCATTTCTTTTTCATAAAATTATGGAAAGTTCTTGAACGTATTTGGAGCCAATTCGAAAACTCGACTCATATTTTTTTATAATTTTTTTTACCACTTGGAATCAAAGCAAGAAACTGTATGTAGGTTGGGCCTATTACATGGCAACACGAATTTTTCAAAGAATACCCAATTGATATTTCGGTTTTTCACATTTAAAGAGCTTTGATCTGTAAACTCGACGTTGATTTGTTCTTTCATAGTTTCAAATGTGTCTATGTCATTGCCGCGACAAAATGCGGTCTAAATTTTAGAAGTCAAAGTAAGTGACAGTGAATTGTTCTTACCTTCATGTAAAAGCCTGGGAACAGCGACTTTCGAACATCTTTATTTGTTCTGATGTAGTTTTTTATTTGTTTATTGTCCTAGTCCCTCTCTTTCCATATACGCAATCAAGTCCTCGAATTTGCGCTCTGCTTCCCTTAGGATGCCGTGACTCATGAAATATTGTTGGCACCAAGTCTTTCGATTATTTATATTCACTTAAAAATTTATAAAGTTCTTCATTCAGAGAAAACGCAAATCATACTCTGGTAAAACTCGGCGAAAATGTTCCGAAGAATAACATGATCACATGAAGCCTGCTTGAAAGTGTCATGAGCTCCTAATGATAAGGGTCTGAACCATGACAATGTTTATACGACATTTCCGTTTCGCTGCGTCAACAAGATTTTTCTAGGCCGACTGTATGAAACAACTCTCACCAAGCATCGCGCTGATTATTAGGACAAAATTTAAGGGGAATAAAACACAAGAGAGCTCTGGTCTTTTCAGACTTCATCAGAAAGCGAGCAATGGTAAGCCTATCCCGAGGGACCGCTCCTTGCATTGAGATCGCACCCACTTCTACCAAGGAATAATAACTGCGATAGAAGTTATCTAATGGCAGCGGATCAATAAAGTCACAATCTAGGATTTCTTCAAACATAAATTCGCGAAGTTGAAGAATCACGCTGTCGATCTTTGTGCTAAATCCAAAAACCTAATTAAAAAATGAACAAGTAGAAAACTGGTCATTTCATTTGCGAAAGATTTACATTCTTCATCTCGCTATCGCATCTTTTGTGTAGAGGCGAAAGCAAACACCACTTTTAGTTCTTCCACACCTTCCTGCTGGTGGTTAGCTTGGTATTTGGATATCACACTCAGCCACAAGCTTTCGCCACGAATTTTAGAATGGTACTTCTTCTTTCTAAGTCCTAAATCATTGACGAATACGATGCCTTATACAGTTGTTGAAGTTTCAGCAGTATTAGTCGCTAAAATCAGCTTTTTTCCTATAAAAAGTGAACAATGATAAAAAAATTAAAAAATAAATTCTACCGATAGCTCTATTGCTCTTATCACATGGTGGCTCTTCGTGCACTTTGGCTACTTCTTCAGCAGTAAGTCCTGCATAAAGGGAAATCACTTCAAGATTACCCATGTTTGGATCTCCCTTTTGCATTGATTGTAACTTAAGTTCCGAAGTCATTTCACTGATTTCCTAAAATTTATTTAAACCGATTGCATCATAAGCGTTGTTACCTGTTCTCCAGCCAGAAACATTAAGATGTCTCCTTTTCTTTCACCTTGATGTATTGAGAGCACTGGAGATAGAAAATCGAACTTCAGAGAGAATAGGAGGCGTGCTAAAATAGTGCGTTTTTTATATATATTGGGAACTGTATTATCGCCTCCTTAACTGAAGTTCATTAACTGAACCCGTTTTACGACTTATTGGTTTGCTTTGAACAAAGTCATAACTTGCCAAAAGATTAAAAAACATACTCTGATGGAGAGCTGGTGAAGTCTTCCTTTAATTGTCAAGAGCTGCTTGGTACCGAAGTAGTCCATAAATTTTTCTGAGTCGATTGTGGCGCCGATGATAACAATTTTCAAATCATGGGGGCTTGTGAGAACTTGCTTAAATAAGTTATGTTCAAACTTAGTAAAAAAATTTCATAACGATTGCCTTTAGAATCAGCAACAGTGTGTCCATTTCACTTAATCTTTCATGTGCCTCATCCAGCAAGATGATCTTGTGCTCACCAAGGCTTTTGTCAGTAATAGCTTGACGAAGAAGATGACCAACGGTACAAAACTATAGTATTGTTTCAGGGCTTGTCACCTCGGTGAAATGATGCACATAACTAACTGCTCCTCCAATCTAAAATTATATGAAGAGGTCACATAATCAAACCTTTACAGTTACTTCTTTTGCGACTCGGCAGGCCGTTTCTTTAGCAGCGATTATGCGTGTCTGAGTGCAGACAGCTGTTCTAATAATCTCTATTTTTTGCAGATATTATACAGAGAATTTAGTCACTTGGGTGGCTTTGCTAGAACCAGTTTCTCTTTGAACGACGATTACATTGGCTTGAGCAAGCATTTCTTTGAACTGATTCTTCTAATTCCACGCTGGAAGATGCTGACGGATCTCAAAAATAATCTTGCGATATTCGCCATCTATTGTACGCCCAGTAGAGGATTTAGTACCAACGTTTTCGCAAAATTTCATTGATGATACTCTCTGAATATCAACACTTCACTAATTTGAAAATAGAAACGTTGTAAGTAGGGTTGTCGAGCCCTCGAAATTTTCGAGCCCTCGACTCGACGGCTCGACTCGGCTCAAAATTTTTCGAGGACTCGGCTCGAGGCTCGAAGCTCGAAATTTTCGAGCCAAAAACTGCCAAAAACATGCCTTGGTCACCCCTGTAGTTTGTACAAAAAGGCACTTTCTGGACCAATTTTCAATTCCTTTTTTTTGATAAGCAAACCCATCTAGAAGGCACGCTGCGCCGATGGTGCATCAGCCCCGACTACTAAATGTACATAGTACGGGTTACCGCTGGTGGTTTAGGTACATTTTCAGTTCGGGTACCCGAACTAAAAGTAGTGGTTTGGGTGTATCCACGTAGTTCGGGTTCGGGTAGCCGCTGGTGGTTCGGGTAGCTGCTGGTGGTTCGGGTGTATCCACGTGGTTTATGTACCCGCTGGTGGTTCGGGAATATCTACATGGTTCGGGTATCCGCTGGTGGTTCGGGTACCCGCTGGTGGTTCGGGAGTATCTACATGGTTCGGGTACCCGCTGGTGGTCCGGGAGTATCTACATGGTTCGGGTACACGCTGGTGGTTCGGGTACCCGCTGGTTGTTCGGGTACCCGCTGGTGGTTCATGTGTATCCTTGTTGTTCGGGTACATCTTTGTTGTTCGGGTACCTGCTTGTGGTTCGGCTATCCGCTGGTGGTTCGGGTGTATCCTTGTGGTTCGGGTATCCTCTGGTGCCCGAGGGCTAGAGCTCGGCCTTTCGAGGGCTCGGCTCGAAGTTCGAAGCTCGAAAGTTTCGAGGGCTCGGCTCGAGGCTCGAAAAAAAGTCGAGCATCGAGCCGAAAGCTCGATTTCGAGTTAGTTGTAAGCAAATACTTTTATGTTATCTGTATGTATTCTTAGGATAATTCAACGGCTTCTCTATATTTATCTGGTAATATCTAGTATCTGGTAATAAGGTCCGAAAATGAGGAAACTAAGCAAGGAAACAACATCTTATGCAGTTCTATTGAGGCGGAACGCCTTTAAACGTCGGTAAAGTTAAACGCAGGCGTTAGAATTATCGGCGCTAGTATAGAAACCCCCCCCAAATCAGACGTTCTAAAAATCGTTGTAACTACCCTTTGGAACAACAAGTTTAGGCTTAGCCCTTAGGCTTAGAGGTAGGCCAGCGTATGGAAGTTGTGACTAATAAGTGTTTTACGCACTTTTTCTGGGGTCTGGAACATATATTTGGGTGCTCTTTACTTAAGTTTTAGAAGGAATAAGTTTTGGGGGGTATTCTATACTAGGGTCGAATTATCTTTTATTGGAGCAACGTCGTTGATAACAATAGCGATTTAAAATTCGCTGGGGCAGCTCTTTAATTATTTTTTCTTTGCATTTAAAGTTATTTAAATTTGCTCAAAATTTTGAACCACAGACTAGTCGATCCTAACATTGCTTGACACTACCAGATTAGACGAAAAAGCCGACTTTCAATGCTGTATAATTTTTCAATGCAGGAATAAGATTTTCTTTGAGTCGTCGTCCTTGAGCTAAATATCAAATTAAAAAAAAATTGCATATTTTTGGTAGGGTTGTCGAGGCCTCACATTGCATAGAGCCTTGATCCTCGAAAATTTTGAGTTCTCAAATCGCCTTAAACTTAGTTGCTAGAAAATTTTCAAGGATCACCTAGAGAACCCTGTTTTTGGAGTAAAAAATCTGGGCTCTATACTAGGACCGGACATTTTTTTTGCCTTGGTTTCCCCTGTTGTTTTTTGTGGTTTTTAGACTTAGCAAATGTAGGCCTATAATGTTAAGACGGACTCAAACATGAGTCTGGAATATGTTTGAGTCCGTTCAAACATACGCTCGCTTACCCTTGCCTTAGCCTAAGAATCACAAAAAACATCAGGTGGGACTAAGGCAAAAAACGTCCTCTCCTAGTATAGGGCTACTAGAGCACACGCTGCGCCGATGGCACATCAGCCTCGACTTCTACATGTACATAGTACATGTACATAAAAATGTGATTTTTCAATTTTTATCAAATTCGACACTATATTCGTGTTAAAAATAGCCAAAATACTATAGAAATAGAAACTGCTCTTAAAGTAATAAAACCTATTTAATTCCTCGCATAACAAAAAATCATTTCCAACTTTCCTGGCTCACCTACATACTCCCCTGCCTTACCTATACATTCACCTGGCACATAATGGGTGTCTCCTGCAGCAAAAAAAATTCAAGACACAAAACTACAAATATAACTAGAGACAGAAACTGGGCGGGGCTTAGCAAATGTAGGCCTATAATGTTAAGACCCCTCCCCGACCGGTCCGATTTTTGGCAAAAGCCGTACTATAGTGTACTTTAGCTCAAACTCTTAGCGTTACAGATATTAAAACCAGAAGTATTTCAAGCTAATACTTCTTGGTTTTACAGGATTCTGGCACGAAGGGATGCAGCCAGATGATCTATTTGAAGCTACAGCTCAGGCTCTATTGTCTGGTTTGGAGCGTGATGCAGCCAGTGGTTGGGGAGCTTTGATCTACACCATCACCAAAGATAAGGTCACTGTCAAAACGCTCAAGACACGATTGGACTAGGAAGAGGAAATCCAAAAGATTAAATTTTCCATTCAAAAGTTGTCTAATTTTCATCAGTTTGTTTTGAGCCCTGCTTTGTCCATGCTCAAAACAGAGTTTGGAAATAATACCGTAATCGTTCTTTTGTTGTTCCATTCTCCATTTTTTCAGTAAAAGTGTTTCCTTTAAATTGCTTTCTTCACATTCACAAGAGCAGGTGTGGGAAAATAATCGGATCGGTTGATCTGTTTTAAGAGAGAGAATGATTTCGCCGTCTCAGACAGCTTATTTAAGAGTCCTTTAATTTTGGTTACAGTGTCAATGAAGGTGAGAACATAGCAATAAATAATGCGATTCAGCAAAATAAAGGTAAACTTATTTAGTTTTGAGTGCGGCTGAGCAGGGTAATAAGATAAGTCCCAATATGTTGATCTCTTGTGCAAACAACTGCCTAAAAGAGACACTAGCGCACTAATATTGCCTTTTGCGATGAGGATACTCATGAATGAAATAAGATTAAATTAATGTATCAAGGCTGCTATATTTTTATTTATTTTCTTGAAAATCCGACTCTTAATCCTAGATAATCTGACTTTTTGACCAGAATCGAACTGCAAACGAAACAGTAATTTGTAACTTTTTTATTTGCAACACCAAAAATTTTAAAAATTTTGTTTTTGTTCGTAAGATCGAAAAATTGTTTTAAGCAACAAAGTTTTTTTTACCAAAAATGCTTTTGGGACACACGAGGGGCAAAATTACCACATTTAGGCGGAATTCGTCACCATTTGAACTGGAGAAAAAAGTTAAAAAAAATTAAAAATTTAGAAATTCCCATGCCAATCTGACAAAATCTGACGGGGAGAATTTTGATATCTTTTTTTTTAAAGATGAGATATAGCCATTTTTAGGCCGAAAATCACCTTGAGTTTACTTTGACTTTGAGCCTGCTAAACTCAAGGTGATTTTCGGCTAAAAAATGGCTACATCTCATCTTTAAAGTACGTTTTGTTCAGCGCAAAATCTTGACATTAGGGGTCAGGGAAAAAATTTCAGACCCATTTTTCCTACAAAAAATCGAGAAAAACGACCTTGAGTTTACTAAAACCTTGACCTTGAGTTTCGGAAACACATAGTTAACTGTGGCTATACAGTTAATGGTACTTGTTTAGTTTAGGCCCCCATTTTTCAAAATCTGGTATAGAAGAAGCTACTACCACATCACCCCACTCACCACCACCACACCACTACAACACTCTCTCCCACTAAACTTTCTTTATACACTACTCCCAGTGTACTATGGCCCGAAGGTGCTACAATTTTAAAGTACTTAAGCGAGTACTGTTAGATAGTAGTATCATAGGCAATTTTTAGGCAGTTTTTAGTAGTATTTGCAGTCCGAGAAGAGTGGGATGGGGCAAGGTTCCTACGCACCCTTGTAGTGAAACCCCATGTTTGCTCTTCGCCCCATGTTTGCTCTTTGTGGTCGCAAATTGCGTTGTTATATGTTTGCGAATAAAAAAATTTGATGTTTACAATTTATTGTTGGTGATTTGGGGGGCCTAAACTAAACAAGTACCCAGTTAATTGTGGCTGTACAGTTGTAGGCAGTTACAGGCTGTACAAAGCACCAAAAAAGTGACAAAAAAGCAAAAAAGCCCAAAAGTTTTTGTGACAAAAATATAAAATTTGTGACAAAAAAATGGTTTTGCGGCATTTTGTCGAATAAACATTTTGTCGAATAGCTTTTCAAAATTTTCTTATTTCAATCTCCTACATTTTTCTATCCTTTGGGCAAAACTAAAGCCTTAAAAGTTTTATAAGTTTTTATTTCATATGTGGCAATGGTGGAGTATACATTTCAAGTTCATTAAAATTTTAGAAATTGATAGGACTGTCTATCTTAAAAAGGCTTCAAATGCGGCCCTTCAATGTAAATATTTTGAGTGGGATGACTCCGCCCTTCTCATCTATACCTCCTTGCTTAGACTATTAGTGACCAAATATTCTTGCTTTTCCAACAATGACAATATGATTTCCTTGTTTGCTCTAATAGAGTAATACAGTAACCATCTTCAATAATTTTAATGATATTTTCAATATTGCGTTAACTTTATGGCTTGAAACTCAGATTCTTACACATTTTTCAGTTTTGTCGTTCTCGACTATTTGGTCGTCCGGAAAGTAATGTTGAAATTCCATCTTTTTTGGTCTTTTTAAGCATGTCCAAGTACCTATTTAAGTTAAATTATATGGTTGACCAAGGCAATTGGTTGTCCTGTGGAAAACTTTTTTTGAAAACTTAACTTTTTAGTAAGAGAAATGTTAGAAAACTTTGTTTTTATCGTTTTTAGCGTATAAAAATTTGTCAGAAGACGTTTAAAAACTTCTCACAGTTAACTAAAAAGGGGCCCAGGCAAATACAGTGAAATATCAAATAGAAGATGATAAAAAGTATATAATGTAGCAGTAAAAAAATGAACAGACTAATGAAAGATAATTAAATATTTGAAATTAAATCAACAGGGGGGACCAAAGCAAAATTTGCACCCGATTCTGCACTCGTGCCATGTTGTATAGCAGTTGAAGAGCTACTAAACCCTATTTACAGAATGGTTCATAGATTTATGAGTATTGAGATAGGGCATTTTGAAAAAGATCAGTTTCTTTGAAAAGTGACCGAAATCCAAGTTTTTTCAATTTTTCGGTTTTCGGTCATTTTTTTTAAGAATTTTATTTTTTCCAAAAGACCATATCTCAACACTCAGATTTCTAAAAATTATTCTGTAAATAGGGTTTTGTAGCTCTTAAACTACGCTACAACAAAGTGCTAAGGTTTTGTTGTAGCGTTAAATACTCAATTAACGTTTTGATCACTCAAAGTGATAAAAATTATTGTCAACATCCCAAAAAGACATTACAAGTGTTTGGACCCAAATGCTGACTTTTCTACAACAATTCAGTTAGGCTCTAATCAGACTCCCGCGCAACATGAGTTGCGCAACAAACTTCCATGGGGTTCCACAGAAATGATTTATATTTTCGGTTGCAGACATCTTATACTCAAAATGAGCGCTAGAATCTAGCAAACATTTTGGTAGTAAAAAATATTTCATCTGATGTATAAATATTTTGGTAATCATCAAAAGTATGTAGAAAATCATCGTATTGCGCAAGAAAGTGGCGTAAAATAAAAAAAGTATCCTTATCCTACTGAGCGGTGATTAAAGCTAACTTTTAATATTAAAAAAGGATAATATTTAAAAATAACCGCAAATTTCTAGCATAGGATGTACAGTCAAAACTCTATATAACGTACCCCTTCGGGGCCAGTCTTAGGTGAACGTTAAACAGAGTTGAACGTTATGAGGGGCGATCGTTATATATAGTTTTGACTGTAAATTTACTGTTTAAGCTTTTATTTTTGACATTTTTCAATTAATGGAAGACACCGAGTTCAACCTACAAAGAACTATTCCTACTGATCCATCTGTAGATATTAACACACCTTTTACAAATTCACACCAGTCTACTTTTTCGTTTGAACTGGACCCAATCTACAACTCTGATTCTGTAGATACTAGAGAAAGAAAGCCTAAATGTGCTCGTTGCAGGTTGACTCACTGAATTCGGGCCAAATTTATACCATTTTAATTAAGAAATCATGGTGAAATTTCTTGGTTGAAAGGACACAAACGGCAGTGCAAACATAAGTCAGTTTTCACATCAAATTTATAGAATTCAAAAATACATTTGCATTTTAGAGACTGTACTTGCGAGAAGTGTGGCCTCATTGCTGAAAGACAGCGTGGTAATTTATCCTAGAGTTCGTGTGATGAAATTCAATTTTTTATTTAAAACGAATAGCTTCAATAACAATTTTAGTCAATTTGCACTTTCCTAGCATTCAACAGATAAATAACTTACCGTGTAACAGCTATTAATTTCCCTTCCCAAAAATTACAAAAGTACCTGTTTTAGAGTGCCTTGAAAGCTTACTTAAGGTGCAAAGCAAAAAAAAACAAACAAGAAAGCCGACTGTGAAGTGAAGGATTTTTCGATGACCATTAGGCAATTAATGATTTTAGATCTGTATTGAAACGGCTGGGAGGATGGGTGGGTAAGGCCCAAACCACAGGAGGGAACAAGCGAAAACCGTTTTTTTCATATTCCGAACCAAAAATTTTTTTAAATCTAACGGACATGTCGGAGTCGGACTTGTGAGTCGGACGGTTACGCGACATTTGCGCACCAAAAATTTATTTTCTGGTGAAAAGGTAGATGACCCTCCTGTACCATCCTTTGGGGTTCTCAAACATTTCCAAAAGTCTTGATCCACCCTTAGTGGTCCGATTCATCTTCAATGGCCCTAAACCATCCTCAGAAGTCTAAAAACATCTTCAATTTTTCAAACCGAAGAAAGGTAGCCATATAGATGGTTCGAGTACAATCTATGTCGCTGAAGTACCTTCCAGGTGTTTTAGGTATTATGCATAGGCGTATTCCTAAAGCTGATTTCTAATGACTTGTGCCTAAAAGGGCCTCCTTGACCTAAACCCAAAATATTTTGGTTTTGGAGGGGATTATATCTTTAAAAACACTTGTCCTAGTGCATGGATTTAGATTGATTAAATCGCCCAAATAGGTCCAGCTGGCGAATCTGGGTAGGATACCCTGCTATTAACCAGTTTTAAGTCCAGGTTCAGTGATTATAATAAACTTGCTTAGTCACAGCTGGCCTACTTACGTCATCGCGGGGATACCATACAGGTGACACCCCTCGATGTTCGAGTCTTGACTAATTGAGTACCACTACCTGAGTACTTCCTAAGTACCACCATCTAGGTATCTCAGTAACATTATTTGAATGGGACCACTAAGAATGGGTCTAGATCATTGAAAGCGAGTCAATCAAGATAATTGAGGATGCTTCAGGACTATTGGGGATGGTTCACGAGGGTCATCTATCTTTTTACCAGAAAATACATTTTTGGTGCGCAAGTGTCGGTGCGCAAATGTCGCGTAACCGGATCGGATTCACGTCGAAGTTATGTAGGTTTGAAAATGTGCAAACTTCTTGTTACATTCTGTAGATACAGGGTGGACCTTTATTTTGGGAAGATTTGAAACGCCCATAACTTTTTTTTATTTTTAACTCCAATAATACCCTCAATAGCCCATTGGAAATCCCTGTCTCTCCCGCTCTGTTTGACACCAAAAATTTTTTTATTTTGTTTTAGAAGCAGAGATATGGGCAGTTAAACAAAAAATGACACTTTTTTATTGAGAAAATGATAATTTCCACCTGAATGTGGAAATCACCCATCAAAATAAATAAACAAAGAATAAATTTTCAAAATTTCCACCTAAAACATTTTAGCACTGCGATATAGCGCAGATAAAGAGCTACAAAATCCATTTCACAGAATGTTTTTTTGAATGTAAAAGTGTTAAGATATGACTTTTTAAAAAATTCCTGTAAACAATTTAACCCAAGAAAACTTGAATTACACCCGTTTTTACAGGATTTTTTATTTTAAAAGGCCACTTCTCAGCACTCGTACATTCAAAAAAAAATTATGTAAAAATGGATTCTGTAGCCCTTGATCTGCGCTACATAATGTTAAAATTTTGTCAGAGTACTCCATAATTAATCAAAATTTTGACTACTATACCCTACCCTTCCTAAAAATGTCATGTTTGCTATGAATGAGCACGTCTCAGCGCAAAGTCTCAGTAAATTGTTTATTTTGGTGTCAAACAAAACGGGAGATATAGAGCTTTCTATTAAGCTATTAATAGTGTTATTGGCATTGGAAATTAAAAAAGTTATGAGCGCTTCGAATCTTCCCAAAATAAAGGTCCACCTTGTACTTGATACATTTTTTACATTGCCACTGAACTAGGTTCCCTATAGTTGGTAAGGCGAAAGGGAGGTGGTTTTATGGCTAATAGATATTAGCTTTTATCACAAAAATACGATATTCTAAATTTTAAGCACTGATTTTTGTTTGTTTCAGTAATGGCTGCTCAAGTGGCCTTGAAGAGAAAACAGGCTGCCGAGGTTTTACCACAAGCTTACCAATTTTTTTTTTCATCTAAAGATTTAATTTTAGGACGCAATTGCACTTGGTTTGAGAGGTTAATAAAATACTCGGGACAAAAAAAATACAATAAACTTTTAGTAGTAGCTGGTCACACCATCAACCACCTGCCGCAGGTGAATAGATCTCTCAAAGATTACACAATTTTAGTTTTATTTTAAAGGGACCTATCTGGGGATTTTCCTCACCCAGTTCTGCAGCCAAATTATCCAAAGAAAAAATTGATTCAGTGGATAATTGTGAGCAATGTGAGCTCCAAAGTAAGTAATATCTTTTATATATTTGATTTTTCTAACAACCTAAAATTACTTTTTAATGCGGATCTACACATTTGCTAGATTGCGTACAAAGGAAAAGAAAAAAGAATTGCAACAAAATAGCTGGAAGATTTCCTCCACTAGACCTTCTAAAGTTGTTATTCCCAGGTATTCAGGTGACTTTCAAAGGCTAAACAAGTAAAAAAAAGTTGTTTAATATATAGATCAGGAAAGCAGAGTATTAGAGCTGCTGCTCGAAGGTTCGGATGGAGAGGTATTCATCGTACTTTATTTGATCTAAACTATTGGAGTTTTTTAGGCTTTACCAGCCATTGAAAATGCGGTAATTTTGGCGCTTTTTCTTGCAGCTACAATACTTCCTTTTGCATCTAAACGACTTTTTATTGCAGTAATCTTTATATTTGGACTCGATGAGTAACGCTCGAAATTTTTATACAGCGAGGTTTGCACTGTGTTCTTAGCAGTTTCTCAAGTAAATCGGAGTTGCTGAACACGATGCCGTCACCAGAATTGAAAAAAAACTTTCAGAAGTT
This sequence comes from Ditylenchus weischeri, assembly GCA_029231635.1. Taxonomy (NCBI): domain Eukaryota; kingdom Metazoa; phylum Nematoda; class Chromadorea; order Rhabditida; family Anguinidae; genus Ditylenchus; species Ditylenchus weischeri. The sequence goes on along the minus strand of JAMRYI010000035.1, from coordinate 370,472 downwards.
GCATTTTTTTCAAATTGCCATTTTCACTAATTTTTGAGCTTTTCAACTTGAAAAGCTCATTTTTGTAGCGTCAAATCAGATCGAGCTCTGTTTTCTTTCAGGAATGCGTCTAAATCTCCTCTTTCGAATGAGTGTAAACACTGCATATATTAGGTTGATCCAAAAGTTCTTGGGCACCTTGAAAAAATTTATTTTCGATTTTTTTATTAACGTGTTAATATTTTAGCATGATGTTTATCATTCCAATGTTTGCAGATCTAATTCAGAGGAGATATCACTCGAAGTCACATCAACAAAACAGCTCTCCAAAATCTTTATTCAACAAAATAATCTCCCTCAACATCAACAACATTTTGCCATCTTTCAGGCAATCTCCCAATACCTTTAACAAAGAATCTAATCGGTTTCGAATCAAAATAAACTTGCAGATCTGTTAAAATTGCTTCTTCTGTTGCGAAAAAAAAAAGACAGATGAGATGAAACGACGAAAAAGAAGCGAATAAAAAATCGAAAATAAATTTTTTCAAGGTGCCCAAGAACTTTTGGATCAACCTAATAGATTATTAGCCGATCTCGAAATCTCGCGCATAATAGTAAGACAATCAGAAAAATTCGTAAGATAAAATTGCCTGAAAGTGCGAGAAACGACTTTCATATTTTTTTAAACTTGCGCCATCTATTTAATTGCCCAATTAGTTATGCTGTCATTGAAAAATTGTCTGTCAATAAGTTTTTATTGAAACTATGTTATCATAAAAATAAATAATAGAATGCATCGGGATATCGGGATTTTTTCTTTGAAAAGATTTTTGACCCACATCTCAACAAAAGTGGATAGCTCAAAATATTATACCCTTTAGCTGCTTTTTATTTTTCTATCTATTGGCTATTTTACTTCTTGCATTTATTAAAAATTTATCTAAAATTTTTGACTTGCGACCCTGAATCCCGAAATTAACAGATCGAGATCACGAAGTCTTCTAATTATGGGATTCAGGGTCGCAGCTGACCTGCGACTTGCAGGTCAAAAAATTTCAATAATGCAAAAAGTAAAAAAAGCCAATAGATAAAGGAATAAAAAGTAGCTATATGGTATGAAACTTTTGAGAAACAGGTCAAAAAAAAAGTTCAGAGCAAAATTTCGAAATCCGATGCAACGCTCTGACAAACAAGAGTTAAGGCCAAACAATTGAATATTCGAAATACTATATAAAGTTGAGGGGATCGATTTTACTAACTCAGTTTTTACTCATAGAATGATCTTCGTATCATTTTTAAGGGCTCAGGCATGACAATTTATTAAATTTGCTGTGAATAAAACCAATGCAATGCATTGTCAAAAACATCGTTTCGAAAGCAGTTTTGCTTGATGAAGAAAATGATAACAATTAAAAAGCCTATAGCACTTCGCCCGATTGGAGGAATAGTGATGAGTAGTTACCCTCCACACTTTTGGACCTAACACTGCGTCTGCGTCTCTAACCTTAAGTGTTAAAATTGTGTCTCTAAACACAGACACACGAAAAATTTGGTGATCCAAGTGGGGTGGTCAGAGACAGGGGGGTTTAGTTTTAATTTTTTGTTAGTCGGAAACGACTATTTGTAAACCAGTGACTGGTACACAAATTAATGAGTCACTAGTCGGAAAATGGAATTTGCACTAGGCACTAGTCGAAAACTACTTTTTATATCATTTTTTCAAAATTTTCCCTTTTTTCACCCAAATCAAAATTTTTCAAAATTTTCCCAGGGGTTCATCTATTGTTTTCAAATGAGAAGAACCCTCTAAAAATTTATTCAAACAAACATTTCATCATAAAAGATAAGAGTAAGAATTCGTTCTGAATTTCAAGTTGTACTTTCAAAAAAAGGATGATTTACACATCAGACAGGGCTGCATTTTATGGAAGGAACGACTACTGATTCCATCTACGTCCAACTATCCTTCGTCTTCTTCACGCAACTCACACAGGCAGTACAAAAATGAGAGAAAGAGCTCGAAGAAACTTCTACTGGCCTCACATGGATGCTGAGATTGAGGAGGTCAGCAAGAAATGCAAAAGAGGAAAAGAAAACTGAAGTTTTCTGGCCTATACCTGAGAAACCGTGGCAGCGTCTTCATATTGATTTTGCAGGCCCATTTTCGGGCCACACTTGGTTTGTTCTTGTTGATGCTAAATCCAAATACCCTATCATCAACAAGACACCGACAATCACATCAAAATCAACTATTGATACTCTCAATACTATCATTGCAACACATGGTTTGCCGGAAGAAATTGTCTCAGATAACGGGCGTACATTCACATCAGCCGAGTGGAAGAGCTTTTGTGCTAATCGAGGAATCAAGGAAACCTTTTCTCCTCCCTACCATCGACGCTCGAATGGGCAAGCGGAAGTGATGATTCGCATTTTCAATATTTCTAAGATTTAACTTCACACTGCATTTTTTTCATCTTATTTGTTGGCTTTAAACGACAAACGAATCACAGGAGTAAAACCAGTAAACCGAAAAATGAGTATAAGAAATTTGAATAGTTTTTAATAGATGGCGCAATAGTCAATAGTAAACGTTTTTACGCATTTTTTGCAAAATTGTTTTTAGCAAATAACTCTTCGAGATTACCTTAAACTTATAAGTTATTGAAAGGAGCCATTTTGGGCAAAAGTTTGTGTGGCGCCGTTTGGCACCAGTTTTTCCAGTAGACTTATATTTGAATCTAATAAAAAAAATTGCAGAATTAAAATTCTTTTAAGTTCAAATAAATGTCTATTAGCTGCAAAAAAGTATTTTAGAGGCAAGAAAAAGTTTTGTCCGTATTTTTTTTGATATTTGGATAAAATCTTTAAACAAATGTGCATTACATTTTTATCACAAAAATGTTTAGCCCACCCCTTTTTGATGGCGATTATAAAAAAGATCTTAAAAAAACGTGGCTTGTAGGCGCAATGGCATTTTCAGAATTTAAATTAGCGGGGGCAGTTCTCTTTAGTCTAACACTGTACTTTTTTGAGTTACAGTCGAGTCTCTCTATAACGATCACCTGGGATGGGTCCCGCCAGAAAAAATAATGCTCCATATAACGATCACATCAATAAAAATTACAAATTTAAACTATCATTACACAAAAAATAGTTTTTGATTTCGACTTTCTATGTGTATTCTCCGCGGCAGCGATAAATTAGCCCGATTCAAATTGGGCAAAATTCAAAATCGTCCAAACTTTGTTGTAAAATACCATCGATATAGAAACGATCACTCTATAACGATCACCTAGGGTCGGTCACGAGGGTGATCGTGATAGAGAAACTCAACTGTGTGTTGAACGACTCAAAAGAGTACGCTGTTAGACCAAAGAGTATTGTCCCTCGCGAATTATAATTTAAAAAATGCCACCATGGTCTGTTGTTCTGTTGCTGTTACACTATTTTCAAATCGACTTCTGAAAAGAAGTTGGGCTAAAGTTAAAATACTGAATGAATGCATAATTAATTTATTTGCAGCTTTGCCTAAGGCAATTTAAACTTGCTGTAACTGATTCTATCTCTATGAGCACTTGTTCATCACCTGCGTGTCAAAAGCCTTCTTCCGCGAACTTTAAAGTTACTGCCAGCCAACATATATCTCTCCCGTTCTCCATGCAGACATTGCTTGCAAACACGCGGCATCAATCTACCTTTTAACTGTCTAATTTAATCCTACCGTCAAATCCAGCTTTTGCCTTCGACAAAATGAGACCTACGAAGAATTTAAACAGAGACCTTCAAACATAATAAATATGAGTTGTTTTGCGATGTAATGTGATACTTATTCGGTCTTACTCATAAAGCTATTTATACCAGTTACTCCAGGCCTCAATTTTTTTAATTTTGGTGAAAAAAACATTTTGATCGAAGAAACTATTAAAGATTTTTGGCTTCAAGCATAATGTAAAAAATCAAAGTAGATTTTCGGAAAAAATTTAATGTCATGGCTCTTTGAAATCACGTGAATTATTTTAGGCCTCCCTGTATAGTCGCAAAGCGGCACGATAAAACCGAGAAAATTACACAAAATCCTTCTTTCCTCGTATATACACCGCCTTTCAAAAGGTCCAAAAAGGTGCATTTTGGATTCTTAGACGGAGCCTTGGGCGCAGTGGGTAAAGATTTCTGTCATACTATTTTACATAGCAAATAAGGCGATTTTCTTTGAGGTCATCCCCTCAAGCAGTGTTTCCAAAATGAGAATTTTTTTTTACTGAAAAAATAGTTAACTTCAAAATTTTCACTGAAAAAATACAGGGTGGCCCAACATAAACGCATGAATTCATTTTTGCCATAACTTTTTTCAATTTGCGGTACTTTGACGAGATCTTTTTTTATTTGAAAGCTGAATAGATGAGAAATCGAATGACACCGAACATGAAAAAAAGTCTTCATTAATTTTAACAAATTTTTAACGGATAAAAATAACGATGAGCTTGTACGGATGGAAGTCGGCTTCTTTGTCCGGCTTGGCATTCCCTCGACGTTTGCGGCCCAACAAACACTTGAATGCGGCATTTCCTTCAAAAAGTCGATCACCTCTGCTATTTCTGGTCTGTGTGCACCAAAGCCCAATGAAAAATGGCGAAAAATCAAACCTTGATATTTGGCCTCTTTTTTCTTTCGACACTTCCTTAAACCTTGAATTTGTTGTACCAGTCGAGAATCCTGTTGCGGTCCGGCACTTTAGCATGAAGCCCGAGTTCTCTTCGATAACGAATGCTAAATGCTGACACACTTTTACCCTCTTCGATAAACCATTCGACACAATTTGCCTTCTCTTGTGCATTTTAGACCATGGCTAAAAAATAAAAAAAATAACTTTTCTTTCATGCATGCTTTTAACAGTGATAAGAAACATAAAATTAATATTTGATTTCTCATCTATTCAGCTTTCAAATAAAAAAAGATCTCGTCAAAGTACCGCAAATTAAAAAAGTTATGGCGAAAATTAATTCATGCGTTTATGTTGGGCCACCCTGTAGTTATCTAATTTTTCTCACCTTTTCGGGCGTTTTGAAAGGCCATGATCATACTTACGAGGCCACCGGCGGCCAACCTGGGAAAATTGGTCTGGGAAAAAATCACCTGGGAAAAAATTCTAGAGCGCCTGCGCCCGGCTGCGAAATTTTCAAAAACGGCACTCATTTTTATAGACACAATTTGCATAAACATTAATTACAATTTTTGTAGAAAAAAGTTTTTATTTTTATTAGTAACGATGACCAGTTAAACATGTGTAAAATTTTTTTGAGGATATAAAAATGTTTTTTCTCGATTCTTTAATAACAGGTGTAGTAGTAATTAATATAAACGTACGTTTGAAATAAAAATAAAATTGATTGTAAAAATGTTCACTCATTAATGAAACTATTCAAAAAATCATAAATACCACTTATTTTCCCCGGCAGTCCTTCTTAAATTAGCAGTTTTGGAGCGCCGGCGAAATTTTAAAAACCCTCGGCGCTGGCGGCGGCGCTTTTAATTTTTTTGGGAAACGCGCAAGTATGGTCATGATATAAGCCCAAAAGTAACTAAATGTACCTTATATGTGATTTTTCAATGTCGTTTTCGAGCCTAATTTGTTGACAACCTAGCGTTGCCATGTTAACAAAACTAGTGCAGAATTAAAACTTTGATTAGGTAATTACAAGAATTGATTTTTTTTAATGTCCTAAAAATTGAGGAGTAATAAAAAATAAATCTTTTTTGTGCCTTGTTTTCTTCAATTTGGGCATCTATCAAAAATATTTTGCAATTTTGGTGTTGATGTTGCAAATTCAGCTTTTAATTTTGCACAACTTTTGTTTACATAGCAACGTCGGGCTGTCATCGAAATATAGCTCCAAAGCGACATTTTTAAAATAGATATGAGGTACATTTTGTCCCTTTTGAAAATATTATTTTGTCTCTTTTGGGGATATATTAGTGAAAATACCAAGTTTTTTTACGAAACCCTGGTCTCTAATCATTTTCTTCTATTATTCATATGATAATAAAGATATTCTTGTTCCAAAGCAGATTTCGCAAAAAATACGTGACTCAATCAATTATATCCCATAAACATTGCAATTTTCGTTGACATTTTGACAAAAATTAAGGATGTGAAGAATATTTCAAAAAACCATTTTTACACACATCCAAATAATATAGAAATCTTCTGACGAATTGAAACGTTTTTTGCCATTGTTTTTGTTCCATTGTCGTCAAACCAATCGATTGCATGGCTCAGGAAACTTTATCTTCTGTTCCTGTAAGTTCAATTTGGTTAGAAAGTGTCCCATTCAATGATATTGTTCTGGACCTTTAGCGTAAATGGAAAATTGCACAACGACCTACAAGCGATGTCCAAACTGCTTCTTCCTCAACCAATATTCAAGAATTTCAAAATGGTAAGATTTCTGGAAAAAAAGTCAGTGAGATATGGTTATGATGAATTTTTGCAATTTTTACCGGTCATTTACCGTCTCTGAATCATATACAGGGTGTTTCAAGTAATGTGGATACTTAACGCCCATAACTTTTTTTGTAGGCCGTATTCTTAAGTTTTAACACAAAGATCGACTCAGAATACGATAAGAATTTTTCAGTATGTGATGTCAAAAACACGATTTTTGCTTGGTCCCCATATAAGGCCACTTTTCAAGTTCGATCCCCAGCTAGCTGGTTCATACACTATTTAACTTTTATTTTCTTAGCTTTTTTTTCCAGACGCCTTCGGTCAGTGTAGTCCACAAATCGCAAGGATTTTAATTCTAAATCAGACAATGACCATATTTTTGCCATAAACTCCGATACAACGGCTCCATTATAACAAAAAAAATTGTGTTTCTGACCAGTTGTTTGAAGACTGCTTTAAGCAAGTTACCCCTTAATTTGTAGTCGATGAGATAGGCTAGAAATGTGTGGTGAATACCTAAGAGTGGTTTACATAAATGGGTCAAAACGCAATGCCCAAAACATGATTTTCAACGAAGAGGCTGGTCTATTATGAATCGCCCGTTGGAGTGGCTTCAGGCAATTTAAGTGCTTTATTATTTTTCGATTTTCAGTTAAAATATTGAGAGGGGCTCCTAGACGAGAGGATTCGCCACAACATTCCTCCAAAACATTCAACCCTGCTGTCCATCCATCACCTCAAATCTTTAAAAAGCACCAAAATGTCCAAGGCTAGAATTTGTTTAAAAATAAATCGAAGCTTGTGCTAACTTTAACTGCTTTAGAAAATGTACCTTTATCTTCAACTCAAACCAACAAAAAAACTAATATGACTGAGGCTGTCAAGTTACTTGACGACAATTGGGATTTCACTGATTTTTGCAAAGAATATCTGTTGGACTCAAACAAAAAATTCACAGTTATCGGGGCTGTGGGAGCCACCGGATCCGGAAAATCTACTGTTCTGAGGTAAGTTAATCGTGAATTTTCGATAGTAATAACCTTTTATGTCTGCTATTTAGCATGCTAGCAGGCAACGATACTACTGACTTTTACAGGTTAGCACATTTTTTAACACTTCAATAAATCATATTGTTTTTTCCAGGGAATATGTGTTTCGACCCAGGTATTTGGACAATTTTGAACTTGTTTAATTGTCAAAATGGATTCGCTTGTTTATAAAGTGCTTTCAAAGATATTATCTATCACTTGAACCAGTTTAATCGCGGGTCAGCACTCACGGGAACCGAATCTTCAGCACACAAAAATTGCATGGGAAACTAAGGAGGTTTGGGAGTCCTGGTATAAATTCAGAATTGGTAATGCTCGTAATAATAAATAAAGAAAAAGCAATAAACACCTCTGCAAAATATTTACTCTGCGGCGAAATGCAACTCCCAAAATGGAGGGGTCGCTCTATGATAGGAAATAAGGGATTTTGACGGGAAAAACATAATACAGGGTGAGTCAAGATTTTCTAACACTTTTAAACGGTCATAATTTTTTGTCCTCGCACGATTTCGAAATTCTGTAAACGCAGACTCAGTTTTTTATGACAATTTTTTTGGTATATAAGGTCAAAACCACGATTTTCGCTTGGTCCCCCCTGTGGTTTGGCTCCTGGTCTGTAGGTGGCCTTTGGATGGGTAAGACCAAAACAACAGGGGGACCAAGCGAAAATCGTGTTTTTCACATTATATACCAAAAAAATTGTCATAAAAAACTGAGTCTGCGTTTACAGAATTTCGAAATCGTGCGAGGACAAAAAATTATGACTGTTTAAAAGTGTTAGAAAATCTTGACTCACCCTGTATATCAGGAGATTTCAATTTAACTTAAATAGCTTACTTCTTGAAAATCCTGTAATTTAGTGCTCGTGAAGCGGTTGAATCTTCTCGCTTTCAAACCACCAAAATTTATGTTTACATAAACAAGAATCGAACTATTTTCCTAGACTGTCAGGTATATTTTTCAACGCTTTAATTTTTTTCTTTCTTATTACCACCTTCAACTATTCAGGCTATTGGATGTGCTTCGTTGTTCGAAGAATACATCTATAGACGTCAGACTTTGCCTATTTCAGCTGAGGCTTTTGAACTGGCGGTAAATATAAATATATTACCGTATTTCTTGTGATAGGGCGGCCCCTTGTAATAGTGCGGCCACCTCTAATTGGGGCCTCCTCTCCGGAGGATAATTGAAAAATAAGGCGGCCGGCCGTCCAATTACAGGAAATACGTACATTCAAGTTTGTTGTTCTTTTAGTCTATTCAACTGTTGAATTTCCTGGTGAGTGCGTGCCATACCCTTCTCTTTTGCATTGACTGGTTTATAGATTTAGCTTCCGTGAGCAATTTCTAGTTTTTAGTAGATTGTTTCTCATTAGCTATATTTTGAGGTAAGAGAGTTACTGAAGATAGAAGCTACATTGCAGGCTGACAGGGAATCGACAAGACAAATTAACCTAGGTTTGGTTCTTTAGCTGTTTCATTTTTATATAAAGCGCCACCAAATAAACTTTTTTTATTTTTGACTTACTTTTGGCCTTTTAAAAGTTTTTCAGTACTTTCTGTCCCATGGTTTTTTCTGACAGGGCGAAAATACACACTCATTTTGAGTCAGATTTTGCCCCATCGTTAACTGTAGAATTTCTCGTATACTATACGAAAAAACTGTTTTTTTGCTTGAATAAGTGTGAAGAACAGACTTAAACCCTTTTAATTTTTAGCCAGCAAAAAAAATTTAGTTATTCTCCACCAGCGCTCCAAAGAAGCTGACTTTCAGCCACTATTGGTGCATGAAAGAATGAATATATTAGAAGGAATCTTTGAAAACTCCATTTTCAACGTATGTGGTGGTCTTAATATGGCTTCTCTTGGCTTTAGAAGATATTCTCAACTTGAATCTAACGTGAACTATGTGCTCCTAGGGGAGTTGAAGCCGAGAGCGAGAAATACAGTGGATCCGAGATTTGGGGATAGTGCTCATATTTCTGGTCGGTTTCAACAATCAAACATTTTCAAATAAGTTTCAATATGTTTAGAATACAAGCCATATGACAAAAGAAACCAAATTCCAACACCTTGTGCAACCATAGAATATGTTGATGTGATAGAAATGTTGAGGGTTAAGGTTTTGGAGCTACAAAAGACGCCTTTATTTCACTGCTTCGATGCAATTAATGAGGCAGAATGGTGAGACTTGCTTTGTAATTTTATTTATTTTATTTACTTATCAAATCCCAATATAAGACTGACTTTTCTTTAGTTAATGCACTGTATTTTTTTAGTTAGCAGTAGGTTGTCAAGCTCTGTCCTTGACGGCTCGGCTCGAGTATTCGATTAGTATTTGATTATTAGGTTAGAAAGGAGCCATCTCGAATCTCGGAGTTTTTGAGGAGCAAAGCTTTTTTTGCATCTAAAAGACTTTATTTTGCGTCTAAGTGACTTTTTTGCTTTAAATAAAAAAATTGGCATTTTAGATGCAAATAAAAGCCTTTTAACTGCAAGAAAAGGTTTTTTACTTGCAGATAAAATTGGATGCAAAATAAAGTTTTTTCTATGCAAAAAAATCATTTAGTTGCAAAAAAGCTTTGCCCGTTTTCGAGCCCTCGGCCTCAAACTCGAAAAAGTCGAGCTTCGAGCCGAAAGCTCGATTTCGAACCTTCGGCTCGACAAGTCTACTTTTGTTGGGATAGGATACAAATAAAAATCGAGAATTCATGGCAGAATTTATATAATCGAGAATTTATATTTGAAAAGTCACGTAGGACCCAGCGGATGTACACTTTGAGGTCTCAAGTTTTGAGACAATCTGAGTTATACCGAGAACTTTCTTTGTTGTTTCTAGAGGCGACCGTAGAGGCGACAAACGCTCAGAACTTATTTCAGGTACAATTTGGCATCAAAAACGTGGAAACGACTGTCTTCTCACCTACATTCTGGGCATGACAACTTTTCATCTGCTCAAATAATGCACAGAAAAGACAACTTAACTGCAAAATTTGGCAGAAATACTTACAAACAAGGCAGAGAGACTACTCGGCCACATTATGCATCCAACACTCCTAGAAATACTTTGTTGCAAAAAAATCAAGAAAGGACTAAACCAGGAGTGATTTCTATAGCAAAAAGGACAAATCCTATAGCGGCTCAGTCATCAAATCTTCAAAATCCATCAGTTTTATCCAGCAAAATAGCAAATGTGGATGAGTTAAGTGAGTTGAGAGGATTGTCTTTGACAGATGAGAGCAATTAGCTTGTTAAAAATGTTGTAAATCTTGTTGATTTTCGGGTAATTTATAAAGAATTTTTTACATTTCTTGATTTTTTTATGTTTTACGTTAAATATGCAAATGTATGTCAATAAATTATCTGAAAACATATTTACCGTATAGCCTGTAAAAATCCACCTCCCTCATTAAAAATTGTGTTCCCGACATAGCGTATTGGACCCAGCTTTTGGAAACTGCTTGTTACCACCTTAATTGTAGTAATCAAGAGGAGCTAAAAATGCTTGGTGAATTGCCTAATAATAATCTGCGTAATGGGTCAAAAGAAAATCTTAAAAAACACGATTATGAACGAAAGGCTGGCCTTTTATTAATGTTTATTTAACACGGGTATTCCCGACTGTTACAACGATTGACACGGGGGTTTTAGGACCTGCTAAGCACGAATATCACAAAATCGGACCTTCAAATTGAAGTGAAATTTTCAAAATTCTCAAAATTTTCCCGACGACTCCTTAAAGTCAGGTATTGTTTTTTTCTTTAGGCTGGCGCGCAGTGAATTTTTGACTCTGCTGCGATCGACCCCACCCAATAATTTTCAACGCAGGTATATCAATTTCAATAAATATTATTGCATTTTTAAGGTCAATAAACCATTTTAAAAGGGATTATGCGAAGTATTGGGAGGGGAAGGCAATAGGGGGCCACTTTTTGGTCAAAATATTTTGAAGGTAAGGTTTTTTCTTAGGCTATTTTACCATGTTTTTCAACTGGGCCGTGCAAAAAGAGACTCTATATGCATTTTATGATCAAGAGTCTTGCTCGGAATTATGTATAAGGTAAGGAAATGCGCGCATCTCTAACTTCTCTAACTTCGGTTCTTATGGGTTATCGGGGCATTCTATACTAGGGTCCAAATTTCAATGTTTTCATTGCAAAAGAAGTTTTATGTAACTTTTTGTCTTGTATTTGACCGAAAGTCTGGACTTTTATCAGACCTGTACTAAAATTTCTGTAGGGAAAACTGAAAATCCGATCTTTATGACCTAGTTCTACTTTTCGATTTCACGTCGAATAGGCTAATAATAAAAAAACTAGGAAGGCACCAGCCGCATTCGCGGCATGTCCACACACCATCGCGAAGCTGTAAATTTAAAAAAAGGCATAATTTGGTTTTTATAAACTTTAATTAGTGATAGCTTTTTTCAGATGAAGGCAAACGACACACTATTAGAAAGCCCAGACAAAGGACTTTCTTAATAGTAAGATAGTAATAGAAGATGATGTACTAAAAAAATTCACTGGGAACCTGCCTAAAGAAAAAACCATACCTGACCTCAAGGAGTCGTCGGGAAAATTGGGCTTTTTGAGGGCATTGCACTCTAGTTTGGAGGTCCCATTTTGTGATATTCGTGCTTAGCAGGTCTTAAAATCCCCGTGTCAACCGTTATAACAGTTGGAAATATCTGTGTTAAGTTTAAAAAATTATAAAATAAAAGCATAAAAACAGCAAAAACCCCTAAATTAAAAAAGTGCGTACATTCAATCCTTGTCTTAAAGATACTCCAGTAGACTGTCTGAAAAAGTAGGGTCAAATATGGTTTTTCCTTGTCAAGACCAGAAAAAGGTGTCCTTCAGTCTAAGGTTTCATTAAAGAGGGGTATTGTTAAGTCGAGGTTTGACTGTTTTCAAGAAATGAGACACAATGTGGGAAACGCATCTATGCCGTCCTTTGTGTCCGATTAAAAAAGACTACAAATTTTCAGATTCTCGGTGTTATGGTTTCTAAGAGAAACTGATTATTGAAGCTGCATCTTTGCGAGCATGAACCAATGCCATTCGCTGGTGCAGTGGGCCCTCGAAGTTGCAAAGCGTGAAAAATATATTTTCGCGGTGCAAATAGTCGGTGTTTACGTCATGTGGTAAACTAATGAATTCAATTTACAAAAAAATTAAAACTGGGTTTAGGCTAGGTTCCTCTACCTGTCAAAGCATCGTCAACAAAATGGCTTTGAATGGATACCCATATCCATTGACCATATCCCTATCTAGTCTTCTCAACAATGTGATCTATGCGATACCACTTTTGAAAGTACTTCACATAGTGCCTGTAAGCACTTTTTTGCACTAAACACTGGATTGATGATATGTTTTAGGTGAGAGTAAGCCCAAGTTATCTGATGAAAACAGTAGTCCCTATAAGGTTGCTTATTTTTATAATAAAATAAATATTCTGGGTTTTCTTTCGGAATCGAGGGAGGAGGTAATTTTGATGTGAAAAATTACATATACACTGGAAGCTTGATTCAACGACATAACTGAGGCCGACCCCAGGGTGATTGTTCGAAATTCATACTGAATGTGGAATTTATTTTAGTGCAGTTGCAATTCTCCAATAAATAATTAATTCTTTTCAAGCAAATATTATAAAATAGAGAGCGAACTAGCTGAAAATTGAAGAAATGTTAGAAAAGAATTGTTGAACAAAAGATTAGACCAACGCCTACAAAAAGGCCGGATGTTTTTTCTAGAGAGGTAGGCCCAGACAGTTAAACAAAAGAGTTTGAAAGAGATTGTTAGAAAAAAATATGTTTGAGAAAGGGACACTGAAAGATCAGGTGATAAAACATCTTAACAACAAAAAAGGAAACCAAAAAATGCAATGAAACGTTGTTTCTCCCATATTTATGGCCCGAAGAGGTGGACTTCTATTAGAACAAATACGGTAATTTAAAAATTTACTCCCAAGTACTATATATGTGATTTTTTATATCGAAAATCCCTACCTACCTGACAAACATCTTCCCACTCTCTACTCCTCCCAACCGATTTTAAAAGAGGCTCCTATTTTGTGTAAAACAGCCAAAAAATTTAGTTTTGGACGAGCTGCAGCAGTTTCCTTTGCTTACCTGGGTAATTTAAAAATTACGCTAAGGTTAGCTAAAATTTGTTTTAGGTCTTTCCAAAGTGCCTATTTCATATGCACAGACTGGTAAATTTTTGCTAGTTTACCTGCGATTATGGGCGTTTTTATGATTCACACATTTTAGTCAAAGCTACCATGGTAATTTGAATTTCTTAGATAAAAGTTTTGTTAATTATTTTAAAAATTTTAGCCCATTTTTACGGTGTTTATATCGGTTAGTCAAACATTACCAATAAAAAACTTTTAGTTTTTTGCTTTTTAGAGGTTGATGCTGAACGAGAAACAATCAGGCAAAGTATATGTAAAGTTTTCATTTTGCTGTTATTTTTTGCCTTCAATGATAATTTAAGATTTCTTTGGCACCGATTCTTTTCGGTAAACTAATATTTTTATTATTGCTGGTTGGCTCATTGCACAGCTTAAATATACAGGTGTGATTATGGCGTCAGCCACAGAATTGCAATTCGATTCTATAGGACTCTTTTCTTCTCTTCTGTCCACATTCATCTTCGCTTTTTTGAACGTGTTGGCCAAAAAGGTTTGAATTAAAACATGTTTTACACCAACATTATTTGCAAAGTTTTCCAAAAAAAAAATTGCCATTCAGAACACTTTTCCGAGCTTTTAAAACCAGGCGAGGCCGGATTATTGTTTAGGCAAGGCTTTTCAAACAGGAGTCTGGTCCGCACCAAAAAAAATTTAGACGTGCACAATGCCCAGTCTTAGACATGTTCATTTTATTGTTTTTGCTTAGATACCGTATTTTCTTCATTAAAAACCTCCTCTCTAGAAATTACCCCTTCATTTCTGACTAGGCAATCAGAGTTAAGGCCATTATTAATTGACAATTTCGAGATTGGTTGAGGTTGAAAAATAAGCCCCGGAGCTTTCCGTAGAGAAAATGCGGTATCAAGGTAAAATAGTTCTCAGCAGAAAAATTAACCACTTATTTTTAACAAATAGGGTGTTCAAAATGAATCGAATGTTTCACAGCGGTGTGTAACTCTAGTTTAGGCCTTCAAACCTAAAATTATTACAGGTTTTCGAAGAAACGGGAATGCATCCAATTGTGCTGCTCTCACTTAATAGTCAAATGGGTCAGCTTTCTTTTACTTGGTTTCAAACCACCAAACTATTTTTATTGTAGCCTCCGTAATTTTATTCCCTGTCTGGCTATTCCAAGATGGCCAGTCCATGTGGGCTATAATGACTCAAACTTCAGTGAGATTTTGTTTTGAATCATTTTGAAAATTCAAAAGTTCTAGGCAGTGAACTCGCAAAAACTACCAGACTCTCACTTTTTATTCTACTTGTTTGTGTCGGGTATATGCTCTTTCATCCAGAACTTGTGTGCCTTTGCCCTAATTCATCAGTTGACCACCCTGTCCTACTCTGTCTCTAATGCAACTAAGAAGATATTTGTGATAGGTTTGAGTTTGATCTGGCTCAGAAACCCAGTCACACCTTTAAATCTATGTGGCATGGCCATCACTATTGTGGGCGTTTTCATTTACAATAGGGTAGGTTGTGTTTTTAAAGGTCTCCACGTGTCAAGTCATGGAATTATCCCGTCGAAATTTAAGCTGGCAATTTGACAATAACTGTTTTATGCTTAGGTGAAATCATCTGAAAAGAAGAAAAAGCAGAACACTACTTCTCAACCCAAACTGCCTGACGAGGAGGCACTATTAAGGCGGCATGGCGAAAAACTTTCATTTGAGATGGGCAAAATGCACTCGAGCAATTCTGATGTTCGCTTACTAATGTCCATGAATTGATTGGCATTATTTTCTAAGTATTTTCAAGGGTTCCTATAATTTAAGGGGTTTTTTAAAAATTTCCGATTGACAGATATTTAAGCAGGGATGGGAATGAAAATTTACAAAAAAATACATTTTGACTACTTTTGACCAGAAAGTCATTTTATCCAATGCTTATTGCTATTTTAAAGAAAAAAAAAAAGAATTTTGAACTTCAAAAATAAAAAAAAATTAAGTTCCGAGAAAAGAACAAATCTCTTTAAAAAGTATGATTCTCATCCTTGCATTTGGAGCGGCGAAAATTGCGCACCAATTTTTGCCTTTCGTTAAAAGGCCAAACAAATTTTTTAAAACAAAATAACACTATTAGGTAGCCCTGCCATTCTAGTTTCTAACAAAGTATCATTTGTAAAACATGTTTGCAAAGTGTGGCATAAAAAGGTTAACATATGAAGAAAGTCAGAAAATAACATTTTTTTTGACTTGTTTGATACTTTTATGTGCTACATTTTGCAAACATGTTTTAGCACGGACAACCCTAAAGCGCCCAACATTCACAACAAGTGAAACAAACCGTGCTGATCATGACGCTGTCGGTCATTTTTGCTTCGAAGTCAGATAAAATGACAAAAAAGTGGTCTAAGAGGTAATCGATTGTTAGACCACTTTTTTGTCACTTTATCCGACATCGAAGCAAAAATGACCGACACCGTCATGATCAGCACGGTTTGTTTCACTTTTTGTGATTGTTGATCGCGCCAGAGCTCACAGTAGCTAGAATTACGTGAGTTCAAACAGATATTCAAAAAAGGCAATATCAAAAAATCTGCGAATTTATCATTTTGACTGTGGTTTTTGTGAGCTTTTCAAACAAACATTGTTGCAACTTTTTGCTACGTTTGTAGCCTGATAAATTTGTTACATGATGCTATAAAAGTCATCAATCAAAGTTGTTTGTGTAGAAAGTTATGGCACATAGAAGTCAAGGTTAGAGAATTCCAAAAATCCATGCCTCAAGAAACAAGTGGTGATTCATTTTAAATAAACAAACAAAAACAGCCTTTGCTTACTATCATTCGAAAGCTGAATTCCTTGCGGTTATTTCAGTACATTATGAGTGCAGGTGTAGTATGACCATCATAGAACCCCACTTGAAAACATGTAGATATCCAGCTTGATTTTGACCATGCCCATCCCCTTACCTTCCGGTGCCTTTTCACCTACTTTGTCATACATCAAAGCGAAAAAGAACCGGCACCATCTTGTTCAGCACATTCTGTTCTACCTGTTGTGACTGTTGGGCGCACCAGGGTTATCCGTGTTAATAAATGATACCTCGTTAGAAACTAGAATGGCAGGGCTACCTAATAGTGTTATCACATAAAAAAGTTTGAAATTTGCTTCTTTGACTAAAAGAACAAAATTGGCTCACAATTTTCGCCGCTCCCAACATTTAAGTGATAATTTTAAGCTTAAGTCTTTCCTATAAGTCTATATTCTAACAGAATTTTATTTTATTCTAAGGCATGTTGCCTTTCTTGTACTTGCATCAATTTGAATTGCCCTATTGTTAAATTTTGATGTATATCTTAATCGAGTATAATCTTCACCAAAATAGACCAATCGTTTTTAAAAACCCCTAAAAATCTGGAAAATTTTGGGGATGATCTAATGCTCAACCAAAATTTTAAAAGTAGAACCGTTAGAATTCATGGGAAACAGGCAAATGTAGAAAACCATCTTTACAAAATGTATGCTGAGACAAAGTCAATAGTGGCCGTTTGATGGAGATAATATGATATTTTGTTGTTATTATTAAAAGCACTGTGATGAATTTTATTGCCGATTGTGATACATTTATACATATCGTTTGCTGGGTTGAGCTAATTTTATTATAAAATTAAATTTTATAGCTAAAAATACAAACTATTTAATAATAAATATTTTTTATAAACCATCGTTACGATTTTTTTCACATAGAAAACTAATTCAATACCTTTAGATTGATTTTTCGAGACCTGTTTGATCGATTTTTGAAAAGATTTAGATAAAATTCAGGGTGTCAAGAATTTCTGAGAATTTCAATCTGCCATAACTTTTTGTAGAAGTCGAGTTTCGACATGAAGTTTTATTTGAAGTTGAAGACATGAAGTTTTCTATATATTTTATTCGGTACATACCGTATTATCTCTAATAAGCGCCCCCTCTCTAATAAGCGCCCCCCCCCCTCTACTTTGAGGGTCTGTATCTCGGGGCAGAGCAAATATTTTGCAAAGCTGTTTTTCGCATTTTCTTAACTCCTACGAGCTCTACCGATTCCACTTTTTAGATTTTGGTTGTGCACCCAAAATTCTCGAGATCAACCCAAAATTTTTCCGATTTTCGGAGGGTTGAAAAATAAGCGCCCCGGGGCGCTTATTAGAGATAATACGGTAATGTCAAAAACACGATTTTCGCTTAGTCCTTCCTACGGTTTGCCTTGCCCATCTGTAAGCCAACCACAGACAAGGACCCGAACTACAGAAATTCCAAGCAAAAATCGTGTTTTTGACATTACAAACTGAAAAAATATATGCTTGGAATTTCCAAGTTCTTTTACTTCTACAAAAATTTATGGCCGCTTGTGATTATATGAAATTCCTATCAAAAACTCTGTCAATATTTTTTCCTTATTTTCAACTCTTTTTTCATGTAAAATTCTGATGTAAAAAAATTACAAAAAACTAAAAAGACTGATGCTTGTAATACAAAGAATATAATATTCTTAATTTTTAAAATATTATAAAACTAATTTTTCTTATAGACGCAAAACAAAAATTAAAAAATTGTTATTTTGCCAAAAGTCTTTAGAAAAAGTATTTCATCTCCAGCACTCACTCCAATATACATTTGTAGACAGATCACAACAAAAAAACGGAAAATTTTTCTTTTTTATCAATAGAAAAAGGAGTGTCGCATTGATCTCTTTGTGAACCACCCATCAATGTACATGTTCAAGCATTGGCCCAAGCTTCTAGCTCCGCCAAATCGTCGTCTTCTTGCTTCTTTTTGGAGGAAGAGGCAGCCACCGCTGTCTTTGAGGAAGTTGGCAAATCTGTCATTGGAGTTGCAGGCATTTTCGGTAGTTTGGATATCTCATCTGCAGGCGTGATGCCAATGTCGAGCATCTGAGCCTCCATTTCTGCCTTAAGTTGAAGCAAAAAATTGAGGAAATGACAAGAGCATTATTTGAAAACATACATTTTCCATTTCTTCCAACTCCCTCAGCAGCTCGTCGTCGTCAACATCGCTTTGCAGACCAACTGGATTGCTGATGGCATTAGCAATTTCAGTAGCGACTTCTTGTTGCTCCGCAATGTCTTCCTAGAAAGGGATAAACTTATTTTTTAGTTTTTAGCAAAATAATGACAGTATAACTTCTAATACAATCCAATCTCGATAGAAGGTTACCCCTATGGACTGATTAAAAGATGACTTTATATCGAAGTCTGACTGTAATACCTTTCTCTAGAAAGTCCGGAACTTATCAGGTCGGCCTGTAAATGTTTTTCGTTTTTCAGCTGTATTTTGTGCAGTAACTACTGTTTGTCCTTTGCTCATTAATTTACACATTTTCTGTTTATACAGAAGAAGTCGAATAGATGCACTAAAAGTAAAAAGATCGTTTTAAGGAGGAGTAAAAATCCCATCTTATCAGATTCATCAAAGATATTTATAGTGGATAAACATTTTGATGTAGAAGATGTATTGTATTATTTTTGGAAACGAGTCAGTGAGTGTTAAATCTGCAAGACGTAATATCTTTACAGACTTGAATGAATCTTTTGTCGCTTAAATATGTATGACGTGCGGATGAAGAGGACCTTAGTGTTAGTTTGGGGTGTTTGGCTTGAGGTGGTTATCAGGAATCATACGATAGTTTATATGCCTTTATCGAGCCTTACCATCAAGTCGTGCACTTGATCCACATCCATCTCGTTGTGAGCACCTTTGAGAGCTTTAGCCGAGCTAGAAATAACTTGCAACACGTCAGAGTTCATAGAAGCGTTCTCCAATGAGCCTTAAATATTTGTTATGAAGCCAACTTTTATCATAGTAATACATCTTTAGACTGAGCTTAGCATGTCATTGCTACATTAGGAATAACCCGAATTTTAAAATGCACCCTTCTGATGCTGAATTGTATTGAGCACTCCATCGATGTGTTCCAGCTGCTTCTCGTGGTTTTTCTTTCGCTTTAAAGCCTGCAAAGCCAGGCGCTTGTTTTTCGTACCATGACTTCTGGCTGTAGCAACTTCCTGGAAAACAAATAATTATTCTTAAGCATTTAAATTTAAAAAAACTTACTGTTTGTATTTTCTTCTCTAAGTACTCCTGTTTCTTGATCAGCAAATCCTCAGTCTCTTGCAGTTTCTGCAAAGCTTCTTGAGTGGATGGAGTTGCTGGCCCTTTTTTCCCGCCGAAAAATTTGCCAAAAATACTCATGGTAGTAATAGCGTGAGAAGAAAACTTTCCTATAGTAAAAAAAATTATAAACATATTTAAAGAGCGCTATCGTTTCCATGAAATGGTAATTTAAACTTCTAAATGAGAGTGGGACCACACGGATTTGTCAATAACTTATTTTAATTTATTTTTTATCTGCGTCAAAAATTCGAATTGGATGGATTACTCAATACAAATTATACAAATTGGTCTATTTAAAACTTGACAAGCCCGAGTGTACTAAATGAGGCTTCTGGTGCAAAATTTTACGGAGAACACGATAGAAAAAAAAACGAGGTCAAAAGGCTTTCTTTTTGACACTTTTGAGTCTTAGAAAGTGGTTGATTTCAACCACCTGCACACACCCGATATTTAGGGTATTTATGAGTGGTAATTATTCGAATTTATGTACCACCCAAGGTTGTAATATCTCAAATATAGCACGTAATCAGGGCTATCTATTGTGCACAAATTTGTAGAAGAGTGATTTCAATTTCACAAAAAATTTTTGATTTTCAGTTTTTAAGTCATTTGTTAAAAATTCTCAAGTTGGACGTAAAAATGGCCATAACTTTGTATAGAAGTGATGTCTAGATAAATGCTGGTAAGGAAAAGAAAGAACAGAATCTCACGGTTATTTTGACACTGAATGCAAATTCGTGTTCAGTATGGTCGATTTTCTTATCAAACTGCTTTTGGAATTCCAAAGACTTTGTCAAATTTTCACCTCGTTTTTTTTTCTATCGTGTTCTCCGTAAAATTTTGCACCAGAAGCCTCATTTAGTACACTCGGGCTTGTCAGTGTTAATACCACTTATGAAGTACCTGAATTTCGGATTGCAACATAATGGTTTGGTTACTTATCTAGGGTATATAGTTTTCAGCAATGAAACATCCCTTTTCCGCAGTCAAAATAGTGGCCCGATTCGATTTAGGCCCAATTTGAAATGTTTCGATCTGTGGCGTTGCTCACATTGAAAAGTTATAAGACCATGAAAGTCGGCTACCTTGTCCGAACATGCAATGTCAACAAGTGAGCTCGGCTAGTCGATATTTATAAGTTGGATCGAGATTTTCTTGATAGTTATACGTTAATGATTTTTTTGGCCAGTATAGGTGGTCCCACGCAAATTCAAAAATTAAAAAAAGGAAGAGGCACTGTCCTTCAAAAATTTAAAAAAGACATCCATGATACCATGCATAACAAGCTCGAGCTTGCAAACAATCCTCTGACAAGTAAGAAAAGTTAAAGGGGCATACCGGCGCGTTTCAAGAAGTTAAGGCGGGGACCGGCAATTTTTTTTAATCGTACCATTTATCACTCGTTTTGCGTCAAATCTAATATTGATAACCTTATACTACTTCTAAAAATCAGGCAGAAAACTTAAAAAATCTAGATGAGAATGTATGTAAAAATGTTTCGAGAAAGAAAAGAATCGCTGGTCTCCCGCATTTTTTCCGTGTAACGCTCTGGTATGCCCCTTTAATTTAAAACGCATGAACAAGCTTTTTACACAACCTATTATTTAGTTAGCACACTAAAATGAAACCACAAAAACACTCAAAAATTTTAAGTTAAAAATATTCAATATGAGTCATCTCTTCTGATGTGAGAAAAAGGAGATAAAGCGTGTCTAAAACTATTGTGAAATCATATCCACTTATTTGAACTAGAAAAATGCCATTTTTGGCACATATTTTTTAGAATGGATATCATCCAAATAAAATATATTGCGATGCTAAAAAATTAAAATTTAACTTAAATATGAAAAAATGTGTAAAAAGAGTCAATCTTATCATTACTTGTTATGAATGCTTCAATGTGATAAACACAATGCCAACAAACCTACAGTTTGGCATTCATTTCCGTGTGAAAAACGTTCGAGAAGTAGGCAACCTGCTGTGTAGATTTTTTCAGTTAAATTTTATTTTGGGCACAGTCTGTAGAAATATAATTTTGCTTGTGTTAATAATAAACTTTTTGTGAAAAACAGTCTTTATTATAGTTTCTCAGTAGTATTTGCGTGACTTACGACTAAACAGCTTAGAATGGATACAATTGGAGACAAGATTAAGAAGCTGTAAGGGGTTTTGACTTATTTGTTTTATTGGTGTTGTAGTATTTATGAATAAATTTTTGAGGCAACAGAATGCCGAACATGTCAGAACTGGAGGAAAGGTGTGATTGTAGACACATTCTTGGTTTCATTTTAAAGGAATTTCAGGGAACTGCTCGCAGAAAGAAGAAGGTCGTCCACAAAACTGCTGCTACCGATGATAAGAAGCTGCAATCCAACTTGAAGAAACTTTCAGTGACCAACATTCCCGGCATTGAGGAGGTGTGTCTTATTTTGGACAAAAATAATATAATATGCCCAACTATAGATTTTATGCAACAGAATTTTTGACATTTTTGTTTTATACAGTAACTTCTAAAAAACGACCCCTTCCAATTTTAAGGACTTGTATATACATAGAGTCAATAATTTTTTCGAGGAAAAGAAGAAGCTTATATACTTTTAATAGATTTACCGGAAAATTTCTTTCAAAGCTTTTTGAACATTTTCTTTATCACTTTTTATGGTCCAACTTTTTCAGGTCAACATGATCAAAGAGGACGGTTAGTCTGTCTGCTGATTAATATTTTTGTTTTTTGATTTTAAATACGTGTTTTAGGAACTGTCATTCATTTCAACAACCCAAAAGTCCAGGCCTCAGTTCCGGCTAATACTTTCTCGATCACCGGAACAGCTGAGAACAAGCGTAAGTGATTTTATTTGTTTTAAAAAGCAAAATTAATATGATACTATTTTTTATTTCAAATTTCCACTTTTCAACTACTGAGTAGTAAGTTTAAGTGATAGACTGAGGTTTCGCGGCATTTTTCTTGGCGACACAGTGTAAATTCCGTAATGTAGTATATTTTTTTGCTATTTTAAAAATCTTTGAGCGAAGGAAATTTTTCATATTTCTTATGTGAGTTCAATATGCATAGCAAATGATATCACTATCATTTGCTATGCATATTGAACTTATTCTTTTTATAAAAAGAGTGAGGAAGCTGAATATATCATGTGGAAAATTTTGCATTGCTTGGGCAGATTTGTATTTTTGAATTATCTTCATTTTGATTTTAATTCATTCAAGGTTATATAACGCTAAAAAGCGAAGAAATTTCCTCCACAAAAACATGTTTAACGTCAGGAGTTGAAAAAGTTGGAATTGGAAATGAGAAAAGCCATTATTTTTTGCCACCCTTTAGTAACGTTTTAACAATAATTTGTTATTTTTAAGAAATCACTGAAATGCTTCCTTCTATTCTGAATCAGCTAGGTGCCGAATCTTTGACTCATCTTAAGAAGCTAGCCAACAATGTGACCAGTCAGTACAAGACCACGGATGAGGAGGTTCCAGGTAGTAACACCATAATATTCTGCCTGTTTTGTTTTCACACTAAATATTTACTTTAGAACTGGTTGGAGACTTCGATTTTGAGAAGTATGCCAAAGAAGATGACGAAAAGGAAAAGTGCACCACGGAGACAGAGGGAACTAAGCCGAGCGATGTGAACAATGTTGACTAGACCTCCTGTTTTATGTGAAATACAAAATTAAAGAACTCATTGAATATTCTTTTTGTTACTTCGTTGTTTTCCTCTATCTGTTGTTTTGCACTCAAATAAAACATCTTTTTCTAATTTTGTCTTTATTTCGCAACTAAAATTCGTTTTCCGAAGGCTTTTTTAATATTTTTTTAAAAGACAGCACAAAAGACAAGATCAAGAGAAAAAAGTTTAGGTAGCATGAGCACTGCTTCACAACCCCTTGTTTTGCGAGGTACTTTTATTGTTTTAGCAAAATATAAAGAATATAAAACCTCTGTGGTTTATAGTGATGCGTCTGGCAAGGCCAAAGCTGTATGAGAACAGCCCTACGTTAGCAATAGATCCTGCAGATCCCTATTCTACAGATATTGCCAATGCAATCAAGTCAATTAGTGGTAGCCATAATTAACAACCTTTAAATAGTTTTGATTTCCATATTACAGGCGAAGATTCTGTAGAATACCCAATAGGTAGCTTCAGTCTTGCGAAAAGAAGCGAATTATAAGGTGGTTTTAGGCACTTCTTTGATGGCCCCTCAACAAATGGAGTAATTCTTGTGTTTTAATAATGTGATATTATTTGTAGAATTATTTAGTCTGATCTACCTCGGAGAAACATTTACCTTCTATGTGGCCGTTTTAAACGAAGGAAATGAGACATATACGGATGTTTGTGTCAAGGTGACTAAACTTTTTTTTCGGTCATGCAACAAATTATATGACTAGATTTTTTTACTTTATAAACTTGCAGGCGGATATTCAAACACAGACACAAAGAGGTATACAAAGCTTTACATTAATAGATTTCTAGGATTTTCGAACAACGAATATCGTTTTAGTTACTCTAGTCTGCCAACTACAGGAAGCTAATGCAACGCTAGAACCTAAAAAACAAATTGGCTCTACAATGAACCACGAAATCAAGGAGATTGGGCAACATATGTAAGCTATCTTTTTAACTTATAATTACTCGTCTTCAAATTAAATTTTTCTGAATCGGATTATTAACACTAGAATTCCGTTTTTACTTGGGTTGAGATCAACAAAATTATTTAAAAATTAAGACACTTGATATCGACCCAAGTAAAACAAAACCAGGACCGTCGATCCATGACTAGGCTGTCAGCCTGTTTCTTCAAGTCTCTCAAAAAGAGGAAAAAAACAGTATCACCTGTGATCTAACAGTTGTATCTGATGCAGTTGTTTGCACTCTATTGCGTAGAAGTTTTATTTTCGGAAATGCTCTATAAAATTTTGAGAAAATTACGAAACCAAGGGACAGCCACCTGAATTTTAGTGCAAAAGCTTCTGGCTTTTTGTTGGATTTTGGGGTCAAATTGTTTTGCCTTGAATATTGTAATATTTGCTTGTTGTCTTGTGAGTCTTTGTATTAGTCCTGTCGCATTTTTCACGCTGAGCATTTTGGTATATTGTCAACAAAAATTTTCATTGAAAAGTCGAGAGGAATAAACCAAAGAAATGTATCCTTCAAATTTCAATGCCAGGAAAAGTGCTGGTCTTACCTGTTCTCCTATAATTTCGGAGTGACTTTTGTTCAATTCTTGTGCTGATTTTTCGCCTATCTTGTAGCTCTTTAATTTCTGGGTATTGACCAGGCATCAAGCAAATAAACGGCCAGAGTACAAAAATTTTCCATTCTTTCAGTAAAACTGTAAATTTTTTAAAACTGCCTTATTTGATTCGTTTAATTTTTCACCCACGATAATTTTTTTGAATGTAGGCAAACGACACATCATTAGAAAGTCCAGACAAAGGGCTTTCTCATGAGCACAAAAGGAAATGATGGGCTAGACAAAGTCACTGCTCACCAGCCTAAAGAAAAACTATCCATTTTTAAAGAGTTGATGTGAGAATTGGGATAATGATGGGCATTATATCAAAGTTTTTGAGCCTGATTTTGTGATAGTCATGCTCGGAAGGTCTGAAAATCCCCAGGTTGTTAAACGTTACAGTCGGGAATTCTGGTGTTAACATGTTTTTGAATGCATACACAATTTGTTTACAACTTTTTTAAACAATTCCCACCAACTACCAAAGCACCACAGTTTTAAAATTAAAAAAACAATATCTTGAGGGTTTTCCGGTGGCTTAATTCTCAAAGACAGTATTTCAGACTAGTGTGTGCGGTCACATATCTGTCCAATGAAGGAGAAAAAATGTATTTCCGGAAATTCTTCAAATTTCCGGTCAATAAACCTATTGATGTGAGGACAAAATTCTACAATGTGGAAGTAAATTAGTTACAAACTTTAAATTTTCTTTTCGCAATTGTTTCACCAATTAGCAAAAACCGTTTTTAGAACAATGATGTGTATTTGGAAGCGCAAATTCAGAACTTATGTACCTCTGCTATGGTTTTAGAAAAAGGTAATTTTTTATCACAGTAAAAAAATTCAACTTGTTATTTCAGTAGTCTTAGAACCTTCTCTAGATAATTACAGCTGTAAAGAGATTAGAAATTCATCTAGGTGCGTTTTTTGTTTAGCTTTTTTCTCAAATTCTTTTTGTATACCATTTCTAGAGAAGAAAACAAGTGTATAATGTTGCAGCCAGACGCTGTGCATCAGTATCTTTTTTGTTTGTCTCCAAACTCTCCCGACAATGTAATGAACCACTCTCGCGGTGTCACTTCAATAGGTTAGTACGACTTGTTAGTAGTACGAAGGTTAGTACGAAAGATAATATAATAATATAAAGCGCCTATTCGCCAATTCCGCACTGTCCTAACTTGTATGTACATATATCATGTAGTAGACCCACCGACGGGACAGCAAGTTTTTCTAACTGTTGCCTGGGTATCCTACCCTAGGTATTAGGTAGTAATATCGGTAATACGTATTTACCACCGCTTAGGTATCACACTCTGGGCCCTGCCACATCGTTACTAACCACTACTTAAGTATCCAGGGGTACCCCTGTTACCCCTGTGTACCACCACAACTGAAAACAATCTTGCAGGCAAATTAGACATGTGCTGGAGAACTGCAATGGGCGAAAAAGGTACATAATGCAGCTTCTGTGCCATTGACCTTTTATATATTTCTTAGGTCGATTACAAACTTCTCCTTTATTATGTCTTATGGTATGAAACTAGCACTTTTTTCGTAGGAGCTAACCCTATTGCTTAATTAACACGGTCAAGACCGACCGTGACCAGCGTCGCTTTTTACTCGGAATTTCATGCTGAGCAATTCTTTGCCGATGGTTTTTTGTGAAAAAAAAAAAGCTTTTTTTTGGCTCCCTATGTCCGATGTAGTAAATTTAGGACTCGGTTTGGTTTTTTTGGCATATTTTTAGTTTTAGTTCAAAAGCTTATCTGGTGCAGAATTTATCGCGCTTTCGAATGAGTGTATGTGAGCTGCCATCTGTCTGCAAAAACTTGGACAACCAGCGTCCAACTCACAAAACCACAATTTTCTCACCTGCCGAATTTCCACTTAAAGCCCATCAAGAGCAAGTCATAGGTGTTTGCTTGTTGTCTTGTGATTCTTTGCACTAGTTCTGTTGTATTTTTCACGCTGATCATTTTGCTATGTTGCACTACGTGACTTATGTTGAATTTTCGTGCTGATTTTTTGCCTATCTTATAGCTCTTGAATTTCTCTACAAATATTGACCAGGTATTGAGCAATTATACATGACTTGCTCTTGATGGGCTTTAAGTGGAAATTCGGCAGGTGAGAAAATGGTGGTTTTGTGAGTTGGACGCTGGTTGTCCAAGTTTTTGCAGACAGATGGCAGCTCACATACACTCATTCGAAAGCGCGATAAATTCTGCACCAGATAAGCTTTTGAACTAAAACTAAAAATATGCCAAAAAAAACCGAGTCCTAAATTTACTACATCGGACATAGGGAGCCAAAAAAAAGCTTTTTTTCTCAAAAAAACCATCGGCACAGAATTGCTCAGCATGAAATTCCGAGTAAAACTTACGCTGGTCACGGTCGGTCTTGACCGTATTAATTAAGTATACATTATAGACTCCAGGCTACGGCGATTTGCGCCTCACCATAGAAAGCATACCAAGGAGGGTTAAAGAATCCGAGCTTTTTAGTATTTGTTGCAAACTGCATAACTGCTGGTATGTTTTTAAGCTCTACTTTTCTGCATTTTAAGCTGCTAATTTTGCAGTGAAAGATCTCTTGACCTAGTGCTTACTCTGGACGGTACTCTGCAGGCTTCAATGGTGTTCTGTTCAGTTAGCGGTCTGCACCTGGGTCAAATTATGCCAAACCATTCCATTACTTTTAATCTTGAACTCTTGCCAATTGCTAAGGGTCTTCAATCAATATCTGGTAGACTTATTGAGTTGCAATTTAACAAAAGCCGTTAACGAATTAATTTTAGGCATACGGTTAACAGATTCATACATGAAGCGTACCTATGAGCACGATGATATTGGCCAAGTCATTGTTGTTTAATTGGAGTATATTGTACAGGGTGCGGCAACTATTTTACCCACATTTGTTTTGCATGTAACTTTTACCGTTGATCATGCATTCGAAAGCTCAGAGTCTGGTATTTTGTTATAAAAAAAAGAACGGGTCATTTCCTCGATTTTCCACAAAGTTATGGCTATTTTAACAATGAAGAGAAAATTCAATAATTCATTCAACAAATGTTTGTAACAACAACAAAGATGGCAGTCTATCTCGTTTCCACACTCCTTCCATTTCTTTCAATGCATAGCTGGAGTCGGCGGCTGAAATCTTCTCTGGCTCTGTCGATCATTTCCAGCGAAAGCTGCACCATTTCTTTGACGATCCATTCACGTAGGGCATTAATATTATCTTCAGGTTGATCCATGTAGACCTTAATTTTAACATAACCCCAACAGAAAAAGTTCATCCAGGTAAATCCGGAGACCGAGCAGGCCATCTGATTGGTGCAGGATCCCGACCAATCAACCGATTCGGAAAATGATTGTTGAGCAGAGGCCAAACATCCAATCCCCAATGTGGTGGATCACCAGTTGGTCGAAATTCATTTCACAACAATAGCCATAACTTTGTGAAAAATCGAGGAAATGACCCGTTCTTTTTTTTTTAACGAAATCCCAGACTCTGAGCTTTCGAATGTATGGTCAACGGCGAAATTTGTGCACGAATTTAAAAAGTTACATGCTAAACAAATGTGGGTAAAATAGTACATTTTTGTTTGTTTTGTGATTTGCATAAAAAGATGGAATATATTTCTTGATTTCGCTTCATCGTAAGAAAATATAAACTACCTCAGTATGAGCTTCCAATGAAATTTTTAAAAGTGTTTCCAAACACCCTATATCAACCTAAAATCACCCTGTAGTTCAAAAGACATTATTTTTGTGTTCTGGTCAATAAAAATTGAGTTTTGGGCATTTTGAAATTTTGACCATTTGGCTGTTTTACCATGTTTTTGGTCACTGAACTGGGCAAAAGAACTCTAAATGCATTTTTGCTCAAGAGTGCTTAGAATTATGTCTAAGGTAAGTGAGTGGCACTGGATTGCCCCCTGCGCCACCTTTGCCGCAGGGGCTTGGTTGCTTGGGGTTGAGATTTGCACACACATACCTTAGACGCAAATCACTCGAAAGT
This sequence comes from Ditylenchus weischeri, assembly GCA_029231635.1. Lineage (NCBI taxonomy): Eukaryota > Metazoa > Nematoda > Chromadorea > Rhabditida > Anguinidae > Ditylenchus > Ditylenchus weischeri. The sequence goes on along the minus strand of JAMRYI010000035.1, from coordinate 341,408 downwards.
GACTGTGGATGCATAAAAAATGTAATAAAGATGTAATAAAGATGGCATAAAAAATGTAATAAATGTAATGTAATAAAATACTCCGGTATTTTTGAAAATATAAAACTAAAACTCAATTGAGCCTGAGGAAAATACATACCGTATATCTTCTAATAATTACCCATGGTGCCTTATTTTTCAACCCCTCTTTGGAGGTGTGGCCTTAATAGAAGGTCAGTATTAGAAAAATCGTTGAAACTTCTTGACCGTGCATTTATTTTGTTAATGTTTTGTTGTTTGCACAGTTTTTTTACATCGTCTTTATCACTTATTCTTTTAAGGCTCAAAGATGGTTAAGCCGAAGCACTGGTGCTGGCAGTTTTTCGTAGTGATCGTGGAACTGATTTGAGTGAACCACAAGTGCAAGCGGGGATGGAGCTTTTGTCCAAGAAGGTCCTAAAGAATCCGGCATTTATCGGCATTTATTGAAAGCAAAACCGCCGAGGTGGATGGACTCAGCTTTTGGACGAGATTCTACGCCGATTCGCCTCTCTCTCTGGTCTACAAACGCCTCCAATCGGTACAAAGCTGCTTCGTGCGAAAGAAATTGGTCAATCAGAACAGTGATCCATACCAAAGTGCGCAACAGGTAATACTTTTTTACGGGTTTATAAACGTGAAATTAAAGTAATTGAGTAATTGGATGTGGAGACCGCCTCAAAACTAACGTTCATCAAGCACAACCTGATGCTGTAACATCCGGCTATAAGCGAAAGAGAATGAAAGATGAGCCGAAGAAGAAATAATTGAAACCAATGTTGTGGAAACGACGATTTGATATTCGTTTGATGATGATTAGTTCTTATTTGTTTTGGATAAGATTTTGCATGTCGTTGGATTTAGTACGTGCCGTCTAATTACTGAACATATTTGAATCTTTGATCTCACGATTGACATATTCGACAATCTTTGCAATCTTTGCACGATTTCCAATCTTCGCAAATTTATGACAACCCTAGGTAAAATGGCTGGTTTTATTATGAAAATGCAGTTAAAAAATAGGTTTTGTTGACAAAATTTCGAGATTTAGCCCAAAATGGGTTTTCGGTATATGCTTATTTTCCCTTTTTGAATACTACATTCCGCTTGACATTCTGATTGTTGTCAATTTCTCAACTACTTTTTATTTTATCAAATACTGACCGCACAATAATCTAGCTCATTCACTCAATTTTGTTCAGGTCCTCAGGTGGAATTCCTTGAAGCAGTTCACACAGAGATCAACGTTGCACTTCTCGCAAATGATCCTTGTTCGATCATCGAAAACTCCACAGTGCGATCTGTGGAGTTTTCGATGGCACCATCTAATTATTGAAACCATCAAATCATGCTGAGTCTGCAATACGCTTGGGTCTCTTCACAACGAGCTCAGCATATTTACGTCCAACGTGGGAAGGAGCCACCGCATTCGTCTTGAGATAGGAATATTGTCACGTAGCGCAGGAAGCCGAGGTAGTCCAACTTTCCTCCAATGACCCGATGTAGTTGCCAGGCTATATGGATTGCTGAATCGATGAAGAAGGTGAAGCAGGAAAACCACCATTTTTTTCTTTTGATGCTCACATGGTAATTGCTGATATTTTGGTCCATCCGATCGACTCCTCCCATGAATGTGTTGTATGCGCCGACCATATGTGGTTGAGGAATCGGCACCTTTTTCACGTGCCTCTTTAGACCATCTCATTGCTTGATTCATTGGCAAGATCGGATCACAAAGTTTTCCTGTTCACCCTCAAAATTGCCTTTGAAATTTGACGAAAATTAATATAAGATAGCGCGGTAGATTAGCAAATTTTAATGCATAATGTAGAAAAATGGTGGTTTAGCGGAAATCCCCCTTACACAGGTATGGATTTGAATTTATTTGAAAAAATTTTCATTTTCCGAAAAAAGCACATTTTGACTACTTTTGATGGAAAAAGGTCATTTTATTCAGTGCTTATTGCTATTTTGAAAACAAAAAAATTTTGACTAAAAATTTTAAAAATAAAAAAGATGTGGGGTCCCGAAAAAAGTACACACCTTTATAAAAAGTAGGATTCCCATCCCTGCCTTTACAGGAATTTTAACCGTGGCGAAAATTTCTTTTTAGATTTCGGCTCTTTTATTTTATGTTACTAATGTTTTGTTTATTTTGATAAAACAACACTGAACATAATTTGCTCGCGAAAGCCTGAAAAGAGATGTTTCCGCGTTCTAAATCACAAAATCAAAGGTTTTTCTTAGGATTTTTGACTCGGTTATATGTGCGGATTTTCAAATATCACCAAAAAGAGTACCAGCAAAAATATTTTTAGTAAACTGCTTTCAGTTTGATGTTTTGATATACTCAAAAAAATTAAAAAAAAATAACTTCAAAATATCTATATTTCAAATTTTCTTGACATTGTACTTTTCACAAAGTTTTGCTGTTCACCTTCAAAATTGCCTTTGAAATTTTCTCTAGATTCTGAATAGACTCCATTTTGGTCAAAATATTATGAAAGACATTGGTATTTTTTATTTTAAACTAAATAGATCTAGCTAAGAATCGGTCCCGTTTTTTGCTTTGGTCCTCCCAAATGTTTTTGTGGCTTTTGCTTAAGCGAAAGATAGGCTAGCGCATGTTCGGACAAACTTAAACATGTTTGTCGAACAACAAAATGATAACAAAAATATGCTTGAGTCCGTCCTACCGTAACTAGCCTAGCCTAATCCCAAGCACAAGCTAAAAAACAATAGGGAAAACGAAGGCAAAAACTGTTTTCTTGTATAAGGTCAACGCAATTACCCGTGTAATCATTAAATGGTTAGAAAGAGGCCAATCTTTTTCTCAGTTTGAATAACTTAAACAGCTGTTTCAAACCGTATTCTGCAGTAATGAAACGACCGATTAGGGTGTTTATTTGTACCCACTATAGTCTTTTTCCAATTTCACGTGTTCATGCTGGAGTTGGCTGGATGGGTGTCCCAAAAGGAGGACTAGTTTCAGGTTGGTGTGCGTGTATTTGTTGATGTGGATGGTTTATGGGTAGTATGACTACTACTACTGCTACTACTAAAAGATTCCGTCGCCTGTCCGCTTTGTTTTGATTGTTAGAAAGAGAAGAAATAAGTTGATGGAATTCCAATTCATGAACTACCCTTTCCTTATTTTCCATTCTATTTTTGTTTCACTTTCTTCTTTTTTTTTTCAATTCTCCCGTATGACTTTGGATGGAAGAAGATGAAGGGCGGGCACAAGTGGAATCAGGACAAAAACAAAAAAACCTACGCAAAAAATAGTTGTTACATTTGTTTTCAATAATTATCAAGTCACTTAATTACGTGCCAAGTTTTTTATTTTGTTTAGAAAAAAATTGAGAAATTGCTTTCACTGTTTTATTCTAAATCTTTTGATACAGTAGATTTTTGTGTAATGGCGGAAAAAGATGTGACAAAATTACTCAAATATAAAGTAAAAGTGCATTTTTGGTGTCTAGAACAAGTTAGACTTTTAATTATTCTAGAAACTTAAAATTCAAAATCCACGTTGTAAAAAGTTAGAACTGAAAAACATGTAGACTCTGTTTTTACTTAATCATTTTATCCAGCATGGTGCTAAGTTTAATCATTACAGTGAACTCTCGATTTAGTTTAGTGTACACTCTTGGGACCGGCTTAAGTGTACACTAAAGCCACGTTCACAATGAATCCGCACCGCATACGCATGCCGGTGTGGATGCGGACAAAAAACGGATCATTGTGAAAGTGCCTTAAATCGAGAATTTACTGTCAGACAAGTATTACGACTTTTATTTTTAATTTTACGCGGCAAATACACATGTAAGGTGTGACGACAACTTTGTGATCTGCCAAGCATGTCAGAAAAAAAATTTGTGTTTGTATACTCAAAATATCTTTTCGCAAAACCTAAATATTAAAAAATACAGTAAAACCTTGATATAGTGACACCCCCACAAGTTCGTTCCCGCCTAGGGAACGAACTTTTTACATAATTTTTGAAGTCTTTAATCAATTCTGTTCTGACAGTATGGTCCTAAATATCGTATGGATTCCGATTTTGCCGATCGTTATTAAAAAAGACAACAAATTTTGAGTCAAAAAAGTGAAAACTCGATATAGTGACACCTGTTTTCAAAATGAGGTGTCACTACATCGAATTTTTACTTTTTTGACAAGAAATTTGTTGTCTTTAAAAAAAACGATCGAGAAAATTGGAATCCTTACTATATTTGGGACCAGACTGTCAGAACATAATTGATAAAAGACTTCAAAAATTACGTAAAAAATGTAAGACCCTAAGCAGGAACGAACTTTTGAGGGTGTAACTAAATCAAGGTTTGACTGTATATATAAAAAATTATTAAAATACTAAAAGAACAGAATGTCAAATTTTAAATTCTTATGTTATAATTTTGCGTCTTGTAATTCTGCAAAAATAAATCTAAACTTCATAAGGAAACCCAATAAAACACCAACTTTGGACCTCGCCAAAATCCTGTAAAGTCTTTTTAGTTTTTTTGGATTTTCGACATTGTCTAAAAACTGGTGTTGTTAGGGCTTACCGTATTTCTTCTAATAAGCGCGCATGCGCGCTTATTTTTTGAACCCCCGAAAATCTAGATTTTTGGGTGCTTAACACTCCGAACCCCGAGCGGCACTTTTGTTTTTTGGCTAGACCTTCACCTTATCTGGCATTTTGTCTCGTTTTTGAATAAATATTATCAACAAATTTTGTGAAGGTTAATGGAGGTGGATGTCGAAAAATTCCGGATGTTGGATGTTGACGTGGAGGTTAAAAAAATTTTCGCTGGAGGTGGATGTCGGACGTGGAGGTTCAACTTTTTTTGGGTATGGAAGTGGATGCTTCCCAGAGCACTGGGAAGACGTAGCCATCACGCTCAGCGAGTATCACATAGACCTGAAGCATTTGTTTATTGACAAATTGATTATATGAATACAAACTTGTTCGAATGACTGAGGAGTGATTTTGAAGGTCCCATCCATAAAGACAACTTTCATTCGTCCAGACCACGTTTTGAAGCTTGCTCGACCAAACAGGAGTATTCTAAAATAAACACAATGAAGACTATTAAATCAGAAGAATGTTACCTTTTTGCCAGTCACCAGCATTTAATCACCAAGCAGGAACAACTCTTCTTGGTTTTGACCAAAGCGATATTTCTTCTCAGCATCGAGAAATGGGAAGTTGAAATTCATAGCGGCAGGCAAATTGGTTCGCTTTCTTTTCCTCTGGACGACTTTTCTTGCTGCGCTCTTGTCGATTCTCTCCAGCAGTGCCTCTGGAACGCCTAACAGCATGGAGTTGAGCGACGGCTTTTAAAAGATAAATATAATTTAACTTGAATTAAACTTTGGCAAACCTACATTGATGTTCCAGCCCTTTCCTTGATGGCATTCTTGAGTTGACGAAGCGGTTCTGTGATTGCTGACTTGCATGGTTGTGCTTGCCGATCTTGTAGCCGTCAACCATCATTCCAGTAGCAGTGATCGTATGGACTCTTGACTTGCACCCTGTTTCATCGACCTTCGAGCATTCCCAGTAAGATTTCGTCTTTAGTTCTTGCACCATCAGAATTCAACGCCACCGAGAGAGAGAATGTCTTTGCCTTTTTTTTGACTTGCTGTAGTTCTGAAAAATAAATCCCATTGCATTCGAAGTGCAATGAAAAAATACTGGATCGATTTCGCCATCACTGGCCGAGCCACTGGCGTCCGAATCGGATTCTTCATCACTACTGTCAGAATAGAATTCGCCGATGTCATACAAAGCGTTCATGCTCTTGATCGCTAATCTGAACAAAACAAAAAATGAAAGGAATTTTACACATATCTCAAGAGCAGACCGAAAAAAATAAATAACAAGGCGTAATAAATATTCCAGCACAAAAATAAAAATAAAAAAGCGACCCGTAATGACACTGGTGAGGCTTTATAAGAGTAAGCAAGGTAGTTGGGATAATATGGTAAAGATTAAATCACTAAAGTAGAAACTGAAATCTACTAAAAAGATAATTCTCTCAAGAGCATCAAAATAGCATCAAAATTTTGATGCTATTTTGATGTTATTTTGGTGCTCATTTGGAAAACAAAACGCCAAGTCATTTTGATGTTCATCATCAAATTTGATGTTTTTGCGAACTGTACATGCTAGTGCAATTTTTTTTTGTTATTACATCAAAACCGAAAGAAAAACGTCAAAATACAATTTTTCTGCAGTATTTTGTCTAATTTATTGCAAAAATTTATCATTTTACTACGGGAGTTCACCTAAAGCCGAAAAGGTCTGATAATTTTTTTGTTTCGGAATTGTCAAATTTAAATTTTTTGCACAAAAACAAGAGACACTACATAGATATGTCCCTGAGAATCATAAATAAATGTGTTTCTAATTTAGCCGAAGCATTTTTCTTCGTCCTCTAGTTAATCCGATCCGGTCTTTTGGTTAAGTTAACATCTAGTTCTTCGTCGTCTCATCTTCCCTTTTTCGCTTTTATCGCCGAAAAGGATGGGTTGGATATCAGTGGATATCAGTAAAGGGCTTCCTCCGTCTAACAGCAACTCTAAGATACCTCTTTTCTTAAGCCCTGGGGGTGGAAGAGGAGATAGGGAGATTAAATAAAATGTATCTTCTTCTTTCTTTTTTCCCACTTTCTTGGATAATAATAATTATGGGGATTCCGAGAAGCAGAAGAAGATGTTCAAGAAACATTCTTCTTCTTAATCAAAACCGCTTTTTGCAGGTTTGATGACCTTGGTGGATTGATGTGTTGTACAGTCCAGGAGCAGTACTAGCGTTATTTTGATGGACCAGGCCCATGCCGTCGCTACTACTGCCACTACTCAGTCACCTTTTAACCCTACATCATTTAGACAACCCACCTTCAATGAGCTTTTGATTCAAGCAGTGCAAGGTACTTTTGATGGAAACACAACAAATTGCTTGAAATACCTCAGTTTTGGCCTTTTTCCGGACTTGTTTCAATATTTTACTGAAGAACAAAATTTAGCTGAGGTTCGGGTGACATTTTCGAACTCAATACTTCTGAAAAAAAATTCGGGTAATTTCCTTATTAGACCCTTTTTTCTTCCCCTGCAAAAACTTTCGAATTCACAAACCACAAGGTTATTATATTTGCTAAGAGTAATTTTAAATAAAAGGCACACTTAAAGTGAATGTCTGCCACTTGATTAAAGCAAGCATCTGCCAAAAATACAGGGTGTTTCAAGAATTTCGCCCACTTTTAAATCGACATAACTTTTTTTATAAGCCCTTTTTTGAATTTCTGCCAAACGTTTTTGCCATATTCCCTCTGGCCAAAATAACGAGAATGCGAATATGAACGCGCGAAATGAAATTACCGTAATTCCTCTAATATAAGACCCCCCCTTTGATTCAAAATCGTGTTCTTGGCATTGTTTTTGACCCACTTTTTGAAGAATGCTTTATGCAAATTACCACCTATTTTGTAGCTCATTTCACTGGCTACAAAATGGGTGGTAATTTCATAAGCATTCTTCAAAAGTGGGTCAAATACAATGCCAAGAACACGATTTTGAATCAAAGGGGGGGTCTTATATTAGAGGATTTACGGTATGCCATTTTTCTAACCAAAGGGGGGACCAAGGCAAAAAGTGAAAATTTGGTCAAATTTTTTTTCTGAGATTTATATGCCAAAAAAATTGCTTTTCGATTCTGAGTCGATCTGCCTTGGCAGAAATTCAAAAAAGGGCTTATAAAAAAAGTTATGTCGATTTGGGCGAAATTCTTGAAACATCCTGTATATACCTTGATTCTTCTGTTGTTTAAATCAACCGCCTGCCATGCCTAAAAACAACAGGGGAACAACGGTAGCTTTTTACTTTAATTAAGTGGCAGACTTATTCTTTTAAATCAGCCACGGAAAATAACTCTCAAGAACAAGAATGTTATCAAGAATCAAACGTATAGTTTATGAATTTCTGAAGTTTTTCAAAAAGTGTTTGAGGAGGAAAGAAAAAAATTTTCTGCATCATTTTACCTCTAAGGCTAAGTTCACAATATAGAGGCAAAGTGAGAGGCAAAGTAAACGCCTTTTAATTTTTAGATATATATTTTTTTCAAAGTTTTAGTACCAAATTGTAGCCCTGAATGTTAGCTACATTGTGGTACCAAAACTTATAGAAAAACGAAAAATTTGTAGATCTAAACTTTAAAAGGCGCTCACTCTGACACGTTTCTCAGCACGGAGTGAGCGTCTTTTAAAGTTTAGATTTACAAATTTTTCGTTTTTCTAGAAGTTTTGGTACCACAATGTAGCTGACATTCAGGGCTACAATTTGGTACTAAAACTTTGAAAAATTGAAAAAATTGAAAATTAAAAGGCGCTCACTTTGCCTCTACATTGTGAACTTAACATTCATATAAAAACCCTTAAAAAACACTAAATATCTCCTGTTTCTATATTAAATTTTACATGCAGCTACTAAAAATCGGGTTAAAAAATTGCGCTTGAATTTTTTTCTTTATCCTTTCTTTTTTTTTGTAGGTCATCCAGAGTTATATGATCAACAGGTGAATTTTACTTTATTTACATGCTGTCATTATGTTCTTTACAGCACAGAGTCTGCACAGACAGTGGCGAGAGAAATGTCATCTGGGAAAATATAGCCAACCGCATCGACCACTCTATCACAGGTTATTTACTTTTTTTATATATAAAAATCTACAGTGAGCTGTCCTTTTTAGGCGAGTTCGCCAAAAAGAGATGGTTGCAGATGCGTGATCGCTACAGAAAAGAATTGAAAATGGCATTGCGAAACAGGATGCACCCTAAATGGCCATATTTTGAGAAGGTGAGGTGCCTTTTCTACTATTGATCGAAATAGCAGCATTTATTGTTACTCTTTTTTATTTACCACTTTATAGTTGGCCTGGCTGGATCCTTACTTAAAAGACACCAAGTTGATATAACCCTTGAAAATTCAAACTTACAATTTTTTTATCTGTAGAAATGTCAGCGGATCATCTTTGCTCATTGGCTCTATAGATGGCATGGAAATCAGTCCTGAACCGACAGAAACTGTTGATTCTTTTGGTAGGGTTAGTTTGGCATCTTGTTCCCCATTAAATGTATTTCAGAATTCCATGACTTTCAATACCCAAGCAGTATGTCTACGAATGTTCTTTTAGAAAACTTGATGGCTGTTACTTCGAACATTTTCGGTCAAAATAAGGCGAAAAATATGAGAGCTTCTTCGGATGCTTCAGGTAAATTAAAAATTTGCGTTAAATTTTTAGTTGTTTATCTTAGAAAACACAGTAGCAGAATATTCTCCAGACAGTGCTATTGCTTCAACTTCAGACGATGGGGACATCAATGCTCATTTACCAACCGCTTCGTCGCTTCCTAGAATATCTAATCTGTCAGCAGCAAATTTGTTAGGAAACTTCAACGCCAGCTTCTTAGAAAATGCTAGGGAAAAGCGATTATCTGATTCGGTTTGTGATAAAGATGAGGAAGAAAATGTTTCTGATGGTGATGGTCAACTACCAAAGCAAACAGATGAACACCACCTTACTTCTGAAAACGTATGAAGTTGTACTCTTGTTGGAGAAAAACTAGGGCCAGTATTAATGATTATCTAAATTTGGCTAACAACTATAAAAAGTTGCTAACAGATTTTAGTAAAAAATTTTGGCCACATTCCAATACTAGATCGATTTTTGACTTTACTTCTCCCCGTTAATTTTTTAACTTTTTTATATTTTACAAATTTATGTGGAGCCTTAGGTGAAGGGTAGGTAAAAAAGCCTGTAAGGAGAACTTAAAATGGATTTTTTTAAATTTCAATCTCTAAAAACAAAACAAGTTTGCAAACAAGTATACAAGGGGAACCAAAGCGAAACATTCCCTAGCAGCAAAATAGGCCCGCCTTTTCGATTATATGCATTCATTTTATAGAGGAGGTCCAGTGCTACTGATGACCAAACCATTGACAAATTGCTCAATCCAGAACACTTTGCAGATTCCGCCACCAACAGAACACAAAGCGAATCCTGTACATCTACCAACAACAACTTTACACACAACGATGAATTAAAGGCATTCAAGGGAAATGTACCTCGGAATAAGATTCGCAACCCTCCGTATTTAGTAAAAATCTATTTTTTAATTTAAAATTGGGGAATTTACAAAATTTCTAGGTGCGCCGTGGAGGAGGTGTAAAACTCAAGAATTGCACATCTACATTTATCGGTGAAAGTCTTAATGAACAGGGCCAGCTGCCTGCTCACCAGACCGCTACCTCCAATGTCATGGCAAAACACCTGAAAGTGCTCAAGAAGACCCTGTCCAGCTGCAATAATTCTGCGGGAAAGCCTCCTACTAATGCTTCTAATCCACTTTCGTTCGATGGAGGCCAGTTCAATCTAATGAGTCAATTTCCAAACTTCACTGCTCCCAATTTCGGATTAGATAATGTTGAATGGATGAATTGTGCCAAGGACAGCAAGGCTAGGGACGAAGCTACAACTACTGATTGGGTTGGCTTTTACTGCTTCCATAAAAGTTTAATTTTTAGGCAACCTTTAGGTGAACGACGAAGATTTGCTGTTTGCTCGCTTGATTGTGGTGCGACTAAAAAAGTTTAGCACAAAGGATAGAAGATTGGTAAGAATTTACTGGCATTTGAAACAACACCTCGTCGATTTGTTAAAATAAACCATTGTGGTAATCTTTTTTTGGTTTGACGACACCAAATTTAGTAATGAAAAATGGTCAATTAAATATTATTTCGCATACCGTATTCTCTCTAATAGAAGGTCTCTCTCTATCAAAAGACCCTTCTCTAATAAAAGACCCCTTTCACAGGGGGTTGAAAATTTATAAATCATTTACATCGCTTTTTTTTAAATTGTTTCGTCACGAAATGCATTAGGTTTTCGAATCCGACTATAAAAGGGCAATGATTCTTTGTACGAGTCAGTTTGCTTTCTGTATTCGAAAGACGTGTTATTCTTCTGTTGTGGTGTTACTTCCTTCTTCTTTTTAGGAGAATCCAAGATGAGCGATCTCGAGCGTGAATCTGATAGCGAATCGGGAGTCGAAAATCAGGAGTCAAGATCGTCACGAAAGCGCAAAGCCTATTCTGTCAAGAAGGAGCTGAAAGCCGTCGACTACGCCAACAAGTACTCCAAGCATTCTGCCGCCAAAAAGTTCAACATTAGTCGGTGCATGGTTCGGAAGTGGGTCAATAAAGAACAAGAGCTTCGTGAACAGCAGTGAGTTTAATAACAATCTTTTGTTTTTGCTATGTTTATTTGCTCATTTCAGGAAGGGATTGCGTTGTACTTTATCCAACAAAGTTTGTTGATGTAGGTTGAAAAATAGAAGACCCCTTTATATTAGAAGACCTCTCTCTAATAGAAGACCTCTCTCATAGGGGGGTTAAAAAATAGAAGACCCGGGTCTTCTATTAGAAAGAATACGGTATTTCATTGTTTTACATATTCAGAGATGGAAAAACTACATTTTCCAAAAAGTAAATTTTGACTGTTTTTGAAGCAAAAATGTCATTTTTTCAGTACTTATTGACCTTTTGGAGCAGAAAAATGTTTTTACGTAATACCTTGAAAATGAAAAAAAATTGGGGCTCCAAAAAGTAAAAATTATTTTAAAAGGGACCATTTCCCTCCTGTACATATACCCTTTTTTACATGCTATTAATTTGTAGGATAGAATTAGGATCCTTGTTGTTTTTCGGTTATGCTTAAGCGCAGGTAAGATCAGCGCATCTTAGAACGGACGTAAATATGCTTTCCAAACAACAAAAGAATAAATAGAACACACGTTTGAGTAAGTCCTAGCGTACGCTGGTTTTTCCTGCATCTAAGCACTACCCAAAAACATTTTTTACGACTGTTCTTCAAAATCTTACTTGAAGTTAGAGATTTCCGAAGCTTGTGGCCTAGAAAATCCGAAAATTGACCAGGCAAAACCCTTCATAGTCAAAAACTTTGTTTGGGTGGTCTGGGTGGTTTTTGACAAATATTTTAATTTACGAAAAATTCATAGTTGACTAATAACTATTTTTGTTATTAGATAAGAGCGAAAATAAACGAATGGATAGACGAAAAGGAAGAGGAGCTGGAAGGCGACAAGAAATAAGTTGCAGATTGATGTAGATACGTATATGTTATATGTGTATTTTTGTTGTTTGAGTAATCCAGGTTATTTCTATGTCTCTTTCATTCATTTTCAACAGTCATTTGTACTTTCTTTCACACTTTTAGATCTTTCATGATTATCTATAACTTATTTTTGAGTCTTTTTGTAAAACACTTAAGCCATCTTGTGATTAGTATTTATGTACGAATATGTGAAAGGCTTCGAGATTGTTGAAAATAAAGTGAACACTACAAAAACTTAACCCTTATAGCTCGCCCACAATAATGTGTCGGAAGTTGAGTGTCAAAGTCAGAGGTAGGATATCGGAAGTCGGTAGTCCTATTCTGAAATTTCCTTTTTCCTGTCCGAGCATTGAACAGTTGTTTTCGTTCAAAAGACTTTGAGAATAGTTAAAATCACTTTCCATACCTTGTCTCACCTATTGATACAAAAGAGCCACAGGGGACCAAGGTAAATGTTGCAACCACTTCTTAAATAGGGCCGAAATATTCTATTCATCCATCAGCCAAAATATTTTGCTCTTTGCCAAACAACTACTGTAAAATATGGCCTTCAGAGAGACACTTTTAGGGTAAATCAAGCAGAAAATTGGCCAAGTACATGACATAACAGCCGTTTAAATTAAATAGGCGTATGGCTGCTTTTGAATGGTGACCAAATAAAGCAGATTTCAAGTGGCGGATGATATGCCACTCTGACTGAAAATGGATAAGCAAATTTAATCAAAAAATAAATAGTGTGTAAAGCCAGAAACAACACTTCAAACATTTCCTCTTTTATATCCAATTATTACGGTAGCAGGCAATGTTTGTGCAATGGATTAACAAGTGTGCTTTTCTCATGGCACTGTGTCCAACAGGCGGCTCATATATTTTGAGTAGTAGTAGCAGAAAAAATATCTTCATGTGAAGTAGTAGTAGTAATGTGTCTGGAATGCAAATAAAAACGCTTTGTTGTTATTAAAAAACAGTAGAGATATATGCTTTGTTTGCATATTCATGGCTTTTGTATGTGTCCATTGCAAAAATTAAGGCCGGACTATACAATTGTGAAGTGATCCAAAAATGAGTTTTTCGTGTTTCTCGACCCCGAAAACCCATATAAAATGTGCTTTTAGGTGGGGGTCGGCACTTTTTGAATTTTTTTTGACTAAATGTTGACTTTTTGTCTTGGGGGACCAAGGTGAATGGTATTGAAGGGTGGCTGGATATCCTACTTTTTCATTTTTTCACTTGTTTTCATAACTAGAAGTTGGCAAAAAGAGTCTCTATATACATTTTTGATCAAGAGCCTTGGAGCCTCGGAATGGCTCTATACGCATTCGCGCCCACCCTGAAAAAAATATGCCCTGGTCCCCCCTGTTGTTTTTTTTTTTTTCGCAAAATTTCGCCTTGGTCCCCCCTGTTGTTTTTTTTTAATTTGAAAATTTTCAAGTCAAGCCACGCAAATATTTTATTGTCAATACTAATTTCAAATCACCGACTCAAACAAACACCATAGTGTTGATAACATCACATTAATTGACCTTCTTCATTATAGTCCGACAGACACCTTTCATTAGCTGAGAAATACATTTAACACGAGGAATTGCGAAAATCTATAATAACATGAAAAATTCCAATAAAAAAACAACAGGAGGGACCAAGGAAAATTTTGCGAAAAAAGCAAAAAAAAAACAGGGGGGACCAAGGCATATTTTTTTCGGGGTGGGCGCGAATGCGTATAGAGCCCACGGAATCATGTCCAAGGTAAGTGAGTGCGCGCATCTCTAACCCATCAAGTCCCCTGCGCCCCCGAAGGGGGCTTGGGGTTGAGATGCACACACCCACATACCTTAGACGCAAATGCATAAAACATGTATGCATATCAGAATTTCTTTATGCGGTAGGCCCCAGTTATCAAAACTATGTTCAAATTCTGTCTTTTTTAGTCTTTTTTGGGGTATCCATGTACCCTTTAGAGCTAAATTACCTTGGTCCCCCAAGGCAAAAAGTCAAAATTCAGTCAAAAAAATTGTTCAAAAAGTACCGTCCCCCCACCTAAAAACACGTTTTCTATAGGTTTTCGGGGTCGAGAAACACGAAAAAGTGGTCAGAACTCATTTTTGGATCACTTCACAATTGTATAGTTTAGCCAAAATTAAGAATTAAAAAGAAGCCTAACATATTACGGTTTCTTGGCAGTGGTGTGTTTAAGAAATTTTCGGACATTTTTTCAAATTCGCAAATTTTTGGTGTTTTTCAGGCCAACCCTATTAAGAAGGACTGAAAAATGTGGGCCCTATACTATGAGATTACGCATTTTTTTGCTTTGGTCCCCCTTGTTGTTTTCTTATTTTTTAGGCTTTAGGTTTAGGCAAGGGTAGGCCAGCGTATGCTAGGACGGACTCAAACACATTTCAGACTCATGTTTGAGTCCGTCCTAACATACGTTGGCCTACCCTTGCCTTAACCTGACGCCTAAAAAATAAGAAAAAACAAGAGCGTCCTCTTCTAGTATAGAGCCAAAATGTGTTCGAAACGGCAAAAAAAAATAATGAACTACCGTATTTTCTCTAATGAGCGCCCCGAGGCGCTTATTTTTAAAACTCCTAGAATCCGGAAAATTTTAGGTCGATCTTGAGATCACGTCCAAAATCTAAAAAGCGGAGTAGGTAGAGCTCGCGGAAGTTAAGTAAACGCAAAAACAGTTATTTAAAAAAATTTAATCTGCTCCAAGATGTACATCCTCAAACTTGAAGGCGGCGCTAATTGGAGAGAATACGGTGACTAAAAATGTCCAAAAACCAGGGCTCGGATCTACCTTATTTTGGGACTCGAAATCTTATTATTTTTTAGAATTTTATTCGAAATCTTATTTTTCAGCTTCAAAAGCGCAATAAACATTGGATAAAATAGCATATTTCGCCAAAATACCCGAAAATGTCCTTATTTTGAGCAAATGTCCTTATTTTGAAAATTTGAAGATCCGAACCCTCCTAAAAACGCACCGTATTTCTTGCATATAAGCTTATACAGATTTAAATTTATTTATTTTTTTGATCTTTGAGTTGTAATTTTGATTTTCGATTGTAACAAAATTGTTACAGCAAGCTATATTTCAAAATTCATCCCAGAAAAAAGTTATGACAATTTGAAAGTGGGCGAATTTCGTGACTCAACCTGCAGATGACTCCCCCCATTTTTTCCGTTTCATCTCAAGAAAATCGCTTTCTGTAAAATCTTGTCATAAGGCAATGCTTTCTAACATCATTCAATTATCTTAGAATACGCCCCTTTCCTAGCGCCACTCATTGGCTAGATAAATACTACTAGCAGTGGGTGGAGTTATAAATCACAACAAAGCGTGGAAAGAGTATTTCATTTTTCTCACAGCTTAACTAACTAAGTTCACCACTATTACTACCTGTCTAAAGCAATGAATTTGCCTGATGACGCTAGCCTGTCCACACCCTCACTTTCGTCCACATTTAGCGGCGAAGAACTGGAAAAATTATTGCGATTAAGGCCAGAAAGGAACCAAAGAACTCCAAAATGTGCGAGATGTCGCAATCATGGAGGTTGTTAATGTACCGTATTTATTCTTATAGAGCACCAGTCTCTGATAGAGCACAACCCCTTAGCGCCAAAACTAGGGGAATTAACCGTTTTTGTTGCATTTCAAACCAAGCATGCTCATATACGACCTATTAGAAGAAAAATAGGCCGTTTTTAGGACTTTTTAATTGCCTATTTTAGGCCGGGTACTGTTTTAGCTTTATCAAAAAATGCACACTATTCAGTTGTTTTGAATAAATATCTCGCTTTTTGCTATGCATAATTTTTTTTTACACAACGCTTGCGTAAAATCAGCATTGAAAAATCAGTTTTTTGAAATAATCGTCAAAACTGTTATATTTTGGATGGGCTTAATACTTGCTTTCAGTGAGTTTTGAATTTAAAGAGCAGTTTTACAAGCAAATCGACCATGCTGAACACGAATTCAGTGTCAGAAATGCATGTTTCACTACTAATACGATTTTTATGCTAAAACAATGAAATTTTTAATTTTTTTGATAAAGCTCCACTGAAAAATCTGGAAAAAAACTAGAAATAGTCAGCGAGAAATTCTGAGCCTATTGCAGCAATTACTACGCGTGACCGGGCAAGTGTTAAGCCCATCCAAAATAACAATGTGCTCGCTGATATAACAGTTTTGACGATTATTTCAAAAAACTGATTTTTCAATGCTGATTTTACGCAAGCGTTGTGTACAAAAAAATTTTATCCATAGCAAAAAGCAAGATATTGATTCAAAACAACTGAATAGTGTGCATTTCTTGATAAAGCTAAAACAGCTGAAACAGCCGTACGGCCTGAAATAGGCCGTTAAAAAAGTCCTAAATGGTCATGAATAGGCCGTATATCAGCATCCCTGTTTTAAACACAAAGCCAAAAAATTGAAAAATAGATAGAGTCGTGAAAATTGACATCAATTGACCGTTTCACAACTCTAAAAATAGAGCACCATGGTGTTCTATTGGAATAAATAATGTATTAGGCTTACTTTTTTGTATAACTTCTGATCATTTAGCTGTTTCGGCACTTAAAGGTAACAAACTTTTAAATTTGTAATGAATTTACAATTCTCAATGAAATTTCTAAGAGTTATTTTTTTTACATGTTGTCTCCTTCACATTTAAGGAGATAGTCGAAAGGATTAATCCAAGTTTTGTGTTTTTTAAATGTGGTTTTAGGGCTGTAATCGTTTTGGAAGATTTCAATTTGGAAATAGTCAACTATGAAAAGAGTTAGTTTTGGGAGCAGTCGGTTTTGGGAGAAAACTTTTCTAGGGCGCGAATTCTGGCCGGTTCTTTTCATAGTTGACTATTTCCATATTGAAATCTTCCAAAACGATTACAGCCGTTTTAGACTACAACTTGGTGTTGCAACGTCAGACAAAAAAAATATAGATAGGTTTCATTAGCAAAAATTATTACGAAAATTGAAATAAAATTACTTAATAATTTTTAAAAGTGTATTTCGACTGTTCAAATTTTACTTTTGAAACCTATCAAGTAATATTACCCCAATTTTTATAATATTTTTTTGCTTTTGAAACCCATTTATTAATTGGTTGATGAATTGATATGTCCCTAATATTTCTAATATTTTGGCACTTTTTTGTACCAGTAGAAAAAAACGGGTTAAAACATTTTTTCAAGACTTGATTGACTTTGATCTAAAGTCGTATGTTGGCTAGTTTAATCAAATGCGGTACTTTCCAATTTGTAGGTCACAAGAGGTCGTGCCGCTGGAAGGACTGTCTGTGTGCCAAGTGCACTTTGATTGCTGAACGCCAGAGAGGTTTTTATGATTTTTCTTTGTGAAAATTACTAAACGTTTATGCGGGTTTAGTGATGGCAGCCCAAGTGGCCTTGCGCCGTCAGCAATCACAGGTTTTTATTTTAGCTAGAAATATTTTTAGAATATTTACGAGACATAATCTGTAATTTTGAAGGTTTTTGTGGCACAGCGATTTTTTTGACTTTTTTCTACCGTGCATGTTATAAACCAAACGACTCCAAATTTAATGCCGAGCAATATGTTCTCAGATGTCAACACCGATTTATGCTGAAATGGTCTTTTCAACCACTAAAAATGACCTTTTTCTAAAAAGGAATGGAAGTAGTCTATTTTGTATATGCTTACTTACGAGTTTAGGCTCATTCTGCTCAGCTTGGCAGCTACAAGATGGCTGTGAGAAATTACCATATTATTGCAAAATTTTTGAACTTTTGCTCAATTTAAAACAAAATTACTAATTTCAATCATGCTTTTTTTAACAAAATTTGCCATTTTACCCGCGGCGCTACCGATGGGAGATAAAATAAATTACACTTTCAGAATATACACGAAAAGCTGCATCTAATAGCATCAAACAGGTACACAATATCGAACGCAGCTCAGGGTATCTAGATCTCTGAAGTTGGAAAGTCAAACAAATTTTGATCAGAATCCACATGGGGTACCAAGGCAAATTTTTTCAGAAAAATTTCACGATCACAACCTGAAATTCTGACGCTAAATTCGTTCCACATGTCATATAAAAAACCTTCAAAATTACAGATTATGGGCGTTACTTGCATATACCAAACCCATCCACCCTAAATCAACTTTTTTTTAAAGTGTTTTTTTGTTAGAGATGCGCACACTCACTTACCTTAGACATAATTACGAGCGAGACTTTTGATCAAAAATGTATTTAGAGGCTCTTTTTGTCCAGCTCCAGTGATCAAAACATGGTAAAACAGGCGAATAGTCGAAAATTCAAAATGTCCAAAACTCAATTTTTTATCGAACAGAACCTAAAAATAATTTTTTTTTGAGCTCCTGAGGTTATTTTAGGTCGATATAGGGTGTTTGGGAACACTTACTTGGAGGGGGAGGGGGGTATATGCAAGTAGCGTCAGATTATGTCTCTTACAGTGCAATTCAGGAAGAAAAAGAAGCTCGAGATCTGGAGTTGATACTTGGCTTGGGCAGTGCTTCAGAAATTCTTAGTGCAATGCGTGGGCACAGCTCAAAAAAATCTGCTGGCGGTGATAAAAATTCAGTTAAAGACAGCTCTGATCCACAAAACAATATTATGGTCTGCGGATCCGATGTGAAACCGCGTAAAAAAACAGCTGCAACTTCAGGTTGGGAGAATTCTTGAGTTTATTTGGCCAAAATATCGTGTCCCAATTATATCTTGAACCACGTCGTTTTTGCATTTTTTAAATTCGATTATCTCTTATTTTTCTTATACTTTAACACTGCGCTTGTCGTGCGTGATCTTTGTGATTCCTTGCTCAGAATTTCATGCTGAACACGATGGTGTTTTCGGTTTGAAAAATTTTCGACAAAAAAGTTTCGACGCTACTATTATATACCCCTTTGGGGGTTGCAGGGGGCTTGGAGTTGAGATACGCACACCCACATACCTTAGACGCAAATCACTCGAAAGTGACTCTGGATGCATGAAAAAGCATGCATACCAGAGTTTTTATATGCGGTAGGCCCCAGTATTCAAAACTTTGTTCAACATCTTTACTTTTTTTTGCCAGTGGGCCCTCTTTAATGCCTCTAAAGTAGCCCCTATTTGATCCCTTCCCCTTCCTATACAGCCCTTTATCCCTCTTAAAATTACTTTTCTAGCCTTTTTATGGCAAAATTATTGCATAAAAATGGTTTTTAGACACTCCCAAAAAGTGACTGGGGGGGTATATCAAAGTAGCTGTAGTAAAGCTTATTTAAATTTATAGCCGAAAAAATGCAAAGATTACAAGGTGAACCTTTGATGAGGGCTCATCCTTAAATGGCTAAAAAAAATTGGGGGTTATACTCCGGTAGCGCCAAGATTTTGAATCTGCAAAAAAATTTCAAAAAAGTTTTTGCAGCCCAGCACTTCTTCCAGAAGATGTATTTTACAAATTGCAAAAATCTATAGTATATAAAAATTATGACTATTTTTCGTACTTTCGTACCAAGACAAAAATTTAAAAGCTTCAAATTTTCAAAAGGCTGTGGAGAAACTTTTTTGTGGTGTTGAGCGATGAGGCAAAAATTTCGAGACGTGAAATAGAGAATTCTCGAAATTTTCTCGTCTCGAGCTTAACACTACTTTTTTGGTCGAAAACTTTTCAAAATGAAAACACCATCGTGTTCAGCGTGAAATTCCGAGCCAGTAATCATAAAGAGAGGACAAGCGGAGCGTCAATTGGACAGACGAAAATTCTGAGACCAGCAATGGTACTTGTAGCATGATGTTTTTTTCTAGAATATTTTTGTCAGATTTAAGTATTAGACCACTCAAAACCTAGCTTCAATTAGAGATAGCGTCTTGCTTTTACTCCATACCAATACTTTTCGGCCATGTACACGCCAAAAACTATTATTTGAAAATTAACAAATTTATTTCTTCTGTAACAGCTTCATACTTTAATAAAGTCCCCTTTAGGGGTTGGGGGCAGGTGATTAAAGAATAGGGCTTCAAAGCTACATTTATACAAACCATTGGTGGAGCCATTTTTAAAGTATTTTTATTCATAAATACAATATATAAAGCGTAATTTATAAGATTCTCTGGCTTAAAACTTGTTTTTTCTGTAGTCGTAGACATCTCTGGCTATCAAGAAAAAATATTTACTTGACTTCCTTAAATTCCCAGATTTTTTTAAAACTAATTTCTGGTTTTTTTGCGTAAAAGAAGCTTTTGCTCGTTCTGAATAAAAGCCTTTATAATGCAAAGAATTTTTTTATTTTTCGATAATCAGGTAATTAGGCGGTAATCCAACTCCTAAAATATGCAGGTGGTAGAAAATACGGCTATTACTGGGTTGGTACATAAGTTCGTGGGTGGTTACACTTAACAGACCATATTTATGTGTGGGTTGCAAAATTTTTGATAAATGAGAATTGGCGCTCAATTAATTGCTGGGTTTGAAAATCGAAATTTTGACTACACAATTTACGATTTGAAACCCATCGGTTAATTAATAAATGATTATTTCGCGAAAATTTCAAATTTTCCACTTTGATGAATTTTAACTTAGAACGAGTGATATTTATGTAGACCCAACAACTGTAGACAATGCAAAACATTTATTCTGGTAGGTAATCTTCCCATCGATGGCCTAATTCAGTGAAAGCACGGACAAACATTCGAATTTCCTCCACTGTTTTGAACTCCTTTCCCCTCAAAGCGTTTTGCAGTGATCGAAAGAGTTTATAGTTTCAAAGCCATCAAGTTTCTTTGTGCGTGTTTTCACTGAATTAGGCCATCGATGGGAAGAAGTTGTCGAATACGAAGGCGATTACCTACCAGAATATATGTTTTGCCTATAGTTGTTGGGTCTACATAAATATCACTCGTTCTAAGTTAAAATTCATCAAAGACAAGTGGAAAATTTGAAATTTTCGCGAATTAATCATTTATTAATTAACCGATGGGTTTCAAATAGTAAATTGTGTAGTCAAAATTTCGTTTTTCAAACCCAGCAATTAATTGAGTACCAATTCTCATTTATTAAAAATTTTGCAATCCATACATAAATATGTTCTGTTACGTATAACCACCCACGAACTCATGCACCAACCGGATACCTACCAACTACCGCATTTACTAGCAGGGAAATGTGTTTTTTGATATATATTGGGTCGTTCAATAATTATCGGGACATGAGCCTTGAGGATCAGCCTGGGCGAGGAACAGAGGTTCCCTGATAACGATTTTCGGGACTTGATATGATAGTGACAGGGAAACATTAATTTCCCGCCTGATATGATAAGGCCGACAAAATTCTCATCTGATATGATAGTGATATGGTAGGGTTCCTGTGTTTTTCGTCTGATATGATTTGATAGTGATAGACCTCGGGAACTTTTTGCGTGATATGATAGTGATTTGATATGATAACGTCTGATATCATGTGGTATCACACGCTTTTTTTGTTATCAGATGAATTTGATATGATACTCTGTTTAATAGGTAGTGTGACGTTTCGCAAAAATTTTCATATGGAAATTTTTGCGAAAAAATTTCGAAAAAATTTCAAAAATTTTCATATGAAAATTTTTGCGAAACGTTTCGCAAAAATTTTCATCATATCATTTTTTTTATTATTATTAACTTGAATATTTTGGTGCAATTTTAGACAAAGATAGTGGTGTCATACACCGAACGAGGTCACCTTTGCCATGTTCCAAACCCTGTTTTCTAGAACTTGGCATGCTGAATGAGTAAATGCCGTTTTCTCGAGTATTTTTGAGTATTAGACAATAATTGATTTCGCCAAAATTTCGCCAAAATCAATTATTGTCCAAAACTCAAAAATACTCGAGAAAACGGCATTTACCACTATCAAACCATCTTCAGCATGCCCGAGTTAGTCTAGAAAACAGGTTTTGGAACATGAAAAACGTAAAAAAATCGCACCAAGTGGACGACCACTTCGTTCGGTTGGTATGATACCACTATCTTTGTCTAAAATTGCACCAAAATATTCAAGTTGGCGCCAAAAATATGATGAAATTTTGCGAAACGCCCCTGCACCGTTTAATACTGTGTTTGATTAACTAATTTTAGTAAAGAGCCACCGGGCCGCCAAAAGTACGGCCCATTTTTTAATTTGATATGATAGTGATAGTGATAAGGGCTTTAAATTTCCCGCCTGATATGATAATGACATGATAACATCCTTGAATTTTTTGCGTGATATGATAGTGATGTGATACCGCTGATATGATACTGATCTGATAACCCTATCATATCATATCACGTGATAGCGGGAATGTTCTGATATCAGGGAACCTCTGGCGAGGAATACCCTTTGACTTTGATGATAAATACATTATTCGATAGCCCTTTTCCTGGCCTTGCTAACTAGCTATAAAGCTTCTAACTTGCTAAAAAATCTAAACAAATTCTAAATTAAACTTTTGCCCAGTTAAAGCGGTGAATGTACCCCCTACACTGCCCTTATTTATTTT
Source organism: Ditylenchus weischeri (assembly GCA_029231635.1). Taxonomy (NCBI): domain Eukaryota; kingdom Metazoa; phylum Nematoda; class Chromadorea; order Rhabditida; family Anguinidae; genus Ditylenchus; species Ditylenchus weischeri. Next base: position 318,685 of record JAMRYI010000035.1, on the reverse strand, counting down.
AAGCTTTTATCCCTTTATTTTTATCATTGATAAACAAACGATAGCTAGTTAGAAAGGCCAGGAAAAGGGCTATCGAATAATGTATTTATCATCAAAGTCAGAGGGTATTCCTCGCCCAGGCTGATCCTCAAGGCTCATGTCCCGATAATTATTGAACGACCCAAATATTACATTTACTAGAATTAAAGGGTAATCGTGAATTCTACCATCACTTTAAAAACCCCAAAAAGTCAACAATCTTCACACTAATTATCAATGTGGACCAATCAAAAAACAGTCTTGTCATTTGAGTAGTTGTATTTGTAGTTTTAAAGTCTAAGCAATTCAATTTAACAGCCAAATCAACACTCCACCATTGTGAAGATGTAGAGTGTAACCAAATCCCTTAGCTGTTGTTACTCTCCCCACACACATTAGCTGGTGGTTCCTCAAGAAGGGGGGGGGCAAATACTGATTGCACATCAACAATAGCAAGGTGCTGAATAGTAGGCAAATAAAGAAGTAGCAGCTAAAAAGCACAATTGTTTCCTGACTTTATCTAGCGTGTCATCAGCCAATAATAATAATTCAGCAACTTTTGTAATAACCAAAACAATGTTCAGCTTTAGTTGCCCAATTTACCAGGATTAGCCAATAGTGGACCTAGTGCACCTGGGCTCTAATGGCCATGTTGTGTTTGTTTTAGCCTTTCTCTTCCTCGACACCCCTCATCAACGATGGCTTTTGAAAAGTGTGAGGGAAATCATTTACAGTTGTGTTTGTGATGATGGGTCTTGAATTACCGGTGCACACAAGTAGTAGTAACCACTTTTGTGCACTTTGAATAGCCAATTCTAGAATTACCAGCCTCGAAACCTCAAGTGTTTCCAGTGTCACCTATTATTGGAATATGAAACAGGGTCTATAGTAGACTAAACAACTGTGAATTGTATAAGACTAAAATAATTATGAAAAAGTTTTAAGGGGCTGATTAATCCAGCCGATTAAAATCAATCCTTTTAGGGGTGCTTTTACACTTGATTTCTCTTTTCGCCTTGGTGGTGGCTTGGTGGCCCATCAGGGGGCTTGATTGATTAGAGATGCGCGCACTCACTTACCTTAGACATGATTCCGAGCAAGACTCTTGATAATACAGGCATTTAGAGACTCTTTTTGCCCAGCCCCAGTGACCAAAACGGGGTAAAATACCAAAAAATGACCAAAATTACAAGGGGAGACCAAGGCAATCGAAAAAAAATTCGAAAAATGTCCTTCCCACACTTTTTTTCGTGTTTTCTATCGGTTTTAAGGCCTAAGACACACTCACATCTTAAAAAACGACGTTTTGGCTCTGGCCAAATAGTTTACTCCTGCCCTATTTTTGAATCCCCTAAAAGTCTTGAAATTGTCAATCAAAAATGGCCTTAATTCTGAAATCTTAGTCGAAAATAAGGGGGAGGGGTGGTACTAACTGGTATCCAAAAAGTTCGGGATGGACTTTCAAGCTCATTTTTTAAAACAAAAATTTAGCAACTAAAAAAATCAAAAAAAATTTTGTAGCCAGAGAGAGTTTAAATTTTGCAAAAATACAGCCCAAAAACTGACTAGAAGCACGAATTCTGCCTTTGAAAGCTATGTGCTAATATTTGTAACTACAAGCTTTAACCTGAAGTGTTTCTAATTTGGGAGTTTTGGAGCTGTTTACAGTATGTGTTCTGTTCAACCAAGATAATTGTGGACAACCTTTTGGGAACTGTTTAATCCTGCTGATTAACCTTTGGCTCACCTAATCTCACCTCCTTCTCTCAATAAATCACTTATGTCTTTGCGGGCTAATCCGGCAATGGTAGACATTAAATGAGCTGCTTAATTGGCGCTTCGTTGGGCAATAAACAATTCATTGTTTTCGTTTTGTTATGCCACTCAATTATTTAGAACAAATGGATCTGAAGAGTTCTTCTCCTAAAATGGCCAAGAATATAGACGATGAGGAGAGAATAGATGGAACGGAAATGGAGGTAAACATAACATTATGAAAACAATTTTTAAAAAGCATTAACATACTGTCAATATGCGCTAATTGAGTGCCGAAAAATACGTCAATTCGGCTCAATTGCAGTATACATCCCTCACTCGATCGCAATATACACCCCCAATCGATTCGCCTTGGTCCCCCAAGCTGATTTTTTTTTGAAAATTAGTTTTTTGAATAAAAGTTAATACTTTTATTTTAAAAACAGCAGAAATAATTTAGCTTACCTTCTTGCTAAAAAATCTAAAAAATCAGCTTGGGGACCAAGGCAAATTGACTGAGGGGGTGTATATTGCGATCGAGGAGGGTGGTGGGAAACGCTTATCTACTGCGCCACCAAGGCCGAATTTTTCAACCTAAGTAGCTTTTCGGCCTCTTTTAATGCCCGAATCATACTTTTAATGATGCACAATTTTTATTTATGTGGCAACACCGGGCTGTCAACAAAATAGGGCTCTAAAACAACATTAAAAAAAACATGTTAGGTACATTTCGGCTACTTCTTCCGAAAAGGCCCGCCTTTAGGGTTGTCGATTCGAGTCTCCTCTTAAAGGTTCTATGGGGTATGGGGCATGGTGATTAAGATCGTTTCGATCACCTTGCTTGCAATAATTTATTATTGTACGTCTAAGTAGCGGTGGTTGTGTGTACTTGGTTTCCGTTGTAAAACTAAATTTCAGAGTGATTATTTGTAGCATACATGTGTAAGAACATTACTGAATTCTTAGATACCCTTTAACCCATATGGAGGACCAAGGCGAAATTCGTAAAGAAGTAAAAAACAAAGATTTAGAAAAACATCAAAATCAATTTTTATTGCAAATTATAAAATTTATGAAGGGGCCTATTTGGCGGAAGTGCTCAGCTCAGCGAAAGAAGTACGCAAGTACATTTCGTCCTTTTCGGGAAGTTAGCTTACTAAGAAGTATGGCTTTTTCGACTTAAAAACAGAAACTATTAACATTTTACCGTGTCTAAAAACCAGATTTTTCAGAAATAAACTTGCAAGTTCTAAATTTCTTAGAAGTAAGGTCGGGCAAAGTAATTTTAGAAACAGTGTTCGATTTAACATTCAACTAAAAAAATAGAATTATTTTTTTTCACGGCTTGTTCAAACCTTCTTCAAATCTAACTTTAACAAAATTCCAGGTGAAAGCGCCAGCCTCAAACTGTTCGGACTGCTCTCCCACACCTCCACCCCTACCTACCCAATCTCCTCAACAACATCAACGGCCCTCCACATCCCTGTTTCCCCCCACTCCACCCCCGATGTCTACAGCCATGGCTGCGGCACTGTTTGGCAATAGCAGCAGCAATGGATATACAGCTATGAACCCCTTCTTCTATCAAACATTCCTGCGTTTTCCTTCCCAAACAGCTTCTTCTCCATCTAATTCATTTAATTTCTTCTCCATGTAGTTTTAATTGTAACTTGGTGCAATTAACATTGCTTAATTTCGTTTGTAAAATATGTATTCCAGTCAATAAAAAAATTGGTATTTTAAAAGCTCGGATTGAAAAGAGCCTTCATAAGTCTGAATTTCATCACAAAATTATTGAATTTTATATAATTTTTTACCTTTCACGTATAAAAGCATGAATTTGTCCCACTCGAAAAAAAGTCAAAAATGACTCATTTTGACAACCTACTCAAAATGACTCACATTTCGCCCATCGTTAACTGTGGAATTTCTGGTATAATATACGAAAAATTCTACAGCTATACGTTTTTGACTACAGTTATTTTCGGGTCAAAAAATGTCGATTTTCGGGATTTTCGCTCGTGGGACAAATTCATACTTTTACAGCCCATAGTTTGAAATGAAAAAAAGTTTATTTTGAGACGTGTTATATATAGGCTTGACTGCAGAAAACATGTTTTCGAATATCCACAGGGAAATAGAGGCAATTTTGGTCTTTTTCGACATGTTTTTCAAGTATCCTAGTTCTATCTTTTCTGTTTCACGCTCTACAATATAGCGTTGTCAGAATTTTTGAATCGAATCGTACAGTTCGATCGGTTCCCTTGTGAATCACAGTCACCCCCACTACCTTGATTTAGTTATAGATCCAACTTTCCATGTTAAAAAGAATTTACATGATCTTATATCCGCATTCAATTGTACTGGGATGTTATTCTGCGCTAGTTTAGGTAAAAATTTATTGATTAAATCTACAGTATCTAGAAACTTCATAGATATTTGCGCTTTTTGCATTCAACTTGATGATCTCTTCTGGCAAACCCGACTTGAAGAGTTTCCATCTTTAGTGGGCCAAATTAAAAAGTCGAAAGATTCACGAAATCCATCTATAAGATTTTGCGAAAAATGTTTTTAATACAGAATAACAAGAATGTAAAGACTTACAAGGCCATAACACCAATGTAGCATAGAGACAAGGAATATGAACAGGACCATGGAAACGGTGCTGGCTCGACCCTGAATTAGTGAATTGAGCATGAAGTTAGAGATCTATTAAATGCCTGTGAGTGAGGTGGCATTCTCCAACTGAGTTATTTTCATGGTGGAAGCAATGGGAGCTCGAAGTTTATCCCCAACCAGTACTCTTACAAATGTCTGCAAATTAAAAAAAAAGCTGTAATATTAGTAAGAAATTATTTAACCTCGTTGCTATTAAACTCAGTGCGATAGATAATGTCTGAAAGATTTGGAGATATATGTTTATAAAAGCCTAGTTCAGAACACTGCTAATCGAGTCTTCAGACCAGGCTTCTACTTCACTACGGCCCAGAAATTGGCCAAATTTAAAAAAAAACTCGTAGTCAGGGCCGGAGCGAAATTTCTTTTAAATCTCGAAGCTGGAGCTTAAGTCGGAGAAAATTGAAAAAAAAACCCATAGCTAACAATTTTTATTTTGGACTAGCACTGGCTTACAATAAAACATGTTTTGCATGCTCTCCACTGTTTTGATTAGACCAATGTGGTCAACTGGGTCGATTTTTCTGTAAAATAAAGATTTTATCAAAACAATAGCTAACTTTGTAGGTTAGGGTAGCCCAAAATTTTTGGAGAAACCAAGTGTAAACATTTTTAATTAAAAATGGGCATAGTCTTTACTCCAGTCGACAAACTGACCAACGCCAGCTGGCATTCGGATCATGCATGGAGTTCCTGTCATCACCTTCAAACTCTCAAACACTTGTAACAACAGTATTTAAAATGGAGTTTAAGAGTTTACAGTGTTGGGGTCAATCCGAAACATGTAGTATAAGGAGTCAGCTGGCAGCTCCGTGTAACAAGCTTAAAACTCACTGGTTTTTCAGGAAAAATTACTTTAAAAATCTTGCGTGCAAATGTGAATGTATTGCGTTGCTCAATTTCTATTGTACGCCATTGGATGTCCTAAAAAACTATGGATTTGTTTATTAAAATGTACAAAAGAAACTCGTCGACACATTTTGATCCAAAAACAACGCATTGGTAATTTATTTCAACCCTAAGCGAAGGAAAAAACAAAAATAATGATATAAAAATCTTTTTTCCAAGGGTTTTTTTGCTTGCAGGACCAATGTTAAAGGTCAAGAATCTTAATCTCTAAAAATGTTACTTTTGACAAAAAAATGCAAAAACATTTTTGACGTCCTTATCGTATAAGATTTAGGTGCTTATGCTGTTTAAATACAGCCTTAAATTCTTGAATAGTTTTGTAAGAAACACAAATACAACGCTTTTCTACACTTCCAACAGAATAAAGAGAAAAAAGTAATCATTGTGATTTTCAGATCCACGCTGTGAATAAGGTTGGAAGATAGATTTTGAAAAAAAACCTTTGACGGGAACGAACTTGATGCGGTGGTGTTGTATCGAGAATCGACTATGCTTCTTTGTAACTCTATTTCAATAACCAAAATGCTGTTGAAGTGGCGCAGGTTCTGTCGGGTTCTGTCATTGACAGCAGAACTTACGAGTTTGACTCCCCTTGCCGGCAGCAATGGTGAGGAATAGACCGTGCCACATCACCCAAACAATTTCTGGTGATAACATCAAATATATATTTTCTGCTTTTTACAGTTTTGGACAAATTTGAGCGCATCCCAACAAGCGTTGTCCCAAGTTAGTCAAAATAAAAACTTTCTGACGTAAAAATACCGAGAAACAGAACCATAAAAAGGTGCCAACTTTATATAACCTGGAAAAAGCCTACTCATCGACAAATCTGCTAATTGTTTCACTACTTTTTTTCGGTTTTTTCATCTTGTTTAATATCGAAATGATGCTCAGATTCTGCGCTTTCTGCTACATTTGAGTGCTGAAATTGTAACAGTTATAGCAAGGAGTATTTGGAAGGAACTAAATTTTATTTTACAGAACTTTAAAAAATGCTCAAGTTTCGCATGTAATTTGACCACTGACCCGAGTAAACTTTTATTTATTTGAAAGCTCCTTTAACTTCGCACCACATAAGGGCTTTAGATACGAAAAGTTATATTTAACACTGTCAAGCCGGAGTGTAGCAGGCAAGGCTTCTGATGCTGAATTTCACGGAGAACACGATAGAAACAAGAGAGGGTTTAATTTAACACTAGAGTTACCGAGCATAATAAATGGTGCTTTAGATGCAGAATTTCACGCTGATCACGATGGCTGAAAAAAATTGCAAAAGAACGGATTCGAACGGGTAAAACAGCACTTGAAAATAGGTGATTTCACTTATTCCGAACCACCTAGAATTTGAGGCTAGGCGTTTAATATCTTTTCGTAATCAGGGCTCTCTAATGCGCACAAACTTGTACCAGAGTTATCACAATTTCACAGAAAATTTTTGATTTTTCTTATGCAAGCCAGTTTTTGGAAATCTTCAATTTTGACATTAAAATAGCCATAAGTTTGTGCAGAGGTAATGTCTAGTTAAATTCTCATGGTCAAAAATAAAGAACAGAGTCTCACGGTAATTCTGATACTTAAAGCAGCAAAGTATGCGAAAAGAATGCATAAGTTGTAACACAAACATGCATAAACTTTTTTTACTAGGAAAACCCTCAATTCTAACACCGGATTCGTGTTCAGCGTGGTTGATATAAAACTGCTTGAAAAATGTTTAAGTAACTGTCAAATTTTGAATTCCTCTCAAGACAATAAATATTCAAATTTAAAAATCAAATATTGTCTTGAGAAGAATTCAAAATTTGACAGTTACTTAAAATTTTTTCAAGCAGTTTTATAAGAAAATCGACCACGCTTGCTACACTCCAGCTTGATAGTGTTAAATAAAAAAATACAGGGTGCGCCAATTTTTTCGCACGTATTTGTTTTGGCCATAACTTTTTTGTTTTTCATGATTTTGACGTAATTTTTTTTAAAAAGAAAGCTGAGACTCTAGGCAACCGAACCGTACCAAACATTCGACCACCTCAGGTGATTTCTCTTTAGTTCGAACCCACTAAACATGCTGTTGGTTAGAAGAACTGTGCTGGTAACCAAGCCATCATCATCATTCATCCAAGAAGGCAAAAGTGTCACAGCATTCGGTGTTCGATATCGGAGGGAGCTTGGAAGGAATACTAAGGTGCCGGACAAGAACAGGCTGTGGGGTTGGTACGCAAAGTTCAAAAGCCAAGGAAGTGTTGATCGAAAGAAGAAGACTGGCAATAAGGTTTGGTTACCAGCACAGTTCTTGTAACCAACAGCATGTTTAGTGGGTTCGAACTGAAGAGAAATCAGCTGAGGTGGTCGAATGTTTGGTACGGTTCGGTTGCCTAGAGTCTCAGCTTTCTTTTAAAAAAAATTACGTCAAAATCATGAAAACCAAAAAAGTTATGGCCAAAACAAATACGTGCGAAAAAATCGGCGCACCCTGTATGACCAAATGACTAAAACAACCCCAAACTGAGAGGTGTCCAACAAATAATACCTGAAATTAATCACCAAAAAACTTTTAAAAAAATATTTTGCCTATCTTGTACAACACAAAATTCTGAACAAAACGATCGCATTAACAAAAACCGCCTTTTAAGTGTTAAACAAAATTTAAAACGAAATCAAGGAGAGTAGGGCTAAAGACAACCAAAAAAACGTTGCTAAACTGTTTAAATAAATTTACTAAAAATTACCGTGGCATACTGACCTTCTAATACTCCAACTAAGCCAATCAGCAATAGAACAATCAAGCCAATAAATCGCTCATACACTAAGGAAAAATTCATATTCAAGCTGTAAAAATGTTGGCTGTAACTAAATGTGGACAAATTTTTTATTTTTCACGACCAATTCAACATTTTATTTTTACTGAAATCAATTTTTATTTTATTTTGCAGTCGGGCTTCTAAAAATATATCAATAAAAATTTATCAAAGAGTTTCGTAAAATCAAGTTTTTTTTTGTGGTCGGGAATAACAAGAAAATCAGAAAATTTAACTTTTAATCGAGACATTTCAATTTGATCTACCATATTTCCTCTAATAGAGCGATAAGTGCTCTGTTTTTCGGTGCCCCCAACACCAAAAGCACAAAAGTTAGAAATGATAAATTTCTGTCATAAATACGGAAAAACTAAGCACCGAAAAAGTGAACAATTTGAAAAAGGAAAAAAAAGATGAGCACAAACGCACCCTTAGCAACCAATGCCGGCGCACTTGAAACCTGAGCCCTCCACTCCCACTCATTTTACCTTGGTCCTCCAAATTTCCCCAAATTTTGGTCAATTTTTGTAGATACTAGAGCTTGCCCGCCCTACGGGCGGGTTTTATTTTTCACTGATATTTCCGTAGCATTTTTTAATTATTTTCCGCTGACATTTTCATAGAAATTTTTGATTTATGTTTTTTTTTCACTTATATTACCGTAGTATTTTTCGATTTTCTCGGTTCTTTTTTCCACTTTTATTAGTTTAAATACACTACTTGTGTTATCGTCTATGCTTAGATTTTCATTGACTTCATATCAAAATATTGAAATTTCGCATTTTTTTTATCATAGCGTTAAATTCTTTAAAAATAGAAGCCTTTATGACACGCACACACACGCACAGAACAATAAAAAGCAGCGAGTACAACAATTTTATCTTCGAGGTGTTTTAAACATTAGCTAACTGAGACTTGGAGACTGATGCAGACGCTACCACCATGTAAGTCATTCTTCTTAGGAATCAGAGCAGCTACACTATTTGGGTATAGAAAGAGTCACAGTACCTTGAATGACCACCACACGGGTTTAAGAATTTGATCCTTCGAGACTTCTCTTGAGATACCACGAAGAAGGGATGAAGACTAAACACAAAAGATTTATATTGAAACATAGAAAGATAGAAATACTACAGTACCTTGAATGACCACCACTCGGGTTTAAGAACTTGATCCTGCGAGACTTCTCTTGAGACACCACGAAGAAGGGACGAAGACTAAACACAAAAGATTTATATTGAAACATAAAAAGATATAACAGTCACAGTACCTTGAATGACTACCACTCGGGTTTAAAAACTTGATCCTGCGAGACTTCTCTTGAGACACCACGAAGAAGGGACGAAGACTAAACACAAAAGATTTATATTGAAACATAAAAGATATAACAGTCACAGTACCTTGAATGACCACCACTCGGGTTTAAGAACTTGATCCTGCGAGACTTCTCTTGAGACACCACGAAGAAGGGACGAAGACAAAATACAAAGATTGCACGGATCCGTTTTTAAAATTTCGAATTGATAACAATAAACAGTTTATTACACACAGCACACATGAAAAAGCAGCGAAAAAACATTTTTGTTTTCAATGTATTCTGAACATCAGCTGTCTGCAACTTGAGAACTGATTCGATAGTTTCACTTCATACGTCACAACGCAAAGCAAGAAAGACTAAAGGAAGAAATAACATCAAAGAATCGAACACACACAGCATTATATATGACCATGAGCTGCTTGATTCCTCGACGACTCCACTTTAGACTTCATAAAGCAGAGAAACTGAACGAATATGATTTATGATCGAAACAAAAGAGAATCAAACACTGACAGCATTAATGATGACCACCACTCGGGTTCAGCAGCTTGATTCATCGACACTTCTTCTGAGGCACAACATAGAAAAGAAGATATAAATCAATAAGATTTTTACCGAAACATAGAAGAATATAACAGTCACAGTACCATGAATGACCACCACTCGGGTTCTGCACCTTTATTTATCAACACTTTTTTGAGGCACCACAAAGAAGAGAAAATCTGAACCGAAAAGATTTATACCAGAACATAGGAGAATATAATAGTCATAGTACATTCAAGGACCACCATTCGGGTTCAGCAGCTTGATTCATCAACACTTCTTCTGAGGCACAATATTGAAGAGAGAATCTGAATAAAAAAAATTTGAAAACATTTATTTCGAAACATCGACAAATGAAACGATCACAGTACCATGATTGACACCACTCGGGTTTAGCACTTTCATTCTTCAAGCACATCTCTTGAGAAGCCACGAAAAGAAGCGAAAAACTGAACAGAAAACATTTATTTCGAAACATGGACGAATAAAACAGTCACAGTACCATGATTGACCACCACTCGGGTTTAGCGCCTCGATTTTTTGCTTCATCCACATAAGACGTCACGAAGAGAAGCGAGACTGAACGCGAAAAAGTATAATCAAAGAGTATAAGTAAAAGAGACTCAACCACTGACTTTTCAGAACCAAAAAATAATAAGACTCTCAAAGATTGAGTCTCTAAAGAATATTTTTCTGTTTCATTTCAAGACCAACTTTTAAACGACAATTTTGAGACATTTTTTAAAATCGTGCGGACAGAACACATACAGACAACTCTCTTTTAGTATATAGGATTTAGAATCAAAATATGACAAAAATGACCAAAATTTCACATTTTCCTTGCGAGACCAAGGCAAAATGAATGGGGGCTCAGTTTCGAGTGAGTGGGAGCTCAGGTTTGAACTTAGCCCAAATGCCTCCCGTAATAAATAAGGTAAATAACACTTTATTTTAGAGTGAAGCCTTCCTTTAAACCCCTATCAATGGTAGAGGTATAATAAAGGTGACGCTCTATGAAAGGAAACACAGTAAACTATTGAAAAAAACGTAAGAATTTTCTATGTTAGCACCTAATTATTGCATTTTCAGTCTTTACAAATAAACTTAAGTACTTTTTAGGTGCGCAGATGTTTGTACACTATTGTCCTGCTTTTTTTAAAATTCGAATTACCGCCAAAAATAGACAAAATGAAAAGGCGCGAATCCAAAAAACAGTACAAGTGTGCACAAACGCACCAACGCTCTTTTTTACTTGTCAGCAGTAATCACAAAAGGGGTTTATTGGCAACGAAGAATCTTTTATATCTTTCCAAGGTAATATAACATTAAAATTAATAAAACAAAAATTAGCATTTAGTCAAGTGGCAGTTTATTCGGCGGCAAATCTCAAACTGGACAAATTTTTGAGTTTCCAAGATAAAAAAGCAATACAGTCAAACCTCGATATAGTGATCACCTGGTTTTGACTTGGTTGGTTTATAAGGAAATATACTAAAAAGAAACCTTTATATAGTGATCACTCCATATAGTGATCACTTGGGATTGTCCCAGCAGTCAAAACAACACGCTAATTATAAGGCTAAAACCGCTAAAGTACACTATTTGGCCTAGCCCAAAAGTGCATTTTCAAAAGTCTCAGCATGTTTTAGGCCCTGAAAATGATAGAAAAGGCAAGAAAAAGTGTGTAAAAGACGTTTGTCAAAAAAACATTTTTTGATTGCCTTAGTCCCCCTCATGGTTTTCAGTCATTTTTCGATTGGTTATCTTAGTTGAACCCTTTAAGGTCGCAGGGGGCTTGGTGGCTGGGGGTTGAGATGCGCACACCCACATCCATTAGACACCAATCACTCGAAAGTAACTCCGAATGAATGAAAATAACATGTATACAAGAGTTTCTTTATCCGGTAGGCCCAAGTCAACAAAATTATGTTCAAATTCAATATTTTTAGGTTCAGCAGAAATGACCAAGCCAAAAAATGACTACAAACCACAGGCGGAACCAAGGCGAAAATAGCAAAAGCCACAAGGAGGAATAAGACTATCGTTAGTGTTTTGATTGCTTCATTAAAACATGGATTTTAACAGAAAACTTCTCTATAGTGTTCGGCTAGAGATTTTTAGGTGATGTTACATTCTATATAGTGGTCGCCTCTTTATAGATGATCACCTGTGGGGGATGGGGGGTGTCCTTGGGCGATCACTATATCGAAACTCGACTGTACTTGAAATCATCACAAAGGAAGAAAATTCAAAAATTTGTCTAATTTTTGTCAAAAAAATTAATCAATAAGCTTGGAAAATCACAGAAAATAAACTACTAGAAATATTTTAGAAGACTGAAGATTATGATTGGCTTTAAAAATACAAACACTAGAGAGATTAACAAAAAAAGGCAGTTGTGGTTGGATGATAATTATTATTTAAACTACTGAAAATTACTGTATAAAATTATATTAAAGGCTTAAGAAATCCACTATTGGCGATTTTTGATGCACACTTGGCACCTACTGACACGGTCTTTCAAGCCTCCTGCAAAAAAATGACAAGTTAGGCAAAAGCTAAAAAAATTTAGCTTTTTTAAATGGTCGTATTTTTTTCTAGAGCGATTTTCGAAAATCGATTTTTCTCGCCGGCAATATTTTTGGCGTATAATGTCAAAAACACAATTTTTACCCTGGTTCCCCTATGTGGTTCAGGCCTTGCTCATCCAAAGGCCATCCATGGACCAGGACCGAAACCACCGGGAGGAGCAGGTGAAATTTTTTTTACATAATAAACTAAAAAATATTGTCGGTGTGAAAAAATAGATCGACGAAATTATAAATTTTCTAAAATTGCTCTAGAAAAAAGTTACGGTCATTTTAAAAAGCTAAAATTTCTTAATACACGCTGTATAAAACATGGTGGGCAAGAAATTTTATTAATTGAAAATTATCATATCTTTTTGTTCAGACGCAGTTCCGGAAACGGCTTTTTGCATTCGATTTCTCTTAGTCAAACTTCGATCTAATGATACCCCATTCAAGTTTGTTCCCTAGTTAACGACTTACGACTCTTTTTCAACCAGATTTTGAATCTTTTGCTAGCTCTGTTTTGTCTGGTCTTGAAAATCGTAGGAATTGAGATTTTGGCGATCTTTATTTAAAAACCTACAGTGTGCTTTTTTCTTCTAAATAGGCGAATCTCGATTCTGTTTAAAAATAAGGTATCGTTAAATCAAGGCTAGACTGTATATAATATGGGTAGGAGTCTGTTTTTTAACCGTTTGGTTTAAAAAAAGTTTTTGGTACCGGTTTTTTCCAAAAAAAAGTCTAGGTCGGTTAACCAATCCGGACCCGGTTTTTGTCGTAAATAAACGGAAATTTTACTGCAATCGGTTTTTCCTGTTTTTTAAAACCCAATTTTCGGTTTATTGACCAAAAAATGGGTTTTCGGCCGTATGACCGACCGGATGCTACTGCTAGTATGTAATGGTCTGTATAAGGGCTCTTGTTTGTAGTTTATTTAATAATTTGTACTTTTTGGGACTTCAAACCTTTACAATTTTCGATCTTTTACTTCAAAATCTTTATTTTTGGTGCTTCTTACATACACCAACTAAATCGAATGCAAAAAAACGTTATTTTGCATCGCGTCATGAAAAAAGCTGTGAGTGTTTGCAATTTATAAAATTTCAGAATCATAATTTCAAATACAATATCATTACCTGCTTTCAAAGTCTGTGGCATAGGCTTGCGGAACTGGTTTTGCTAAAAAAAACATTTTTAATTGTAAAATTCACCACAAAAGATGAAATTTATACTTTCTCCACAATAGACAACCAAAATCCGTGGTTGGTGGCGTAATAGTTGCAGGTTCCTTTGCCGTGGCACTCGATAAAAGGCACTGAGTAGAACTCCTCCAAACAACTTCCTGGCGACTCCAGGTTCTGACCAGTTCCTTCGGCCCCAGCCGCAGTGTGCTAATACAGGCAAGCGAATGTAAAAAGAGTTAAAACTATAGAAAAAGTTGATTACCATAGCAAAACTGTAGCCACTGTAGTAGGGGGACCATCCATTAGGGCACTGCGGCAAGTAGGAATCCTGCGAGTGCACAGCGATGGTTTGGGTTGGGATCTCACACACTGAACATCGTGAAATATGTGGCTTTAGAGCTGTTCCGGTCATCTGAAGGCAACAGATTCAAAAGAAAATTAAATTTTATTAAATAAAAAATACAGGTGTCATCATGGTGTTCATGGGTTTGCCGGTGGATAGCCAGACTAGAAGAAAATTGTTGTAAGGGTGGCACTTCTTTTTGGCCATAGAATTCTCGTTTTCGGCCATAGAATATTTTTTTTGGCCATAGATTTTTAATGGCCTTAGAATTCTTCTTTTTGGCCGTACTCGCTCAAAATCATGTTTTAATCACTTTTTGAGATGTTTTTGGGTCTGGAACATGCTGAACAAATGTTTTCAGGGTGCAAACGACAATTTTTTGATGAAAAATTTTTTGGTCAAAATTATGCTTTTTTGCCCTGAGCAACCAATAGTCGAAAATTTTGACCAAAAATTTTTTCTCAAAAAAGTGTCGTTTCAAACGACCATTCAAAATATATGGCCGAAAACGGCAATTCTATGGCCAAGAAGTAATATTACCATTGCTTTAAATCTAAGAGCAGGTGAAAAAAAGTAGAAACTTACATGAGTAATCGTTTCTACTACTGCAAAATAAACAATTTCTCACAAAAATTAAAAAATTTGTCGTTATTCTACCTGAAATGACACACTTCCTTGACATTACAGAACATGAATGGCATGGTGGAAAATTTGGGTAGACATGATCCAGCTAAACAGCAACATCAAATATTGACCGATGTTTTTTTTGTTTTTTTCTAATTATACGACACCCCCAATTATATAAATCGTGTTTTTGACCTTGTTTTTGAAGACAACTATGCAACAGAAAGTGGTGCGCTGTCGTTCCCGCGCATACGGACATTTTTGAATTCTCGCTTTTTTTATTTTCAATTTTTTGGCTTTTGAGCCCGTCCTACCCACCCTGCACCTAAAGCTTCACCTAAGTTTGGAAAAAATAAATAAAAAATGCAAAAAAGTCAACAATAATTAAAGTTCAAAAAGGGCATATTCAAAAAATGCCCAAAATGAGCGAAAATGCCCCTATGCCACATTAAATAATCGACCACCTTCTGGGTCGATTCCAGCCTGGCTGCTTATCGCAGGCTTTCGAGCATGAGTTAACTGAATTGGATTCAAGTTTGGGCAGTAACTTGGCTGAGAGTCACTCTCGTAATGCCACAAACAACATTTTACTCAATGGTCGTCGTATAATTCGTGAAAATAATGTAGTCTGCAAAACAAATCAACAACATACGAGATCCGAGATCCTGTCCTGCAGACCTTC
This sequence comes from Ditylenchus weischeri, assembly GCA_029231635.1. Taxonomy (NCBI): domain Eukaryota; kingdom Metazoa; phylum Nematoda; class Chromadorea; order Rhabditida; family Anguinidae; genus Ditylenchus; species Ditylenchus weischeri. Next base: position 303,271 of record JAMRYI010000035.1, on the reverse strand, counting down.
CATTTCCTTGGACGTAAAGCAAGGAATAGCCAGACCAGAGCTGCGAAGATCCAGGTGGACACGCCGGCACCTCGGTAGTTTGTGAGTGCTTGGTGATGGTGAAACCACGAGAAGGCGCCCAACCACCTGGAGCACCTTGTTGACCAGCTGGACCAGGGAAACCGGGTCGTCCATCTCGTCCTTAATCACATTTGCTGTTTCTATAAAATATAGTGCGTTTGACCTTACTCTACCTGAAAGACCGCCCACACCACCCATTCCAATCTCGCCTGCAAACAACAGATCGAAAATTGACATATTCAAGTTTTGTTTGACCTACCTTTGATACCAGGAATTCCAGGAAAGCCTGGAGTTCCCACTTCGCCATTTGCTCCAGGATAACCAGCAGTTCCTGAATTTTTTTCAGGTTTAAACAAATCATTGTTAAGCCGGGTTCTCACCAGGGGGTCCCGGTAGGCCAGGTTCACCGACATCTCCAGGATATCCTAAACACACCAATTTTGCATTGTAATAAATAATGGGCAATAAAACTAACCTGGCAGTCCAGGCAGCCCAAACTCTCCTGGCACTCCAAATGGAGAATGCAACTTCTTAAAATAAACGGATATGACTTATTTTAACAAAAATATATTTTAATAAGCACTTGATTGTAGGGTGCTGATAGACCGGGCAGACCAACTGGACCGGGGAATCCGTCTCTTCTGAAATACAATTGGAAAATAGGATTAAAGGCAATACAATCCTCGATTCCAAAAAACTCACCCAGGTAACCCGGGCAGTCCAGGCAAACCATCCATTCCTCGTTCTCCTTTGAATCTGTAATAATCACAAGCATATAAATTTATACATATACATTGGAGTAGTCTACCCAGGTGTTCCAAGGTAACCATCCAGTCCTCTGTCTCCAGGCATTCCTCTCAAACCATTAGGTCCTTGGTCCCCCTGTAAATAATCATAACCACCAATAACTAGGGTTGTCACACAGTTAACTCGATTTTTCAGAAATTTTTGACCTTATTTCTTGTTTTTATGCAATTTTCTTTTCCCAAATTTTGCACGTTATCCGACAATTAAAAGCTTAGGATGTTGGCTACACACTGGTACGAAATTTTCTTGGTTCATTTTACAAAAATGTAACTATTTTAAGGAAAATAGCCTCAAATCGTTTCGAATATTTTCATTCATTCTAAAACATTTTCGAAATGATTCGAGGTTATTATTCTTAACACTAGAACGGGTGTTTGTACTAAAGTAAGCATCTTGCTCAGAATTTTGTGCTGATCATTTCTACACCGACCCTCTTTGCGAAAAAAATCTTTTTTTGTGGGTAATTTTTGCTGTTTAGAGTCAAAATATTTTGGCTAGGAGTCGGTATGATTTTTTCGTCATATCTTTTTTTCCACGTACTTTCATTTTTCCTTTTAAAGCTTATCAGATGCAGAATTACATGCTCTTTCGAATAAGTGTAAAGTGTCTGTCAACTGAAAAATATTTTTAAGTTTATATGTTTAAAAATTAGCAACTCCTCCACAATCTTTTGCTACCAAATAAGCTCGTCAACGCATAAAATAAAAGTTAAAAATTTAACTTAATGATTATAAATATATTTTATTTTAAAAACCATTTGACGTAAAAATTTTTTTCTGCTAGTCAAATTCTAAAATTTTGACACCGGATTCATGTTCAGCGTAGTAGATTTCCTTGTAAAACTGCCCTTAAGGCGCAAACACAATGAGGAGGCTGTTTGGAGGGCTGGAGGCGGGTACTAAATCAGATTTGTCACACGGAAATGGCCCAAACGAAAATTAATGGACGACTATCAGTTCGCGACACTTTTGATTCGCGACAATCGATTCGCGACACTTTTTTGTTCGTGAATACAACGCCTAACGGATACTTTATTTAACAAACAATAATACACCAAACACCAAATGGAACAATTTTGAACAATTAAGCAACATAAGTTTCATTGTAGGCTAATATTGAATGGGTTTTCAGGTATTTTATCTGCTGCAATTCGGTTTTCCTCTTCTTCATCTATTTCCATATGTTCTGTAGCAGAAACCAGTTCAAAATTTTCTTCATCTGCAGCAGGACGATCATTGTAACCAATCAAGTATCCCATGTAGAGAAGGTAGGCACCCAGTTTTTGATCAAAATTCTCATCATTTATTTGGTTGGCCAAGACCATTGCAAATTTTTTCTGAGCAACGGCGATCCTGGCTGCTAACTCTACTGACTCTTCTGCTTGCTTTCTCGGTGGCTGGCGTCCATGATTGACATCACTAGCGTTCTCTTCTTCTGCATGCTGAAGCTAAAATAAACGCATAAGGTAAGAAATGAAATAAATAGTTACATCCTTAAAACGGACGATCCATTCACCCAGCTTGCACTTAGTATTGAAATGATGGCGCAATTTTCCATGATAGGACTCAGCCGTATTGATTGTTCTTTGGCCTTCCATGCCATGCAGTGAAAAGAAGTCGTTCAATGACATCCAAGTGTTTCTGAAGTACAAGGATCAAAAGCAAGTACTATTAAAGAAAATAAACCTGAAGTATTCAGTCATCACGGGTACGGAACGAATCTCTTTGACAAAGGCAAACGCTCTGTAGACTTCATAGGTACCAATTGGCTTGAATTAGTAATTGCCATCGCAGACAATTTCCTTGGAATTTTCGAAATAATGCATTTGGCTAGGTGAGGAGAAGATAAGCATTTGGTCATCTGTAAACAAAAAAAAGAAAATATAGCAGCAATATATAAAATCTTACCTGCAAACAGAACCAATTTTTCTCCATACTTCTCATGATTCAAAATCTACCCTCCTTGCAGCGATGTATGAAGTTTTCATCATTTAGAAGATCGCTAAATTCTCCGATTCTCGGGAATCTTGTCTTTTGGGCCCGAATAAAAGACGTAGCATTCTTGTTAGAAATAGCACATTGACGAACTTCTTGTTGGTATTCTAGAACAATGTTTTTTTGCGAGAACCACAACACAATTAAAGGAAATAAAAACCTTTGGACTTGCCAGCAAAATCGACGACGAGCTTCTTTTCGACTTTGACTGCTGCAGACGCCACTGATTCATTTGAACCACTTGCCAATTCTGTTTGCATGCTGCGTCTTGATTTGATTCCTTCCACCTGAAAATGTTTATGATAATATAGAATACAATAATAACAAAGTTTTTACCTCGCTAAGCTTTTTAGGTTTACAAAAATGTGGGTTTCTTGACTCCTTGTCTATCCAAATTCCTTGAATCTCATTGGCTTTCATTGTTGGGAGCGGACGATCTGAGCACTGCAATTTTTCCTTTTTCCAGTCATCTCGGATTGATCGGCAGCCAGTGCAAACGTAGTAGACAACCTTGACTCCATCAGCACGCAATGTTCCGCTTCTTGAAATTGACCAAGTGTAGCATTTGGTATCCCCATCAGCAGAACATTCTGTAACAGCCATTTTCTTGTGCCCAATACGTTTTGAGTAGGTGAAGTTTATCTCAGACATCTCTAAATTTTTTAAGGTTGACAAAAGCAATGACAAATAATGAAAAATAACTAAGTCAAATTTTCTAAAAACACAACTGGACAAATAGTTGTCGCGAATCGATGGTGTCGCGAATCCATTGTCGCAAGGACAATGGAACGCTAACTATGACAGCAGAAGCCAAAGCGAAACGCGACTTACGTAGTTGTATCTTTACATGTGACCTCTAAAAGCAGCAAGTATAAGTGAGCAATAAGTTTAGGATGTAAACAAGTGCCAAGAAAAAATATTAACCTTGAAATTTTATAAGAAACAAGACCAGAAAGACTTCTCAAGGTGTAATTTATAAAAGCGATAAAAAGTTTTATCGCTTTTGACATCCATGACTTTAAGGGCAGTTTTACAAGGAAAAAATTTTCATACCAGTGTGTAGCCAACATCCTTAGCTTTTTGTTGTCGGATAACGCGCTCAAAATTTTGGAAAAAAATGCATAAAAACAAGAAATAAGGTCAAAATTTAAAAAAAAACCGAGTTAATTATGTGACAACCCTGCTAATAACCACACATGGCTAAGTATCATTAAACAGCCTACAATTTGGCCGGGGTATCCAGGAGGTCCAGGAGTGCCAGGAAGACCAGGCAAACCGTCAGGATTGCGCTCTCCTTTCTGACCAGGGTAGCCAGGTGGTCCTGGCATGCCAGGCAGTCCATTGTTACCTGCATGACCCCTCTTTCCATCAATGCCTCTGAGACCAGTCTCTCCAACAGCTCCAGTATAGCCAGGCTCACCACGCGGTCCAAATAATCCGGGCAGGCCAGCATCTCCTGGCTGACCAGGTAAACCTGGAGTTCCTGGGCGACCATCTTTGCCTGGCAAACCGTCTAGACCTCTTTCTCCAGGAATGGGGTAGCCATCTGGGCCAGGAGGGCCTGGATAGCCGTTGTCCCCTGGTTCTCCAGGAAAGCCATTGATTCCTTCTTTTCCAGGTGCTCCAGGGTAACCGTTTATTCCACGCTCTCCTTTGAAGCCAGGAATTCCGGGTCTTCCATTCAAACCCTGTTCTCCAGGCATGCCTTCCAAACCTGGGTAGCCAGAGTCTCCCTAATTTAATTTTCCAATAATTTTAGCTAACAAAAGTAGACAACAATTACCGGCAGTCCGAAAGAACCAGGAGGTCCAGGCAGTCCAGGATATCCATAAGTGCCTTCCTCGCCCTTTAAACCAGGTAAACCAGGTTGACCAGGAAAACCAGGAAAACCGCCCTCTCCAGGCAAACCAGGGTACCCTTTTTCACCAGGATAACCAGGAGTTCCATCAATTCCTCGAAGACCGTCAGCACCAGTAAGACCAGACATGCCGAGTTCACCTGTATTCATAAATTATATTTATGAATAATACAGTCAAACCTGGATTTAACGGTCCCACCTCAGGTTCGTTGCTGCCCAGGGTCCTACACTTTTTTATCTCAATTTTTAAAGTTAAAGTTTAGAGTTTAACAGTCTGACCACAAATATAGCAAGAATTAAAACCCTAAAATTTAAACCCTCAAATTTTCGCTTCTAAAAAAGCAAAACCTCGATTTAACGGCCCTTTAATTTTCAAAAGGTGGGCCGTTGAATTTGGGTTTTGCTTTTTAATGGCGAAAATTCCAGGCTTAAAAAAAACGATCGGCAAAATCAGACTGTTGAACTCTAAACTTTAACTTTAAAAATTGAGATAAAAAAGTGTAGGACCCTGGGCAGCAACGAACCTGAGGTCGGGCCGTTAAATCCAGGTTTGACTGTATTATGATTCAAGGCAACATAGTAATCGTAATCCTTGCGATATTTGGGATCAAAGTGTTAAAATCTGTTAAAATCTGAACTGGCAGAAAACTTAAAAATTTGAGATAAAAAAAGTGTCGGACCCTAAGCGGGAACGGACCTGAGGTTTGCTAACAGTTTATCGGCTCTCCCTTGTTCTAGCCTAAATTGTTACAGCAAAAAATCCTTATAGCCAAAACGGTTATATCTCTAATTTTTTTGTGGTAGTAACAAAACAAAGCTATATATTTAATTGATTCTTTAAGTAACAGTGAAAGCCAGAACAATTTGATGAAAGCAAGTGAACATATAGCTACCACAAAAAAATTAGAGATATAACCGTTTTGGCATAACAATTTAGGCTAGAACAAGGGAGAGCCAGTTCATCAAACAATAATAGTTGCATCAATAAAACCACACCTTTAAATCCAGGAAGACCAGGCAATCCAGTGACACCATCACGGCCAGACATCCCGGGAGTTCCACCCTCTCCTTTGGGACCGGGCATTCCCACAATTCCTAATATATTTAGATTAACAAATGGAAAAAAAAACTGGTGAATATGAATATACCTGGGAATCCTTGCGATCCAGGTGGCCCTGGCAAGCCTTCCAGACCAAACTCTCCTGGTTCTCCCTGAACAAAAATATTTTTCAAGGTAGTTCAAATGTTGAAAAAAGATCAACCTTGACCCCAGGAAGACCAGGGTAGTTTTCGCCGACTAAATTAAGCAAAAAATTAGTGAAACTATCCACAAAGAATATTCTAAGGTTAATCCACCTGCTCCAGGCTCTCCAGCAATGCCGTCAGGCCCAGGTGCTAAAATTTGGGTTTATGATTGGTTAAAGCTTTTAATTCATCAAAAAACCTCCAGACAGGCCATCTGTCCCAGGGTAGCCAGAATCTCCTGTACAAATTAAAAGTATAAAAGCGTGTTTGATCAAAAATTACCTGGTGGTCCAGGATAGCCGGGCTGGCCTCCCTCTCCAGGCTGTCCAACAAAGCCGGGGCGTCCAGCCATTCCTGGCTCGCCTCGCCATCCGGGCACTCCATCGTTTCCAGGACGACCGGGATAACCTATTCGGTAAAAAAATTAATATTAGACTATAAATGGCAAGGAGTACCAGCATCTCCGGGTTCACCCACATATCCTGGCTGTCCATCAACACCTGGCAGTCCTGAATAAATGGTGTTGAACCGAACAGTTATTATTAAAAATTGGCAATTACAGACCAGCCATTCCAGGCAGGCCATCAGTCCCAGGGTAACCAGAATCTCCAGGCAAACCGTTGACTCCGGGAAAGCCGATAGATCCTGTAATTTTTAAATTTTATACTAAGGTTGGATCTAAAATTATTTACCGTCTTCTCCTTTGGCTCCAGGGTAGCCACTCACACCAGGTCTTCCCTGAAATAACTGCGGTTGAGGAAAAAAATCGCACTTTTTTTATTTATCTTACATCAATTCCTGGTAGTCCGGGCTGACCAAATTCACCTAAAAATACCTATTTGGACGGTGTAACAGGGATCCGATATATTTGCTATGAAATTACGGAATTATTAGCTAATATTTGAAGCTGTCACATGGTGCATACCTCCTCGATATTTCAATTAAAATTTATTACGGGTAAGGCACAAAATGCTAATTTTGGCCAAATTGGACCGCATTGCTCCAGCAATGATGGCATACATAACTTACACTATTATCGACGCGACTGCTACATTTGGACCAAAACAGTACCTAACTATAGATACGGTGTTACACCCCCTGATTCGAAAATCGTTTTCTTGGCATTGTATTTTTGACTACCGTAAAAACTCCAATAGAAACCCCTTCTTTAATAGTAACCATCAACCACCCTCCAGACCCCCTTCCCCTAGAGTGGGGTCGGAAAATAGTAACCCCCTCTCTAATAGTAACCCCCTACAAATGCAAAAATTTTCGTTTGAATTCGTATCGAATATTTCTGCATGCTGTAAAAATCATCATGCTATAAAAATCCGCACAAATCATTATCTGTTTCCGGTGTCGTATTTTTTTGTCGCTCTTTATATTTTAGTGATCAGCTAAATTTTTTGTTTTAGTGCTGACAAGATGGATGAGATTTAAGCAAACTACGCAAGCGATGGATCAGCCAGCGATGAGGAAGTCAGTAAGTCAAGAGCGGTAGGTAGTAACTTGCCTAAAAGAAGTCTTCAAAAAATGGGTCCAAAACCCGCCTTTGAATTGTGGCGGGGGGAGGGGGGTGGTGGTTGGTATTAGAAATTACAAGAAATACAATATTTTAGAAAATTTCAAGTCGCGTACGCCTTAATTCTGGAAATATTTTTATATCATTAAGAAAGATACTGTTCTGGGCCATAGTGCTGTATGTGGCCCATTTTTGCCTTGGTCCCAATGTTGTTGTTTTTTCGATCTTTTATTTTTGCTTTCGTTTTTTATCGTTTTTTTAACTTTTGCTAAAGTTTATTCAAATGATAACAAATCATATTTCAGCAATGTGGTCAAAAAACATTCTCAAGTTAATTTTTTGCATGAAAACCATTGTATCGCGCTGGATTAAATTAAAATAAAAAAGGAAATCCGTACTTGTAAACTGTGCAAATGTGTTCTTGCGGCAAATAACATAGTGCTTGTTTAACAACAAGGAAGACCAAGAAAAATAAACTAAAAATCGAAAAAAAACAACAGGGGGACCAAAGCAAAAAAATGGGCCGGATTCGGCACTAGGGCCTTGTTCCGCGTTACTGTCCAAAGCCCCCTGATATATTACCTTTCAAGCCAGGCAATCCAGGCTGTCCAGGGTATCCATCGGTGCCTCTGAGTCCTGGAGTGCCATCTCTACCAGGTCTTCCATCTCTTCCATGCTTCCCGGGAATTCCAACCAATCCTAAGATTCCATTTCAGTTACGGAACAATCACATCTAGATTTCCAACAATCTAACCACTTTCTCCTTTGAAGCCTGGCAATCCAATAATACCGTCCATACCAGGTTGACCATCTTGTCCAGGTTGACCAGGCTAAAAAGGGAAATAAAATATTACCTGACTAAATTTTTAAAAGTTTTATATACCGATCCAGGCTGACCATCCCGACCAGGAGGACCAGGCATTCCAGGTAGTCCAGATGTTCCCTTGTCTCCATTAGGACCAGGGTAGCCAACCAAACCTGGCTGTCCAGTAACATCATCTCCAGGTGATCCAGGCATTCCCGGCAGACCAGGTAGGCCATCATAACCAGCCTCTCCGGGTGTTCCATCCAATCCGGGCAAACCATTTTGTCCTGGAGAGCCGGGGGATCCTGGGGCTCCATTTCTGCCTCGTTTACCATCAATGCCGAGTATGCCCTTTTCACCCAAAAGCCCAGGGTATCCATTAGCGCCAGAGTCACCTCTTTCTCCTTTAGCACCTGGCAAACCGGGGATACCTGGTGGACCATTTTCTCCACGGATTAGGCCCATAAAGGTGGGACCAGGTTCTCCAGGCAGACCTATAAGTAAAAATCCAATGAATTTATTCCCACTTTTAGGGCACCGGGTGCCAAACACCCTCATTTCAAAGAACCCATAAAAATCTAGTATATTACCTGGCAATCCTGGAAGTCCATCCTCTCCTGGCTCACCAACAAATCCATCTTGTCCAGGCTGGCCGGGAAAGCTATCGCCACTTAAATAAAAAATATAAATAGGGTCTTAGAATATATATTTTTTAATATTGCTTACACTTCTCCAGGGAATCCAGGCACACCCATCTAATCATGTTCAAAACATTATGTATTGACTGTGCGTGTAAAATGTAACATACCAATCCATCCCGGCCTCTCTTTCCGTCGATTCCCACCAGTCCTTTCTCGCCGACTGGACCAGGGAAGCCGGGTAGACCTGGCTGACCAGGATTTCCTGAATTCATTCCACTATTTTCTAGCAGTCAAAAATAATGTAAATATACCGTCTCTTCCAGGTAGGCCAGGGTATCCAGGGAGTCATAAAAATAAATATTATCAGTAATTATGAAAATATAGATGTTTTGAAGTACCTGATAGACCCAATTCTCCCTTGAGACCTGGAACACCTGGTGGGTTTTCCATAGGACCGATGACATCACCAGCCTCTCCTTTGATTCCAGGGAAACCGGGAGAGCCAGGGTAACCTTCGATCCCCTGTATATTTTTTCAAGTATATTAAGACAAATTAAAGTTTCTGGCAAACATACAGGTAGACCAGGAAGTCTAAAACCAATACGTATTGAAGTTTTATTCTTCAAAAAATTTATAATACCCTGAAAGGCCAGGCTTGCCTGATAATCCTTTCGCACCTGGATAACCCTGCAAACTTGAAAATCTAATTAAACTTTAGACTGCGGAAAAGTAATCATATAGCCGAGATATGGTTACTGACGAGGGATTAAAATCAATGAAAATTTTTTAATATAATACTAGTTTTAGAAACTTCTACGTAGGGGTAGCTGCCCGTTTTTTTTTTTTAATTTTTTTAAAAATTTTTTTAAAATACAACAAAAACTAGAAGAAAAACGTCAAAATACAGATTTGGTGCAGTATTTCACTATTTGACTGTGGCAATTCACTAACAACCTTTTTAGGGGTTAGTCATATTAAAAAGGTTTTTTAATTTTGCGCAATAATTTAGTGAAAAACTAATCTTTTTTTATTACATACTTAGGCGGAAAATAAGCGTGGAAAAGGCACTTAGATGGTGGGGCACAGTGTGTACTATACACTCCTAGTTAAAGAGGCATGCTCGCGTCTAGGGTTGGGATATCTCCGGAGATTTTCTAATTTTCCGAAGGTCTTCGGGTATTTTCCAAATTTGGAACTTTAAAGGGGGTAAGACTTTAGGGGGGAAATTTGACACAAAATGCCCAACTTCGCGAGTCTCTAAAAATTTTTTACTTTCTTAAATATTTCCTTTTACAAACTTGCTCTATGCAAATGTTCCCCACGGTTAAGAATAATTTCAGGACTTTATAAAAAAACACTTTTTTTGAAATTTTTCCGCACCATGATATCGGTATCATGGTTTTTCCTATTTTATCAAGATTTCAGGTCAACTCAATTGCTCGCTGGTCGGACAGACGCGGACGCTTGGATGGAGTGGACCGCTCATACTTCGCCTTACCACAACGAACGCAATGACGAGACAAGATTGCTTCCAACTGGGATCTTTGGACGAGCACGTAGTCGAAAGCATTAGTATCCTCTCCAACGCTTTCTTCGTCGCTTTCTTCTTCGCTCACCAATCGCAGCACTTCATCTTCGCTTTCCATTTTGCTAACTAAATAAAAAAATCTATACAAGACTCACATAATGCACCACTTACATTGTACACAAAATCAAATAGTTTGAGAGCAATTGAGTTGACCTGAAATCTTGATAAAATAGGAAAAACCATGATACCGGTATCATGGTGCGGAAAAATTTCAAAAAAAAATTTTTTGTATAAAGTCCTGAAATTATTCTTGACCGCGGGGAACATTTGCATAGAGCAAGTTTGTAAAAGGAAATATTTAAGAAAGTAAAAAAATTTTAGAGACTCGCGAAGTTGGGCATTTTGTGTCTAATTTCCCCCCTAAAGTCTTACCCCCTTTAACCTTTCTGGCATAGAGAACATCAATAATTGTACATCAATCATAACAATATCAATCTTAATTACCCTTTAGCAAATGATGGTCATCATAATCAGAAGTTTCTTCAATATTTTCTTCAAATGGTTCTGCCACTTATTCAGAATTTTCATGAATTTCATTGAGATTTGTTGCCTATTTTGAACTTTTGGTGTGAAAGCTGGTTTTGACTTGTGGTTATTTTACTGGTTTGAGAAAAACGACGAAGTGTTGGTCTCTGGGTTCGGTCGTAGTGGGTAGGTGTTTTATTATTTTGGCTGGCAATTTTCCCAGTGTTTATATCACAAAAGAGAAAGGGGGAAAGAGGGTGCAAATCTGTTAAAAAACCCATAAAGCCTCTTTCAACCATTCATGTCGGATTTATCACAGAGCAATTTGTTAAAAATAATGTATGACAGGACGAACTATAGCCCTTTGGCTCTATCATATCCGAGGTCAACTTGTCATCGCTGCCCACCCACAGCCAAAACATTCTTTTAAAGATTAATGTTTTCCTTGAAAAGATTATGCTCCATTTTCTTGTCACGAGCAGAATTTCGAAGAATATTCTTGCAAATGCGCGCGATATTTTCGATTCTCCTGTACAACTCTACTACGCACCAAAATAACATTCAAACATTTCGAGTCAAAATGCTTTCAAATTAGATTTTAAATTTCAAATCTCTGGCATGCCTGGTACCCGCCAATTTGAAATGCGAGAAATATCGCATCGACGAGCATCGCACGAGCATGCCCCTTTAATCCATCATTCAAAGCGAGAATAGAACATTTAAAAACCAATACTAGTTTAAAAGCGGTTTTTTGTAATTTTGGACCACACCTTGTTACCTCAATTTCTGACCCCTATTTTATTCATGCCTATCATGTAGAGGAAGATATTTTGGGCGCGGTTTCACGGATTAAGTTTCGGAAAAGTCCATCCGTCAGGGATCACTGCTCGCTGGTAAGAACAGACTGGCAAAATTCACTCCTTTTTGTTTTTGACTGTTTCACAAAAGTTATCTAGAGTACGCACACATTATGATGTCATTCGACGCGGGAAACGGAGCACTAGCACTCAGACCGGAAAAAAATTCTCTGAAACCATAAAAAACCCTTGAGAAAAATGTTTTTTTCGTAAAAAGTCAGTTTTCGCGGGAGGGGGGTTGGTGGTTTTTAAAATTTTGCATATTTTGGCGCGTTTTCAACAGTCGCTTGTCCTTCCCAAAAATTTGAAATATTGTATTAGAATGCCCTGCTATTTCTACGTCAGATTCATTTAAATGAACCGAAAAAGGAGGTGAAACAGAAAGTTACGGTTAAAACAGGATCACCTTTCATCAATTATGCAAATAACATTCTGACGTAAAACTTTTTTTTTCACTCAGCAAACCTCAGATTCTGAAATCAGATTCGTGCTGAGCGTAGTCGATTTGCATGTGAAACTGCTCTTGAAGACAAAAACTACCTATCAAGTTTCAAATCCGCTCGAGACAATTAAACATTCAAATATAAAAATTTTCGAATTTAAATGTTTATTTGTCTCAAGCGGATTTGAAATTTGACAAGTACTTTTCAACTTGAGAGCAGTTTCACGTGCAAATCGATACCATACTACTCCATCAACTCCTCGCCCCTCGTTTTTTGACTAGGATTTCAGAGTTAAGGCCATTTTTTTCCTACAATTTCAAGATTTTTGAGTGGTTGAAAAATAACCCCCATGGGGAGTTAATGGTATGGCCCCCGGCCCCCCGAAAAATGACCTTTTCGAGAAAAAAGCAGTTTTTTCAATGTTTTGATATAGTTTCAGAAAAATTTTTCTGCAGTCTGATATTGCTCCTCTTCCCGCGTCGAATGACATATCATAATATATGCGTGCTCTCAATAACTGCTGTGAAATAATCAAAACCAAAAAGAGATTGAATTTTGCCATTCTGTCCTTACCGGCGAACAGTGATCCCTGAAAGATGGACTTCTTCCGACACTTAGTCCGTAAAACGCGCCTAAAACATCCTTCTCTACACAATAAGCATGAATAAAATAGGGGTCGAAAATCAAGGTAACAAAATTTTCTTATAAGTGGACAAAAGTTACAAAAATTTGCTTTTAACACGAATACGATTTAGAACCATACCATTGGTCCATCTGGTCCAGGACTTCCCTTCCAACCATCGATTCCTGAAAAACATTTTAGTTACGCTACTAACTCGTAAATAAGTTCTAACTCAAACCTTGCGTTCCTGGTTCACCTTTATGGCCTGGCAAACCCTGCAAAAACATAAAAATTTATGCAACAGCTTTGATTTATTCGAAATCCTTTTCCGGAATCCAACTTACATCTGGACAGTAACCACAGTCATCACCTTTAGGACCCGGATAGCCATTAGCACCACTCAGTCCAGGAACACCGATTCTTCCATTGTCGCCAGGCAGTCCGATCAATCCCATTTGACCTTCTGGTCCTGTCATTTTTACACCAGTTCCAGGGAATCCTTAATTTAGTACAGATTGTTATGACCATTTAATTAAGATATATAAGATTATTTTTACCTTTTTCACCAGGATATCCAGCGTCACCGACTTCTCCTGAAAATTTTTGATGATTTTTCCGCAATAAAAAAATATTCTATTGTCCGAAATCCAAACCTGGAACACCAGGATACCCATCCCGTCCAGAAAGCCCCTCAAGACCAGGTGGACCTTGGATGTCGTAGCCAGGTAAACCGATTTCTCCAGGCCATCCTATTGGACCAGGTTCTCCAGGTCTGCCAGCTTCTCCTAAAAAGACAAAACTAGCTTTGAAAAATCAACCATCATGTACAAAAGTTACCGGGAAATCCTGGAAAACCATCTTCACCCCGATCTCCAGGCTCAGAAAATCCTGGAAGCCCTGGCGTCCCTGGTTGTCCTAAAAATTTCATACATTTTTTTGGTTTTTTTACGGCAAATGATTATTGTCAGCGAGGTCTAAGAATACCTTGGGGGCCAGGCTAAAATTTATTATTAAAATTATTTTGCTTATCTCGCAGGTGGAAAAATAGCGTACCTCTCCTATGGCTCCACGAGCACCAACAGCTCCGGGCTCGCCATCTCTTGCAGTTGCTCCTTTCTCTCCCGGCACGCCATCCAGTCCCTGCAGACCACGTGATCCTGGCTAAATTATGAAAAGTATATAATTTTTTCTAGAATTTTATTAAAGAACACTCACAGCTCCATGACCAACACCATAAACTCCTGGCGGACCTGGGTCTCCCTGAAATATGATTTAGGTGAAAAATTGAAAGATATGTTTGTCTATACTTCAGGTCCTGGTCGTCCGGTGTAACCAATGTCTCCGGCTGAGCCCTGAAGAATTAATAGTCATAAATTTTGTATGTCTGTATTATATTCTCCACCTTTTCTCCAGTGTAACCAGGAAGACCAGGAATTCCTAAAAAACAATAAGTTTAGTATTTTTCACCGTTTAGTCACTTTTACATACCTTCGATGCCAGTTTCTCCTGCAAATGTTTAGAGTGATAAGAGAGAAATAAGCAAAGTTAGCCATTAAAATTTTACCTTTAGGTCCAGGCATTCCAATGTTTCCGTCTGAATGTTATTGAAATACAGTAAAAGGCTTTTCGGACTAGTAAAATGGTTCAGTAAAAAACTTGTTTTGCCCACATACCTTTGCCTTTCTTGCCCTATAAATACAGTTAAGTAAAAACGTTTTGTGGCAGGAAACGAAAAAAAAGAGTGACTAACCCTATTGCCAGAGTCTCCAAAGTCACCCTTCTGTCCTTTTATACCAGGGTAGCCAGGAGGACCATCCTGAAAAAAGTTAATTGATTTAGTCACTCAAAGCTACAAAATCTGATTACCAATCCAAGGGCTCCAGGGGGTCCAACTAAACTTGTTTTAAATAAAATTCCGGATCAAAAACCACTTTGGTAAAAAGGCTAACCTGGCCCTTCACGTCCCTTCTCTCCTTTTTGTCCTTTAATATGATATAATTAAAAATAAAAAAATAATGACGTATAAATCAATGCAACACACCGCCAATACCAGTAGGTCCTTGAATAACTTCGGTTTCTTCTGGAGCTGAAGCACCAGCAAAGTTTCCGGGAGGTCCTGGCAGACCTGGTGGTCCTGATCCACCTGCAATAATATTTAGGTAAAACCTTAGTTTTTAAGGTAAAATAAGGGAAACACACCTTTTTCACCCTTCAATCCAGGAGTACGTGGTCCAGCTGGAAAATTAACGGAAGTTTATTTAAATCAGGGTAAAAACCCACCTCGTCCTTTTTCTCCTTGAGGTCCAGGAAATCCAGGTGGTCCATATCCACCATGTTCACCCTGATAGCCTAAAAACAGGTGTATTAGGTACAAAAAGAGGTTGGACCAATAATTTGTTCACCTTTCAAGCCAGGTGTTCCAGGCTGTCCAGGAGTCCCGGGGTAGCCAGGCAGACCACTGTTGCCTTTCGCCCCCTTTCTTCCAAGAGAGTTTATGCCACCATCACCGGGTGTTCCTGCAAAAGTCGTGTTTAGTTAATGAAAACCAGAGTATAATCAGTGTATACCAGGAATTCCAGGACGTCCAGGCTCTCCATCAGGACCTCTGGGACCTGCGCTTCCGGGTATACCACTGAATCCGGGCAAACCCTGTAATATGCTTAGCATGAAAATGTGTAGCATGTGGGTGAAGGCAGCAACTTACATCCGTTCCATTGCAACCAGGAATGCCCATTTCTCCTAAGCAATGGTAGAAGATGGTCAACTAATCTTTCTAAAATTCTATACCTTTTACTCCAGGAAGACCATCCAAACCAGGAATTCCTTCTCTGCCGGGTGCGCCAGGTAGTCTACAATAGTTTTTTTTCCCAAGAATTGGTTTCAAATTAGAGAGTTTGAAAATTTACCCTCTGTCACCCTAAAACCATCACACAGTTAGATTTATTGAACCAAACAAAACAGGCTGTCCTACCCGGCCCCCTTTGGTGCCTGCATCTCCATAGTCTCCTTCTGAACCGACCATGCCCACTGCACCTAGAGCACCTTCTGGCCCATCAAGTCCAGGAATACCTAGAAAAAAATTAGCGTGTGATTAAAAAAATGAGATTGAGAGGGCTTGTTATACAGATGTCAAGGTGCCGGCCCGCTGCTTCACTGCCGGCCCAGCCCTGGCAGGGCACGGCCCGAAAAGCCCGGAAATTTCTCAAGTACTGATTCACACAAAAAAAATTTATATTGTATATTCACGACAACAGCCCATTGTAAACTGGGTGGCATTGGGTGGTGGTACCTCTAGGTAGTAGTGCCCAGGTATGCAGGTTGTCGTACCCATGTATCCAAATCAGTCCGCCTGGTTTTGCGGTGGTGACACTCAGATTCTGTTACAAAGGTGGTAGTACTAAGGTTGTAGTACATATGTATCAAGAAAGTACTACTAAGGTACCAATTAACAGTACCTACTTATATATGTGGTCTTCTTCAGCGAATACTACGCAAAAGTTTTAATGTTGTTGCCTATAAATGAGTGGTCGTCGCTAATGATAGCACAGTTGATGCGGTATAGAAAGAAATACTGTTTGCACTAGGTTGATTGGCGCTTCACAGGCGCCTTCTTACGAAAGCAGTATGTCAATTGTAATGACACCCACAAAAACAGATTCTGCTACAAAGACATTCTAAAAAGTACCTTCCGGGTAAATCGGTTACCATTTATCCGGCTGAAATACCCTCCAAGTAGTTGGAGTGCTCTTCGAAAACTGAGATACCCTTGAGAGGGGTTGGTGCCCTTTCGGTGGTTGTGTTACAGTCGGGGTAGTTAGGATATCCATAAGGTAGTTAGGGTACTTACTTAATGGTTGGGGTGCCCTCGGAGGGGTTGGACTTACACGGTGTCTGAGGTACTCCACTAAAATTGCGGATGCTGCTATGTGACAAACGTACCCTACCTAGACACTCTCCTACCTCACTCGATCAACTCCTTTAACATACCCAGCTAATCTCCTGGTGTGCCTACCCACCCTCCTCGCACCCTTACTCACTCCCTTGGCATCCCTACCTACTCTACTGGCATCCCTAATCACCCTCTTGGCACCCCTACTCACCCTGCTGATGGAACTACTGCCCTGCCGGCACTCCTACTTACTCCCCTGACACTCCTACTCACCCTCCTGACTGACTTACCCACCCACCCGGCACCCTTACCTACTCCCGTGACAACTTTACCCACCATCCCGGTACTCCTACCTTTTCCCCCTAACCTACCTAACAACCTACTTGGATGACATTAACACGCCAAGGCCTGACGGTTAGACCGGCCTTGTTCTGGTGCAGAACTTAATGGAGAGGCTAAATCAATAAATTCAAAAAAAAAAAAGCCAATTTGGCTCGAGATTTCGACCAATTTCTGAATGGCGTCAAATGAGACCTAGGTAAGTTCAGAAAATCAGCTGGTACTCGAATATTTTATATACACATGAATGACTTCTATAGCTCGTGAGAAAGGGAATAGTCTCAGCTTTCTAATGACATGTTGTTGAGGGGTTTAAAATAACTAAATGTAAAATATTTGTTCCAAAGAAAGAATTGTGTCATTTTTCCAAAATGGCTTTTTTGACATAAATAGGCACAGTTACAGGGGTACAGATGTCTGTTCAGCAAACCCTACATAACATTTGATAGGCATTAAAACTGCACCAAAAAGTGCTTTGAAGCACAATGGCTGAAAAAAGTTACCGTATGGCACAAAAAGTCGTGTATTCTAATCGAACAGCGTTTTGCAGAGTATTATTCCGATGATAAAACCAAAAAAAAATATGCCACCTTGTGCAGAATTTAATGCTCTACAACGTGGACATTTTTGTTGGTATAAATTAATATAAATATCACGACCAATTTCGCTATGATCGAAACGTCGTTGAAATAGTAGCCGGAAAAAAAGTTAAAGAACATCTGATATCTTTTTAGATGCGCCCGAAATTGGTGGATACGGTTACGCAAACGCTGATTGTGCGTCTACATGATACAGATGAGTGCTGGAGTTTTGCTAGGATTGCTAAACATTTAAGAATTCCTAAGCAGTCCGTTGTCGATGCCTACAACCGGCGAAAGCACCCGAAAGCTCACAAGAAGGATGGTCATCATAGGAAGATATATAACATTGATGTTCTTTCGTGGCCGGCGCAATCTCCTGACTTGAACACAATCGCGAATCTCTCTGGTGGGAAGTTGCAAAGCTACTCGCAGGGCGCAAATTTAAGAAGAAGGAGGACCTTTACGCAGCAGTGGAGAGGGCTTGGGAATCCAGATGAAAGCCTGCAGAAGCTAATTGAGTCGATACCAAGGCGGCGCAAAGCAATTCTAGATGCTGGTGGATACTCTACAAAGTATTGTTATCTGCATTGCTGTCAATAAAAGTATTGATATCGATGTCCTACGGTAACTTTTTCCGGCTATTATTTCAATGACGTTTCGAAAATTAACAAATATTAAAAAAAAAGCATTTTGGCGGAAAAATTTAAAACCGCTAGACTAATTTAAAATTCTGACACCGGATTCGTGTTCAGTATAACCTTCCGTATAACCTCTAATCCCCCCGGGGGGATTATTTTTCAACCCTCCCAAAATCGGAAAAATTTTGGGTCGATCTTAAGATTTTCGGGTGAAAATCCAAAATCGAAAAAGCGGAACCGGTAGAGCTCATGGCAGTTAAGAAAACGCAAAAAACAGATTTGTAAAATATTTAGTTTAGGCTGAGATATAGGTCTATAAAGTCAGGGGGGGATTATTAGAAGGGGGTGATTAATAGAGGTTATACGGTAGTCGATTTGCTTATAGAACTACTTTGAAAAATTGAACTTCATCGTCAAAATTCGAATTCCTCTCGAGACAATAATTATTCAAATATCGAATTAAGTTAAAGTTAATTTTTTTTTGTCTCGAGAGGCATACTGTTGAGGGGGTTAAATTTTGACGATGAGTTTCAATTTTTAAAGGAAGATATGTAAAAATGCCCGCTTTTAGTTAAAAAGTGCCCGCTTTTTTGTTTTAGTCAAAAAGGTGAAAAAAATATGCCCGCTTTTTGTGAAAAAGCGCCCACTTTTTGTGAAAATCCACTTTATCGAGGACCTCATCTGCATATTTTGGCGACCGTATGATACTACACCCGTTTACTGATATTTCAGCTTCAAGAATCATGTTTTACATAAAGCAGAATAAATACCGTATTTCCTCTAATAGAACCCCCTCTAATAGAGCCCCCTAACTTTGAGGACCTATATCTCAGCCCAGAGTCAATTTTTTGCAAAGCTGTTTTACGCGTTTTCTTAACTCCCGCGAGCTCTACCGATTGCACTTTTCAGATTTTAGTTGAGCATCCAAAAATCTTGAGATCGCATTCCAAATTTTCCGATTTTCGGGCATCCAAAAAATAAAGCCCCCGGGGGCTCTATTAGAGGAAATACGGTATTACAGGTTATATCCAGAAGCAAGCACATTTCCACAAAAAGCGGGCACTTTTTCCCCAAACGATGGCATTTTTCCGTTTTAACCATTTTTAAAAGTATTTTTTTAAGCAAATCGACTGCGCTGAACACGAATCTGGTGTCATAATTTCGAATTAGTCTAGCGATTTAACACTAGAAAGGTTGTTTGTAGCAATGTGAGCGTCATGCTCAGAAATTCACGCTGATCATTTCTAGACCGATCGAGTTATTATCGTTATCACTTATTGTCCTGCGGTTTACTTTTTCAAGTTTTATGCTTATAAGAAAGAGCAATTTATCAGGATTCTTTCGCTACCAAATAAACCTGTTAAACTTAAAATAAACAGGCACAAAATTGACTAAATTAGTGTGAATACATTTTATTGTAAAAAAACATTTTGACGTAAAACTTTTTTTTCGCTGGGAAAATCCAAAATTCTGACACCGGATTTGTGTTCAGCATGATTGATTTGCATGTGAAAGTGCTCTTCGAATTCAAAAGTCGTTGTCAAAGTTGTCAAGTTATAAAAAACGATGATAAGGGTATCGAGGTGTTTTTAGAACTTTGAGTGACCCCTGTACCGCTTTTTGTAGACCTTCAGAGTTGGGGAGCCAGATTTCTCAGGAACTTAGGCACACTCCACAAGACTACGCAGAAAAAATTTTTCATCGAAGTTGCCCCAGGTCACAGTCAGGGTCCCTTCCTTGTAAGCATATTCGAAAAATAATCTTGAAATTCTTCTTGTCGGCGACGGCGATGGTCACATAGAGGTGATTGGACTAATTTTTTTTGCTCTAACATATGCAGAATTATCGCGATAAAGCCAATCTCAAAATTTTCTGAGGTGCTTACCAGGAAAACCGCGTTCTCCCGGAAATCCAGAAATTCCCTGAAAAAAATTGATTTGAGCTTGAAGATCTAAATTTTTTTCACCTTCTCGCCCTTTGTTCCAGGACAAACACAGGGAGGGGCACATCCTTTGCAAGCAGCAGCCTCACTATGATCAACTTGACTGAGCAATAGAAGTGATGTAATTAAAAGAGCAGCTCCCGAGGGTTGACAGAAATACTTTTGGATTTCTTTTCCGACGACTCCTTGGCAAGCCGTCCATTTCGGGAAATATAGGCTGTAATTTTAGAACATACGGAAAATGGTTCAGTTGAATAATAACACTTGTTGTTCTGGCAACTGGTGAGCACCCAACTTTAACAAAGTTGTTATAAAAATCATATATAAAAAAATTAAAACAGGGTTAAAACAATTAAAACATTTATTAATAATCATGAAAGGCGACTTAAGGTCAATGACAAAGATTTACATAGTTGACGACAAAGGGTCAAATGCATGTAACTAAAACCAAAAAGTTGCACATACAAATCCGTAGCCTACAGCTTTGGAGTAGCCACCAATCAAAAGTAGCACAAATCAATTAGAAAAATTAAGAAAATTTCATTTAGTTAAGAAAATTTTCAAATTGCACTTGAATGATATTTCAGGTAAAGATTAAACCCAAAATGTAAATAGCGGTTCAGGTGACCTGACATAAGAATTTACTAAAAATTCACATAGAATCACAGCGTGTACAAAACCTCATCTTAAAATGTCTGTATGATTTTTCTCACTTAATTTTTATCGTTTTCACTTATCATTTTCTTATAAATTTTTATACCAGTTTGCAATTCTTTGATCAGGCTAAAAAATAGTGCAAGATTTTTAGGCCGGAGTGCCTAATCCGCTTTTCACCCAAAAAGTGGTTTAAAATGCTTTTTCGAGTGTTTTAGCATCTAAAACGTGTAGAAAACATGTTTTTAGGGTCCGACCAATTATTTAAAAAAAACAAATTTTTGACCGAAAATTGACTTTTTGCTTTGGAGTACCAAGGTAAAGAGTACAGGAGGGTACCTGAATTGCCTATTTTTTCATTTAGTCCTTGTTTTTCTCACTAGAACTTGGCCAAAAGAATTTCTGAATGCATTTTTGATCGATAGTCTTACTCGGAATTATGTCTAAGGTAAGTGAGTGCGCGTATCTCTTACCCATCAAGCCCCTGCAACGCCTTCTGGGGCGCAGGGGGCTTGGGGTTTGGAGTTGAGCTGCGCACACCCACATACCTTAGACGCAAATCACTCGAAAGTGACTCTGGATGCAGTAGAAAGCATGCATACCAGAGTTTCTATCTGCGGTAGGAAAGCTAAAAAACAAAATTAGACTATAAAAAATAAATCAAAATAAAAAATTTATGATTCTTTTTGCAGGAAGAATTTGGGTTTTGCATAGGTTTGCTAAAATGTAGAATAAGAAAATCTTAGCTATTGGGTTGTTTAGTAATTATTGCGCGTTTTTTGTAAGGATTTTTAAAAATTTTTTTGATAAGCATCTAAGCAAGTAATATATCATTAGAAATCCCTCGAAATGAGCTTCAAAATGAGCTATTAACATTACTTTCATTGCACTTAAAAAGTGGTTAAAAGCCATGACAAGCATAGACATAGAAAATAGGACGAAAAGTGATAAAAAAAATCTGTAAAAGCTTTAAAAATTCGCGAAGAAGCACTACTCTGGTTTAGCAACATCTTAGCACCATCTTGTAACGCAGTTCAAGAGCTACATTACAGAATGACTTTTGAAAATCTGAGTGTTGAGATATCGCTTATTGAAAAAATCAATATTTCTGAAAAATGACCAAAATCCGTTAAAATTGAAAAAAAAACTTTGCATTTTAATTATTTTTCAGAAACATTGATTTTTTTCAAGAGGCCATATTTCAACACTCAGATTTTGAAAAGTCATTCTGTAAAATGAGTTTTGTAGCTCTTGAACTGCGTTA
The DNA here is from genome assembly GCA_029231635.1 of Ditylenchus weischeri. Lineage (NCBI taxonomy): Eukaryota > Metazoa > Nematoda > Chromadorea > Rhabditida > Anguinidae > Ditylenchus > Ditylenchus weischeri. The sequence goes on along the minus strand of JAMRYI010000035.1, from coordinate 281,057 downwards.
CAAGATGGTGCTAAGATGTTGCTAAACCAAAGCCTTCCTTCTGTGCGAATTTTTAAAAGAGCAATCTCCTAAGGCAAAGGAAATTTTTGATATTTGAATTCCCGGGGACAATATCCTACACTATGGTTTAGCACGAATTGTTTTTTGAATGCGAATATTTTTCATTTCAAATGTTCATTTAGAGTTCTGGAATTAAATTCGGTGTGTTTTGCTAATCTGCTGCGAGTTTTCTAAGATTTTATGGCTCAGTGCTTGTGTTTTTTGAGATTCTATGTGCTAGTTTGTGAGTTACTGTGATCAATTCTCAGAATTTACAGATCTTCGTCTCAGACTATCGATAAGTCGCTGAAGAAAAACAAAAACGTTGCTCCAAAATGTATTAGATACGTTTCTATAACTGATTTGCCGTCGATTGCTTGAAAATGATGAAAATTATTCACGTCGCTAGGGATATTGTGTTGCTGTCTATTTTGATACCGTCCTTGAGTATCCCTCTGGTCATATTTTTATTTTTAGAGAAGAACACTGCTTCAGTGGAAAAAAGCAGAATTCGGAAGACACTACTCTATCAAATATATCTAAGGTGGTGATCTTGATTTTATGTCCCGATTTGATGTGTGTTATTAGATCGTTTGTCAGGTGAGCCCCCCCCCCCTCGCCCCCCGTCACATTTTTGGTAGTCAAAACCGATAGGTAAAATGGCCAAAAAATGGTCTGGTGCCCCCCTCCGTCAGAAATTTCTGGCTACGCCTCTGGCTGAGGTAATCGTCGAGTATACCACCCTGATATGACCAGCTAATAATTGAATGTCATTTGACTAAGCGAGGACAAATTGCCCGATTGAAATTGAAAAATCCTAGTATCGGCAAACCTTATTTTTACCCAATAACCGAACTAAAAAAACAGGCTGAAACACTTTTCACGTAATTCAAAACTGGCTGATCGGCGGAAACTTCAAGACCTTGCACCACCATTGTGGCAGTCATTTCAAATACAGTCGACTCCCTCTATAACGGACCGCTGGGGACAGGCCTCAAGTGTCCGTTATAGAGGGAGTCCTTTACAAAAAAGTTAGGAGTTCGTTATATCGAGAGTTTTTTCGAAAAACAGTTTTATCCAACAAAAACATCAAATTTAATACAACCAAGGACACTTATATATTGGGTTGTTCGATAATTATCCAGCGTTTTTTTAACTTTGGCAAAACAATTCATCAACCATTTTTATTAATCAAATCAAACACAATAAGAAATCAACCACAACAACAACTAATCTTCCGGAGGGTACTCTCCATCGAATTCCATTGCCTGTTCCCATTTGTACGGCAGAAGGTTGATTCCACGAGCGAAGAAATCCGGTGTCTTTGAAGCAATCCATTGTCTTATGTCATCAACAATTTCTTGAAGGTTTGCGAACTTTTTCCCAAGCTGCCAGTTGTGGAGCGAGCGGTTGACGTGGTAGTCTGTGGGTGCTTCTGTTGGCGAATACGGCGGATGCGGCAGCAGCTCCCATCTTTTGTCTTCGATTGAGGCAACAACGTCAGCTCTGATATGCGGTCGGGCTCCGTCCTGATGGAAGATTATGGCATCAAAAAACGTCACAAATAAAAAATACCAGACATATCTCTATATAGTATTTGGGATGGGTGGGTGGGTGGGTTGGTGGGTAACGCATTTGAGTACATGTTTTGTACACGTTCCAACTTTTTTATAAGAATTTGCATGCGGGTGCTCCCAAGCTCGTATATGGCGCCAGAAACACCAGCGGGTACCCAAACCTATATCGACCATTTAAACCACCAGCGGGTACCCAAACCACGTATATGGGGCACCAAAACCACCAGCGGGTATACCCAACCACCTATATCGGGCCCAAACCACCAGCAGTATACCCAAACCACGTATATGGGGCCCCAGTAACTGTACTCCTCCCCGTTTACTATAGCGCTGGATCTGTCTGTCTGTAGTATATCACAAAAAAAGATTAGGGGTGTTCCGTTAATCAGATAGTAGGGGATATACCTATTTTTATGAATGAAGTCATAGCCCCTTATTGAAATTTCGAAATAACTGTACTATACAAATAACTGTACTGTACTTTACTATAGAGGCGCCGATAGGCGCCTGTGGTCCCTAGTAAAGGATATATTTCTACAAGCCGAACAGGCGCCTTAACAGGCGCCAAAATAAACTAAAAATGAAAAAAAAAATTGGGGTCACAGGTTCGAAGACCCCCTTGAGCATACCTGGTTTTTCCCACTTTTCTGGCAAAACTCAAAATTTTAAGCATCACATGTCAATTCTGATAGCATTAGCGTTCTCAGCGACCCCGATTTACCCTTAGATATGATGAGAACAAAATATAATACAATCGGGAAGTGGGTTAAAATTGGTGACGGACATTTAAAATGATGACGGAGAAGCCGACAAAAATACTATATGTAGATTCTTCTTTCATATTTGCAAAATATCACATACTTAAAAGAAAAGTTACAAAAAATAAAGTTTTGTGGGAAATAAAAAAACGCTTGATAATTATTGAACAACCCAATAGTTCCCCCATACTCGGATTTTTTTTAAAGTGACCCGAAATCCCCTCCCGAACTCTTTTTTTCTGCTCTACATGATAAAAAAAAAGATTTGGCAGGAGGCTCAAAAGTGCGTTTTTTAAGGGAAAGTATGTATAAAGCCCTAAAAACGATGGAAAAGGCGAAAAAAGTGTGGGAAGGACGTTTTTCGAAAAAAAAAATTCTCGATTGCCTTGGTCCCCCCTGTGGTTTTTGGTCACTTTTGCCTTGGTCCCCCCTATGGTTTTTGGTCACTTTTGCCTTGGTCCCCCCTATGGTTTTTGGTCATTTTTGATTTAAGAACTTTTTGATGTTCATTTGATTTCATAGTGCAGTATTTTATTCCGTTTTGGCAACTGGAGCTGTGCAGAAAGAGACTCTGTATGCATTTTATGATCAAGAGTACTTCTCGGAATTATGTCTAAGGTAAGTGAGTGCGCGCATCTCTAACTCTGAAGCCCTCTGCAGCTCCCCTTCGGGGGCGCAGAGGGCTTCAGAGTCGGGGTGTCACTTTGCCTTATTTCTTTACTGGCCAACCAAATCGGACTGTAGGTGTCGGGTTATCGAGGGTGTCGGTTATTGGGGTGTCGGATTAGAGAGGTTCGACTGTATTTCAAATGTTTTTCTATGAACCAACCTCAGTTTTTCTTGATGTCATATATAATATATACCAACAAAACCGAGTGGTCGTCCACTTGCGTCAAAAAATTCAAAATTTTTTTTTCACGTTTTCAGGTTTTAAAACCTGTTTACTGCACTACTTCGAGCATTCTAAAGATGATTTGACAGTAGTAAATTTACATTTTGATGGTATTTTTACAGTTTTCGTGAATCTTGCAAAACGGAAATTTACTACTGTCAAACCATTTTTAGAATGCTCGAATTAGTGTAGTAAACAAGCTTTGGAACCCGAAAACGTGAAAAAAAAATTGAAATTTTTTTATCCAAGTGGACGAGCACTTGGTTTTGTTGGTGTGTAGGACATCCAGCAAAACTGAGGTTGGTTCATAGAAAAACATTTTAAATAATGCGAGTTCTTTATAAGGCGAAAAATACTAATTTAAAGTTTTTATTATGAAGAGAATTGACTGCATTTTTTGCGTACTGGACATCCAAATTAACTCAGAGGACACCCAAAAGGTTCTGGACATCGAGGGTAAATCAAGACTACTGAGGATGAATATGAAGCATTGAGGGTGGATTTGGACTATTAATAATGAATTTGGACCACTGAGGGCGGATCCTGACCATTGAGGGTTAATCAGGTCGCATCAAGCAGCCTTCTCCCCTTCCTATAGGGCCTTTAATATTCCTTTCCCTTCCCTATACAGCCCTTACTTTACGATTTAAAGGTTGGGGTGAGGATGCCCATGACAACAGCGTCAAAACCAGGGTTGCTTTTCTTTCCGGACAGAAAATATTTGGAAAGTTAGGAAAACTTTCCGGTTGGCGGTGAGAAATCGGACAGAAATAACAAGATCTCACACATGCTATATTCGATAACTGTAGAATTTTTTCGTATAATTCTATGGTTATTAGTGAATTTTCATTTCTTTTTATGGAAATCTTTCCACGTTTATTTCTGTCCGCAAAGTTTTCCATGCAGCAACACTAGTCAAAACTCATTTGAATAAAAAAATCCTAGGTTCAATTTACCGCGGATCAATTTACCGGCAGGTCAATTTACTGCGGCTCAATTTACCTAGAGCCCTTATACATTTTTAACTTTTTGTGTGACAAAAAGTCTAACACACACAACAAGCAACTTTATATGAATTCAAACAAAAAATCAAAGATTTTGACTGCGTAAGCGGATCAGTCTGATTAATTTGATCGCCAAAATATGTTACTAAAAGCCGGGCAAAGAGAAATTTCGATCGCCAAACCCATGTCTCTGCAACACTCACAAATCTTTTAGAAAAGGTGAAGCCCCCAAAATTACTGACAATCAAAGAGATGTATATCACCAGCAGTAGCAAAATGTGGCTGCTAGGGTAGCAGTAAAAGAAGACTAGTAGACACCACCACCGGCCATACTGCACAAGGAGGGGCAAGCAGTCCAACTGGCTAGCTAGCTTCAGGCCATTGTTGCACCCCAAATCAGCCCTAACCAATCGATGGAATTATACACAAAGGGCCTTGCACAGTCGGGAAAACTCTCTTCCATTTTTATTCAGACCTAAAGCTATTGATAGAAGCAACCCTGCTGAACAAATCCCTCTCTATGCAGGCCAAGCCAAATCTAACATTGATTTGTTGAGTCTGTCTCACAAAAGATTAATTCCAATCGCTAAAAGTAGCAGCTGCATCTTCCCTTTGAATCATTGCCTAGTTGAATCGCTGAACCTTTGGGAGGGTAAAGAACAATAACTTTGCACAGCATAAAATTTTATTTGTCTATTGATGCAATTTAAAAAAGAATTGAATTTTTCGCGCTAAATCTATTTCTAACTAAAAATGTGGTAAAAGTTAGCATTTGGATTTTTTTATTGATTAAAGCATTTCATACAACAGCACATTGGCCAATATTTTAGGCTGAATAATAAAGTACTCCGAGGTCGGTTATTTGATTTGTCGAAAGACTAATCAACTTGGGTTTTTTATTTGTTGCTCGGCAAAAAAACTCATAGAAATTTTAGAAATTTTTGGGGACCTTTGGGGATCTTAGGATTTGGATATGTTCCTAGATTTGTTGATGGGAATTATCCCCCACTTATCAGTTTAGTTGATTAGACCGGTAATCCAAAAAACTCTTTTTATTGGTTAACCCACCCTGACCTATTTTACTAGAAGCAAGAAATATGGCGAAATCAGGGCAGGAATTTCAACAAATATCACAAAATATCAGAAAAGTATTTAGCTGTATGATTTGAGAAACTATACAACAAAGGTAATAAGGGACTTCATTCTTCGTCGGATTGCTTTGCAGATGCATTCTTGGAAAAGCTTTTCACAGAAGCTTTAGACTTGGAAGAATCAGCTGGCGAATGCTGAGTAGATTTAGGGGAAGCAATGGAGCTGCCTGCATTTCTTGAATGAGGACGCTCAATTTGGATGTCAATTTCAGTCTCTTTCCACGTCTTGCGAGAACCCTAAACTTATTTTCAAATGCACTTTTTATCCGTCTCCACACAAAACTACCTTGATAACCAATATGCCACTTCCAGAAATAAATGATTTGATAGACCCTGTCTTGATATCTAGAGTTTAGCATCTTTAGTAAATATACAAAAAATACTAGCGATAAGAAACCTTCTGGGATGCAATACTTTCGACTAAAACTTCGTTTGAGTGTTTGCTCATGGCTTTTGTCCTGATCAATCCTCTCGCCCAGCACTGACAGAACATTTCCGGACAAAGTGATCTATAATTTCAATCCTTTGCACGATGTATTTTTTCTTTGAGATAGAAATTGGGATTTTGGAATTTTTTTCACAATGCGTTTGACTTAATTTCCAACAGAAATTAAGAGCCTCGAATTTTATACGTGTATGCTGCTTTTTATTCATCCCATGATTAGGTTTTTTACACACCTTTTATTTAAAAATTTCTGACCTACGACCCTGAATTCCAAAATTGACAAATAGGTATCCGAAAATATTTTATAAGTTAAGTTTTTAGGAATTCAGGCCAAAATTGTTCGAATAAATGACAAAAAGTAAAAAATTTAATCATCAGAGCGATTAAAAGTAGCACATAGCGTCAAAGATTTTCATCTATCAACTTTTTCAAAAGGAGGTTGAAATCAATCGCAAAGTAAGATCTCTAACTTATGTCTACTTTAAAAAGTAAAAACCTTGATATCTTTCGGTTCAAAATGCTCCACATTTAATTGTATAGTGAAACCAGCATCTGTGTTTTCAATGTCTCCTGCACCTGTCAGAGTTTGAGGAGAACCAGCCCGAGTCGGGGAATACAACCCTGTTGTAGACTGAACAAAGATATACCTGGTGTCTAATAAGTTCTGGCCGGGTTTTAAATCAAATTTTTTTATTTAAAAAAGTAATTACGAAAAACATCCAAATATAGTTTTATTCCATTTTCGTTCCTCTTTCGATTCATATATGAACATTTATATTCATTAAAATGTCCACTCTCGGCCTCAATGCATTTGCGCAGTCGTTTGGGGAAACTGTCCATAGCGTTTTGGAACATTTCTTGTGGGATTTGGTCCCATTCCTTGACCAGTGATGCCTTCAAAGCCAAATGCCTGAAAATGAAGTCCTTCCTTGGGCAGGGGACAATATGGGAGATGAATGGACTTTCCAGCAAGATGGCGCTCCATCCCACCGTGCATATGAGACATAAATTTGAATTGAGCAAAATTATCTTGCCTTCATCAAAGTTGACCCTCATCACAGTAATCCAACTGGAGATTGGTCTCCCAACTCTCCCGAATTGAACGTGATGGACTATTTTGCAAGGCCATATCTCCATTCTAAGACGTGTTCTATTCTGCACAATTCAATCCTTGTTTGAAGGCATCACTGGTCAAGGAATGGGACCAAATCCAACAAGAAATGATCCAAAACCCCTCCCTGAACGACTGCGCAAATGCATTGAGGCCGAGAGTGGACATTTTAATGAATGAATATAAATGTTTATATATGAATCGAAAGAGGAACGAAAATGGAATAAAACTGTATATCTGGATGTTTTTCGTAATTACTTTTTTAAATAAAAAAACTTGATTTAAAACCCGGCCAGAACTTATTGGGCACCAGGTAAAGATATTAAATAGGTTTAACCCACTCCATCCTGAGAGTTTTGAACCGGAAACTGTTGAGAATGTTGTTGCTGATACTGCTGTGGATGAACATCAGTGTGAGTTTTCATAACTGGTTGCAAAACCACATTATTTTGTCTTGGCGATAGATGCTGTTGAACTTGAGGATGGACAACAGGTGCTTCGTAGTACTTGATTGGATGGATATACGGTTGATTGTAGTGCTGTTGGTAGTTTGCTGAAGCTGGTAGTGAATACACGCTTGGATGTCGATAGTTTTGCTGCTGTTGACAATGTTTTTGTCTCACAAGTTCACTCGAACTCTTGCTTATTCTACAAATTCTTAAAGCTGATGAGTGAGAAAATAAGTTAGATACCTGCTTGCATCCTCATATTCATATCTTCTGCCAACATCTGACTGAAAAATTAAGTATAATGGACCTAGACCTAATCAAGACCTACTGGGTCATACACTCATTGTACCTTCCTTTTTAGAACTGAGTATGATTCGTCAATCTTTTGGCACGAGTCCCGATTTTACCGGTTATTTTTCTACAATTGTGCAATCTTGCCATTAATACACGCTTCTCTCGATAAATCAATACCTAATTTAAAAAAGCTGGTGTCAGTTTATCGAGATGCACTGTCTCAATTATAGGAAAATGACCGATAAAATCGAAACTTTTGCGTTTTCGGGGACTAGACGTTCGGATCCGATTCAGTAAAAGACTTTAAAAACTAAGGTGAAAGATATCGGAAAATAAAATGTAAAGTAATGTAAGACGTCTTATCAACTGTACTTAGAAAAGCAAAAAATTTACATACATCCAAAATACTTTTGCCAATTTGAGATGGTCGATCGTTACCAAAAGTCGTAAAAATGCTCTCGAACGGTTGTCCATAGGTGCGCCGCTCTTTGTCTACTTGCTCTCGACCCTGAAAAGTATAAAATTAATACAGAAAAATTTTAAACATGTATCGAAAATTACTTGTCCACTTCGATCCACCTGATATTCTCGGACATAGTACTCCTTTTCTTCGAAGTATTTTTGCCTAGCATAAGCCATTTTCTCAAAAATAGCCTGAAATAACATAGAAATTTATTTTTGCGATTAGAAACAAAGCTTGCTATGTACCGCAAATGTTCTAATAAAGCGGTCCTCATCTATTTTACACCTCAAAAAGTCACATTCAAAAACAGGGCTCACTCTTTTGACCAAAATTAATAAGTTAAAATATAGACTGACCTTTTATAAAATAACTTTCTAGAGGGGGTTGAAAAAAAACAGCCGGCCGTTTTATTAGAATATTTAGGGTACCGTAAATGTTCTAATAGAATAGAACCCCCGGACTTTCTATTTTTTAAACATTCCGAAAATTGAGAAAAATTTGGGTCGATCTCGAGATTTCTGGGTGACAATCCAAAATCCAAAAAAAAATCGGTACAGCTCGTGATAGTTAAAAAAAACAATAAACAGCTCTGCAAAATATTAACTTTGAACTAAGATACAGACCCTCAAACTTTAGTGGTGGATTTTATTAGAGAGGGTGTTCTATTAGAACTTTTAAGGTAATTTTATTTTAAATAAGGAATAATCGACATTAAAAAATAAACGTCTTGTTTATTGTAATATAAGGGTGTTTATTTAGAAAAAATGGAAGAGCGCAAAAACATTGCTAAATGACCTATAGATAAGATTTTTGAGTTCATAAAAATGATTTTGACTCAAAAAACCGCATAAGGAAGGTAAAGAAAGCAAACTTCTTGCTTGGCAGTATTGCTAAAAGGACCAATTTATATGCAAGAATGTTCGTGAAGAGGGTTTCACAGCCAACAAAACAAACAAAAATTATTCTGCCAGTCTAAAGAATAAGGTGTCTATCGAGTCAAAATAGTAAATAATCTTTTTTTCTCAGAATGAAAAAGGTGAGCTACTAAAATTTAAAAAATATAACCTAATTAATTGAATAATATTTTACAAAAAATAATCCTAGTATCTAAAACTGAATATTGGCTAGCTGATAAGTGAAACAGAAATTGTAAAGTGGAAAATTTTGCATTTGTTTTGATCGTTTATAGAAGAACAAAAGATGAGTCAGGCTCTGGCTGCTGCATAGTTTCTTACACGTCTGGCGTGTGAGCAAGAAAATTGTACAATTTTTGTTAGAAAACAGCAGAAGAATAATGGCACAGCTGTACACTGAAGTTTACTTTTAAATTAGGGATCACAAATATGCTATCTAAAAAGATTGTTGACTTCCTTCAGATGGTTCTGTTGTATATTCTTATTCCAACAAGGCAAATAATATCTAAAAATATAAGGCCTGATCAGGGCTATCTATTGACCCCAAACATGTAGCAGAGTAATCGTAGTTACACAGAGAATTTTCGATTTTCCCTGAAGAATACAGTTTTCGGCTAAACTATACTTTAGTGCGGTTGCTCAAAAACGCGTTTTTAGTATTTTTTTCGACGTAATTCAATGTGAAACGTTCAAAAAACATGTTTTTAGGTGTGGGAAAAACCAAAAACCGAAAAAAAAAATTTCGTGTTTTTTGGTCGAGAACAAAAACATGTAATATGCACAATATTTTTGCCTTGTCCGGAAATCGAACACTGTGAAAAAGACCAAAAAATACCAATTTTAGACCAAAAAATGAAAATTTTCCAAAAATTTTTTTTTTCGGTTTTTGGTTTTTCCCACACCTAAAAACATGTTTTTTGAACGTTTCACATTGAATTACGTCGAAAAAAATACTTAAAACGCGTTTTTGAGCAACCGCACTAAAGTATAGTCCTACCCAGTTTTCGCATATCCTTGATTTCGACACTAAAATGACCATAACTCTGCGTGCAGATTACCGGGTGGCGCAAAAAAAATTAAAAAATCGGGCATGACCCTCCTTGCCCGGCCGATTCCCGATTTTTGGGTGGCAAGCCCCGGGAACCTCCATGTATTCAGCCAGTTTTAGACACGAAAAGCTTTATTCAAACAAATCAAACGAAACAAAGAAACAAAACAAAGAAAAAAAAACAAAGCTAACTTGTTACTCAAAATGGAATCCTTTCGCTTGGATGCAAGCTTCTACCCTCCCTGGAAAATCGTCTACGATGTGCTCGAGAATTGACTGGCTTCTTCACTTCAGACATTGCCTTAAAAAAGAAGTTGTAATGCACATAGTAGTCGACAACAAACAATGCAAAAAATCGATGCAGCACACACGAAAATTATTAACTAAACGTACGTACAACAAAAATGAAGAAAACAGAAAATTTCAAAAATTTTCCGAATTTTTTTGCGCCACCCTGTACTTCTAACTAAATCCGCCATTTTAACACTAAATACAGCAATAGTTTATTACAAAATCATGACAAAATGTGCAAAATTATTATATAAGTCCAACGTTTCCGAAAATAAGTTAACAGTTTGCATTTACAGTCAAACCACAATGACCGGTAAAATCGAAATCCTTGCGATATTTGGGACTGGACTAGCGAATCAGAACTGATCGAAAAATTCAAAAATTGAGGTAAAAAAGTGTCGGGCCCAAGGCGGAAATGAACTTTTGGGGTGTCATTAAATCAAAGTTCGACTGTACCTTTTTTCATATGTTTTATTTTCTTATGTCAGATGTTTTTACAACATTTTGTAGCTGAGATTTTTCTCTATCGATTGAGTGGTCAAACGCCTAGTAAAAAATAATTTTTGACAAAATCATCAATCATTTGAAAAAAATCAAATGTTAAGTGTACACTAGTACACTTTCAGCTACAAAGCGGTGTGAAAACATTTGAGATAAGAAAACAAAATTTATGAAAAAAGGTGTGTGTTAAGTGTCCTCCAACCTACCCTACCTGGCCATCTACCTACCCTTTCTGCCCACCCACATACCCTACCAGGCCACCTACCTACCCTTCTATCTACCCTATCTGGCAACTTACCTACTCTATCTGCCCACCTACCTACCCTTTCTGCCCACCTACCTACCCTTCTATAGTTGAGCGAATTGAAATGGCCTACTACAGCTGTTCCGGATGCCGAGCAAAAAAGCGTGCTGATGCTAATTTTCGTGGCAGAGTCGTCTCCACTCTCAAATATAATCTCAGCACAAACAATTGGATTGGGAAGCCGGATGACCTCATACATATCTGTATTGCAAAGAATGTAAACGAGGTCTGATAGGCTGACTTTTACTAGTGTATATAGGTGCGCGGTGTTAACGTCCGACGAAGTCTGAAAGCTGAGCTAGCCGCCGGAGCTCGTGATACGCCAGCTGAATAGACGGAAGAATCCTTCAAGAATTTCCTGGTGCTTCTGAAGCTGGTAATGATTTTTGGGGATTTTGCGTAGGTACTAATTGTTAATGGTAGTGTCTTTCAGATGTTGCTCAGATCAGAAATGCGGCAGTGGGTAGTGTGGTTGCAGCAGAAAGAGCTCTGTATCGTGTATGTGCGTAAAATGTCTAAATACCTCAAGCGAGTTGGCCGGCTCATGGGAATTAACGCAGCGGAGTACAGGTATTTGTTATTGGATATTTTAAGTTTGATGTAACGAGTCGGTGTAACGAGTCAGTATTTGTAACGAGTCGGTTGGCAGTCGTGTAGTTTAGCCATCATAGGTCATGAATTAGTATTGAATAATAAGTAAAGTTCAAATTTTAAATGCACTCAAAAATTAATTCGAAAACATTATTGACATAACCAGGGTTGTCCCACGCCAATTCGAATTTCGCAGATTGCTGTGTTAGTCAAGTTTTTATGGTCCTTTAATCTTTGACATATTATCAGCAGGAGTCTGTTAACGAAAAATTGATATAAACATTTGATTGCCCTATTTTGCAGTAGGACACATCAAAGTTTACTTAATTCATGTTTATATTTCGAATGCTGACCTTTCAATCCATCTGTTTCAACAAAAACGCCGCTTTTTCGCGCTTCCACTTTTACGACTTCCGCCTTTTCCAACAGCAAAATGGCTGAAAATCCCGAGTAATATAAATCCAAAGAACAAACACTCCATTTTTGTGCCTTTTATACCATTCTTACTTATTTGCGAATCCATTAGGAAAGGCGCATGCTTCTTTTGAACTTCAAGCAGCAATACTCCACCCTTCTTTTAACTATTAAACTAAATTTGCTAGAAATTGCTCCAAAAGGTTTTTCAAATCAATGTTCTGATAATGAGAATCTAAGCTCTGCATTTGTGGCATCTTATATTATACTTTCTAAAGTTTACAACAGGGCGAATTATAAGGAGTTTTAAAAGTTATACAAAATCCACATAAAAATCGGATTTTGGGACAGAAATCAGATTTTTTCTCCAAAAAGAATTTTTTGCCCTCAAAAATTCGACAGCCTTTGGTTTAAATTTGTCTTTTCTAGCGAAATCAGATAAATCAATCCTGCTTAACCAAAATCAACTTACCGTATTCTCTCTAATAGAAGCCCCAGGGCCCCCAGCCCCAGCCCCCATCCCCCAGCCCCAGCCCCCAGCCCCAGCCCTGGGGCTTCTATTAGAGAGAATACGGTATTCATGATTTATCAGCCTTTTTACACATCATCTGATTTGACCCTTTCAACTGGACCTTTCTCTGATAATCAACCCAGATTGGATCCCTGTTTTGAAAGTACATGGTATTCCAAGCAAAAAGGAAGGCTGTTTACCAGGCTGGTCATTACTTTAGGACTATGAAGTGATGTACGGGTGTATAGGGTATCTTGAAAAAAAAACTTGATTGCTTATAAACTTTCAAATTTGTTTTTAATAATGAGTTTGTAACTGACATCGTGATTAGTGTTGGCAACAACTAAATTGGAAACCGGCCAGAATCCGGTTTTGGATTCCGGTTTTTTTCTATGTTTTCCGGTCGCGGTTTCCGACTTGTGAGCTAAGGGATTTTCCAGCCGGTCAAAATTGTAACTTTCCGGTTTTTTTCAAGATCTATGGATGCTTGGCATTTCCGCACTTAGCGCCATCCCCCCCCCTTTTTTCCCTTTCTGTATGTTTTTTTTGCTTTTTTCGGCTTTCGGTCGGCCGTCCCCTTTTTTCATTGGACGGCGTGCGATCTTTCTACTTTTGAGCACCGTCAGGACGGAGATGGAGACGGGACGGGCCCGTAGGTCGGCGCGGTCACTGTGCTACCTCCACAAAGTTTTTTTCAGTTTTTTTTTTAAATTTGATAAAACATTTATTTAGCGCACTTTACAGGAATTTACTCCTGTCCTTTCAAGTTTTATTAGTTTGAAGGACACTAATGAAATGTTTGTGTATACAAAGGAGGTTTCAGACCACTACCACCAAGTTGGGGTGGGGTGTCACTTGGCACACACTTCTCAGCGGGAATTCTCTTTCTTTCTTCTTTTCAAAATCTTAATTTTTAAATTCCACTTCACTAAGTCAATAATGAGTAGTAGATGGAGTGTGTGTGCCATTCCATTTCTCTGTTTTAATTGGATCAATCCAATAGATTTTATTTGGTTTGTGGTTGGGCTGAAATCCTTGTTTTGTTACTGTTATGCGTGAGGGGCCATCCATCAATCTTATAGCCAGCCATCCTCATCCACCTCATTTCCATGTGGCCTTGGAGCAAGGAGATAAGGAAGAAGATCCTGAAACATGGAATTAATACAGTTTTAAGGCCATTGACATTTGCATGTATTTTCTGATAGTTTTCTTTCTACTTTTCTTGCATGCCAAAACAGTTTTTGCTAAAATAAAACAATATTCTCTACCGTATTTTTTCTTATAGCTCACCCGGGTGAGTTATTTTTTAACAACTTGAAATTCGGAAAATTTTGAGGTTGATTTCGATATTTCGAGGTGCTCACCCAAAGTCTAAAAAGCGAAATCAGTAGAGTTTGTGTGAGTTAAGAAAATGTAATAAACAGCTTTGCAAAATATTTGCTATAGGCCAAGATATAGGTCCTCAAAGTTGAGGGGATCAGTTAATATAGAGGGGTGAGCTATTAGAGAAAATACGGTAAATTCAATTGAATTGAACTGAATCACTCCAAAATAGTCATAACTATTTTCCTCCATTGAAAAACTTTTCTGTTGGTGTCATCTTGCAGCCAAGAGACTGGACTACTAAATGAGCTATTGATGAAGTAGATATTGTTTTAAAAATGTAGAAAAAATCGAGCGGATTTGCACTGTACACCCGCGACACGGACTGAAGTACGGATCCAGAGGGTGGATACACTGGATTTTATCCACATTTTTCAAACAATATCTATTTAATCGAAAATTTATTTGGTAGCCCTCTTCCTTAGCTACAAAATAACACCAACTGCGAAGTTTTTCAATGAAGAAAGTTAAGTCCATTTATGGTAGAGAAGTTATGGGGCGCGAGACTTGAAATTTTTTTTAAATTTGTGAGACACAGAGCAAGCCTTTTCTGCCTTTGATTTTTTTTATCAAAAGTAATTCTATGATTCAAATTCAGCCGATTGTTTAAAAAACTTACCATTTTTGCTTTTAACTAGAGATGGCCGGAAAATGTTGTTGTAAAAGTATAGATTCTTACCGACAATCAAAATTGCAGAAGAATTCATAGTTATCGTACTTAAAAGTGTGTTTTTAAAAGCATGAGATATCTTTGCTGAAATTCGATGAAGTTATCGAATTTTATAGCCTATTCATTTTATTACACCTATTTTATTAAAATTTTCACTGCCTATGTCAAGACTAACAAAACCACTACTAAATTAAGATTATGCCCACATTAGACTAAAATAACACTTTCTCAGTCAGTTTGCCTTGCCAAAAGTATTTTATAAAAATACTTAATTCCAAGGTTTAAAAAAAATCTAAAGCGCTTTTTATTTTCTTCTCGCATATGTGTGAATTGCCAATATATTTGGCACATTTACCCACAAGAGCAGATCTCCACCCTCAAATTGGGATAGTTGCTGGGAGATGAGGACGAGGGGTGGAGGTAGTGCTAGTAGTAAATGCCCGCCCCCTCCATGCACAGAATGGGTCAGCAGTGCCTTCTTCTTTCATTCCTCCTACCCAAATACAGTCTATGGGCTGCTGTGCTTGTAATTTATTTGTTGTATATTCATCTAAATGATTTGAGTTCAGATCATCGAAATGCAGTCAGCTACAAGTAGTATCAGAAGCCAAGCTCGATCAGTCAAACGAGAAGCTAACACCAACCTCAGACTGGTGTCTCATGGCTCCGTGGTCAAGACCAGAACATATAACAATCAGCAAAAAAGCAGTGGATTATTTGCATCAACTGCTGCTGCACCTACTAGCAGTAAACATCACAACAGCACTATTGCTGGCAAAACACCGCACCAAGTCCAACGAAGAAATGAAAGAGAGAGAAGGAGGGTTCAGGCTGTCAACAGAGGCTACGAAGTGCTCGCTCATCAGGTAGATTTTACTTTTTTGTCAGGCCTAATAGCACTGTTTTGGATTTTAATCTTAGAGCACCCACGTTTTTTGCTAATAGTTGTGCATTTATTTTTTTGCCATCAAAATGTAGCTTCGCAGCTTAGTTACATTACGAATGATCATTTGCTCGCACAATGTACAAATTTTTGGTGGATTTATTGGCTTGGTCCCCTTGTTCATTCTCAAATTTGCCTTGGTCTTAGTTTTTTGAGCAAAAGAATTAAAAGTGCCCGAATGTGGCTCAACAGTGCCAGATGTTTTAATTTTGTTTTTAAAAACCTTTTTTTTATTCGATTGTCTTATCTTTCTAAGGAACTATTAAACTTTACTGAATGATTTAAGGAATGTAAAGATTTAGGGGCCTGAAAAAAGTATCTGTTATTTTGTTCAAACCCCTAAATATCTACATTCCTGAAAATTCTAGCTCTTTAGATAGCTGAGATGCAAATATAAATAAATTGTAACTTTTCATACTTTTTTAAATCAAAACTTAAAAAATCGGGCACTTTTCAGCCAGATCAGGCACTTTCGAAATTTATTCTTTTTTTTATATTTTAAAATGCAAAACACTCAACAAAACTAAGTTGGATAGACTGGGCTGCTTTATAAAGCGCAAAAACAAGGTATCGTTTTGACGATAACTTTTCAGAAACACTTTATTTTGTCTCCTCTGTTCGAAATAATAAATCAATATTGAAAACCCATCGTAATCACTATTTTTGGTTTTTTCGAGTAAAAATGGCAATATTTCAAAGTCAAAATAAATTTTTCAAGAGCTTCAACAATAAAATTATGTTTTGATCTAAAAAAATTTAAATTTCATCATCAAAATTCAGCTAGCAGATTGGGAAGAACTCAAAAACAAGAAGTTGACTAAAGCTCAGACTTTGAAAGCAGCCATTCTCTACATCCAACACATGGAAAAGTTGATCACTACCAATGGTTGCACTCAAAGCAGCATGTCTTTCTCGCCCTCCCAATTAGCTTTCCTGGAGGATATAGAGGACGACAGTGAGGCTGAAGAAGACCATGAACCTGACGAAAACCAGCTGCATCAGCGAAATTCTTCAAGCTACCCAGTGGCGCAGACTTCTATGTCAAGTCCAGAAGAGAAGAAACCATTTCCCACAGCTACTAACCACCAGACCATGCCTTTCAACAACAGTCAGTTCCCTCAATATTACTACCCACATCAACAAACCCAAGTCATGGGTACTGGCCATCATGCCCAGAGCTACAGCTTTGGATCAGGTTCCATCAGAAGGGAAAATTGTGATCAATACTTTACTTCCAATTTGTCACATTCTTTTTGAAAACTAGAAATTTCACGTGTATGTAAGTAGAATTATTATTGTTGTTTTTATCGCTAAAAGTGTGTTAATTTGACTTTAGTTAAAGATTAATAAATTAATTGATTAATTAAAAATTTAATTTTTTACAACATACTTGGACAAAATTTAGATTTTTTTAAGATCAGCTTTTTAGGTTTTAACGCTTTATATCCGAGGTTTTCTAAAAACAGGCAACACCACGGTCGTCGGGGATTTTGTCATGCGTATGAAAACTTTTTTATCCCACTTTTGGACTACTTTTCTTTTTTAGTTTGCTATTGCACATACGAACTGATCCGGAGAAAGATCATCGGAAAGCGAATTAAAAAAGTTTTCGTCTGGGCGACAAAATCGATTTTTAATAGTACCTTTCTTATTAAAAATTTTGGGTAAAAATATCAATTAACTGGAGCAAATAATATGGTTGGTTAAAGAATTTCGATATTTAATTAATAAATTTATCTTTGCAATTTATTTTTATCTCAACTCTTTTTCAGTTTCCTAAAATATTTTTGCCATCTTGTAGTTTTTTTCAACTTATAAGTTGATCTTCAAACTTTTTTCCAACTTCAGCGATATAGAAATTTTACAAGTAGCATTTGAAAAAGGCAAAATAAACACCAAATTTTTAGAGGCAATCTTTCGATTTGCCATAATTAGTGTTTCGGATTTTGAAAAATGTGTAAAATTCATATACAGTAAACCTTCGATTTAACGTCACCCAAAAATGGACCACTTTGGTCGACCTTGACTAAAATTTAGTCAAAGATTTTCAATTTTTTTTTTCTGTATTTTTTTCTGTAGATTTTCAAAAGGAAGCTACGATCTACCAAAAACCTATAAATCCACTCTGAAAAACACGGCTAAACAACATTTATCAATAAGACAAAAATTTCTCCCAACAAAAGTTTTGCCAATTTTCCATCTTCAAATCAATCACCCCAAACACCCAAATCAAACAAAGCAAGCTAATGACAAGCCAACTAGTTTGTGTGTGCTGCTGATGAATAAAAGATCAATGTGAAACAAAAGTAGTCTCAAATTTCCAGACGAATTGAGCGGGAGTGCATTAAAAAGGTCTTGTGAGGTCGTGGTCCATCAGCCAGCCATCATCCATCAGTTGCTGGGGAAACTGTCTTGCTTGACCAGCACCACTTCATTAGCCCTCCTTATTTATTCAGAGAAAAGGCGGGAACATTCCGCATCTGATCCAGCAAACATATCCATTTTTTATTGTAGAAAGGCTGTCTCTTGAGTGAATTGGCTAGGATAAGTTGGTTTGTGGTTGGAGGGGTTGTTGCCTAACTAATTCCACTTAAGTGGAATTGCTACTGCTACTGTAGCAACTACTGTTGTTTGTGGAGGGATTAGCAGGAGAAGGAAGGCATGTAGGTGGGTATTAATAATTAGATTAAGCTGGGCGAGACAGGGATTACACCTTGCACTTGAGCACATAAAACCCCCTCTCTTGACTTAGGTGTAACATGATTCATGTGTTGTTTTTGTTATTGGTTATTGCAACATTAGGCTGAATTTATAGGTTGTGCAGTCAAATGGTTATGCGTTATTGTTTCTGGAAAAACTTAAAAGTCGGGTTTATCCACCCTTTATATAGCCAAAAAGTGTTTCCATGAGCTCATGGAAACACAATTCGGGAAAGCCTGAATAAAATATCGTATTTCTTCGAGTAGTAGAACCTCCAGCCCCCACCTCGGCTGTTAAAATATGACCAAAGGTTGAAGCACCGATTTTTGGAAACGTCGATTATTCAATTTACGGTAATATCTGATCAACTAAATATTTCTTAAAATTATGTTTTGAATTTTTGGAGTTTTGCGAACAATATGCTGCTTAGAAACTCTATACAAAAATTCGTTTTCTATATCAAAACACATAAATTAATAAAAAACTAATACGAAAAAAAACCAATTTCACTACTTAAACAATCCAACCAAAAACCGACTTTTTTAATTCAGCTGTCTTGCGCAAAAAATAGTTTGGAATTGGCGGGTAGTGGTGGTAGCTTGAGGCGATTGTTCACAGCTGGTCTTATAGATCTCCCACAAAGTATGCAATCAAAGAAATATGCCGCTGGCTCACTTCAAAGCGCATGTGCCTTCCTTTTCCATGTATGTGTGCACTAGTAGTAAAACCTGACTAAGGGAGTGTAATTGCTCTCACAAAAAACAACTACTGTATCCTTCTTTGGAACTAAGGAACCAAGTTGGTAGTGCCTTTTGGAAATGACCGCCGATGGCTTCCAACCAGCACAACATTGTGGCAATAAATCCATACAAATAGATGGATAGATAACTATCTTTGGATTGCTGTTTACCTGCGGTAAAAGCCGCAAATACAACTAATCTTTTGTAGTAAGATTTTATTGCTGCTGCTACTACTACAACTCGATCTATTAAAAGAAGAATTTATTATTAAAAAGAAATATTTTAAATGTTTTTCAAGTACACCAAGACATTTTATTGAAATTTTGAGGGCTTCAGGCTCAAAATACGAAATGAGCAAAAAAAAAGAATAATTAGTTATTATTTTTCAATCAAGCCATAAGCGAAAATTTTCCTCAACGAAACTTTGAGTAAAAATTAGGTTTGTTGAATGGAAAATTTTCAAGAAAATTTTTCGAGCAAAATTTTCCGGCCTTGTGTATTTAAAAAATTTTTGTACTTTTTTGAATTTTAGTGTTCTTTGGCTGTTAAGGACACATTTTAAGCTAGTCTTTACCTGCTCATATGGTTTTGTCTCAGCTTGAAAATAAAAAAAAGCAGCAAAAATTAAAGTTTCAAAAAGGCGCGAATTCGAAAAAATCTAAGCCCACCTTGTAGCTCTTGAACTTCTTCACAAGTGTTGATCAAGTATCATGGAGTTGAACGGAGATATTTGATATATATTATTATTTGATATATATATAGAGATATTTGATATACGATATATTTTTGAGTTTAATTTTGTCAAGTGATAAAAATTTTGGGTTTAATGTGGTTTCATTTGAGGTTTCGTTTCAATGGTTTCATATGTAGGCAAGCGACATACCATTAGTAAGCCCAGACAAATGGCTTTATTTTAAACATAAAATGAAATGCTTGGCTAGGTATGTTCACTGCTGACAAGCCTGAAGAAAAAATCATCCATTTTTTGAAAGAGTCTCTGTGAGAATTGGGCTAATTGAGGGCACTGTACTCTAGCGAGGAGGCCTGATTTTGCGATATTCGTGCTCAGCAGGTCCTAAAACCCTAGTATCAACTGTTATAAGAGTCGAGAATTCCCGTGTTAATGACAAGAAGTTTTTTTAGTTTTTTTTGAATGACAAAGTTATTTTGATATATACAGTGGACTCTCGATATAGTGACACCCCCAAAAGTTCGTTCCCGCCTTGTGTCCGACCTGTTTTCCAAAAAGAGTTGTCACTATACCGAGTTTTTAATTTTTTAATCCAAAATTTATTTTCTTTTTTAGAAACGATCGGCAAAATCGGAATCCTTACGATATTTGGGACCAGACAGTCAGAACAGAATCAATAAAAGAGTTCAAAAAAAGGTTAAAAATGTCGGACCCAAGGCGGGAACGAACTTTTGGGGGTGTCACTATATCGAGAGTCCACTGTACCTGAAACTACAGCACTTTCTTAATTGCCTAATGCTGTTGATACTGATCCATGAAAGCCAATTTCCCAGTCACTTTGAGCTACTTGACTTCATCCTCTACTGGATTATGTTACTGCTACAAAAGAACAAAAAGAGAAAACTTATCTTCGTCTTTCTAAACAAAAACTTCTTGTGTTTGACCTAACGTCCACAAAAAACTCATTGCTAATTTAGGTATTGTGTAAAAGAGGTGCCCAATTGTTTGTGTGTACCACCAACAATTACGCATACACAAAACTAATACAAGAGGACATAAAAAATTACATCCAGCCATCAACCACCAGGAAGTTCTTTCAAAGAAGGGAGAGAATGGCGGTAATTGCGCAGTGGGGAGCTTCCACTCGAGAATTTACATACATAAACACAACATGCAAATGTAGCAATAACCATTTTTATTATCATTTCCTGATGATTTATTTGTTTTGCTTCAGCAATTATTTTTATGGTTGGTGATGGAAGAAGAAGAAGAAAACAACGAGAATATCGTTGAAAAAAACAAGGAGGGGGGAGTTGGCCGATCGTTTTTGGCCAAACTTCATTTTAAACCAATACTTTGTTTCAGCCAAAAAAATTTCAACCAGCCTTGGCGTTGTGCCAGTCGGACTTTGGCCAATCTTTGTTTCAGCCAGTCAACTTTGATCAATATAAAAGTTGATCCAGTCTAGTTTCGGCCAATATAATACTTGAACCAGTTGCGTTTCGGCCAATGTTATATTTGAGCCAGTCGGGTTTCGACTAATCCTTTACTACAATATCTATATTATAATACCCTCACAATATCGTATTGGCCAACACCTGACTACCGTAAATTTTCTCTATTAAGCGTCCACTCTCCAATAAGCGCCCATGTCTTGAGAGAGGTTGAAAAATAAGCGCCCACTCTCTAATGAGCGCCCACTTTTTAAAAAATAAGCGCCCACCACTACAGGTGCAGTGAAGAAAAATTTCATCAAGCCATATTCAACTATCAAACATAAACAATTAATCTTGATCAACATTCTCAAAATTAGTTCTTCTTGCTCATCTTCCCTAGTTCCAGCTTCTTGAAAATAATTTCTTCCGTATTTCAATCTCTGAATGTCGAGTTCCTCGATGATGGATCCACTTGGCTTGAAGCAAGTAATTTTGCCATCTCCAGAGTAACAACCATTGGTGATGTGAGAACACACGCTAAAAATATATTAAGATTATTATGTTCAACCACACACTAACCTTCGAATGATTTGACGATAGTCTCTTTGCTTATTTCCGTCCATGCGCCATGAATCAACCTCAAGACCAAATTCAAGGCTGGAGCTTTCTGATTTCCAGCAGGCGTGTATTTCTTCTCGGCATCATTAGTCATCCACGATGTGTAGTAGTCGCGCACATGTCTTTTGAATGGCTTGCTCCAGCTCACGTAAAGTGCCTGAAATCATGGAAGAATATCCATAAAAGGAAATGATTTTTTTCGAAGACTCACCGGGGATAAATGCCGCTTCTACGCCCATCTTCTTTAGCACAGCAAATGTTTTCACGCTCTTGTGTGCCGCGAAAACGTTTCATACTAACATGCGTCTGCTTGAGAAAACTCCACCGCTCTTGATCACTTTTTGCAAGTAGTCGTCCGTAGTCGTCAGAACAGAGCCGTTCCAATTGATAATGAGCTTGTCTTTGAATTTTGGAACCGGATGCTTGCGATTGAATATGAAAAAACCAGTAATCAATGCATCCAATTAGAAAAGGCTTACTTCAGTTCTCTACCTCGAAAAAACCTCAACAGCATGGTTCGTGATCATTCTTCGAGAGACTGGTTGCTTGCGCGTTCTCTTTTCTCTAATTCATTCGGCTAGCGGTATGTCGGCATTGAAATTTAGCACTTATCGACTACCACCATCGAGCTTCTTACGCTTGCTTCTTTTAGGCGTATTCATTCTAAAAAACTCCAAAATCACAGTAAGTTGAGAATGCGGAAATCCTACACTTTCAGGTTATTCTCCTACGCTATCCACTCCCTGATTCTTTTTCTGTCGACGTTGAGCTGTACTGCAGCAGCCTTGATGTTATACTTTCCTGACTTGGCCGACTTCTTTTCTCGTGCATACATGATAGCATCCTAATTGGTTTCAGTTGTGTAGTTTGCGCTTCTTGTTCGATGTCACCTTATCGTCTTGCAGCTCACAAATTCACAAATATATATTAGCACGAAGCTATAAACCAAAGCAAACAGACCTCTTTCTCGTTGACCACTTGATGCACCACTGCCTCTTCATCTGCTTCGATAGCTCCTTGGCGATCTCAATTCTCAGTAGCTTCAGTAGCGAGTTCATCTTAGCCACTTGCTCTGAATTTTCGACGATGTTTGAGACAAAATGCAGCCGAGACACATTTGCCAGATCCTCCAAGAAAGTTAAAGCTTTTTAGCGCAAATTTTCGTTAGAGAACATCCTAAAATAGAAAATTGGCTACAAAAATTAGAGCGAACTCCAAACACGATATACAACTGTTGAACATTTGAGCAATATTTCAAAAAGTTTTAAGAGTTGAAAAATAAGAGCCCACTCTCCAATAAGCGCCCACTATTAAATAAGCGCCCAAGTCCTCAGAGAGGTTGAAAAATAAGCACCCATCGGCGCTTAATTCCCTTCTTGTCCCTTCTATCTATTTAGGGGTATGCTTAAGCGCGGAGAAGCCAGCGTACGTTAGAACAGAAACATGGTTTTCTCACTCACACTTGTTTTTCTCAGTTTCTTGCATTACAAGAAAAATGTTTGAGTCCAGGCTGGTCTACCCTATTCCTTAACTCAAGCCAAAAAAACAGTGGGGCCAAGGCAACAAAATGTCGGCATGTAAAACAGAGCCAGGCATCTCAAAGTAAAGTCCTTCCTAAAAAGAGCATCCAAGAGTCGTGATTAAGCGCCAGAAATCGGATTCACATCTAAAATAACCTTTATTTGGAGCTTCGATCTCAAATTTTTGAAAATAAGTACATTTGTTCAAAGTAAGTATATTTTGGGTATTTTGGCAAAAATGTGTTGTTTTATCCAGTGCTTGTTGCTCTTCTGTTGCTAAAGAATAAGATTTTGACGTAAAATTCTAAAAAATTATAATAAAATATTGAGTCCAAAATAAGTACAACTCTTATTAGTAAGTACAGATCGAAGCCCTGCGTTTATTACGATTTCCATGATTTTATCCAGTAATTAATTTAATTGTTTGTGTCAAGAAAAGGATTGACCAGAAAGGAAGAAACGTTGTAAAAAACAAGTAAAATTATCAAATTTCCTTTTTATTGATGAAGAAGAAGACTGTTTGGTGTGCAGAATATTGTGGTTGTGTGCTCGAGAGATTAAAACAATGCTTTAGCCGGCTAATTATGCCCCACCCACCTAATTGTGGTTGAGGGAGAAGAGCAATGAAGTGCAGTGCTCCCCCCTCACCCAATCCTTATTGCGCAATGTGTTAAACTCCGCAGATGGGGGCTCTCTTTTTGCTAGAAGGAGATGATCAGCAGAAGCAAAGAGTATATGGAAAAGGCAGCAAAAATAATAAAAGAGTTTTTTGTTGTATTTTTTCTGGATAGGCTGAAGCTAAAACACCTATCAAAATAATCAAATTTTTGGCGATACTCAGTTTTATTTACCCACCTCCCCCAAAAATTCAGGCTTAAGCCCGCAGGCCTTACCCTCATGAACGAGTAGCGTCAGATTTGTGTCAAATATAATTATTTATCTCTTCAAACTTTTTTAACAAATGTTTCTCATAGTTTTTTGAATGATCATCTCAAACAAATGTGTGCATCGTGCTTTCTAATGATAATGAAAATTCTTACTTTTCACATGCCAAAAGCGTTTTTATTTGCAAAAACGATCGGCAAGAATATTTTCGATTTTTCGGACGAGACTGTCGAAACCAGTGCTTGAAACTCAAAAATTTAAAATAAGAGACATTTTTGTAAAATAAAGAACATTTACAACTGTTGCAATGCTTATAGACTTTCGAGCATCAAAAATAAAGATTTCAACGTAAAATCTCAATAATTCTAAAGATTTCGGGGCTCGAATAAAGGACAAATCTTTAAATAAAAGATGTTTTCGAGCCCTGGTTTAAACAGAACTACCTTAAATACACTATTACAAACTTTCGGGCTTCTATTAGAGACTACCCACTTTTTGGTCTGCAAGTTTTGTTTTCCTAAAGTTTTTGAGCTCTGTAAAAGTGACTATTAGATTTTGAAAACTCAACCAGGCGCCCAGGACCACCACTACCACTTTTTGCAGATCTTACTTAAACTTAAAAAAACGGAAGTTTCAAACCACTTGAAGTTAAGGAGGGGTTGTGCTTCTATCATAGGTTTTGCGGTAGTAAAGGACTTCAAAAATTGGGAAAAAATTCTTCAAAAAAAATCTAAAGCTACGTGCACATACTGCGACTCCGACTACTCCGGAGTATGTGAACACCTCCGACTACGATTTCGTGCACCTGTTCACATACTGTGACTTCGACTCCGACGCCATTGTGAACACGCTGTGACTCCGCCTCCTTTTCGGTGCTGTGTTCACAATGGAGTCGCAGTCAGAGCCAGTAGTCGGAGTCACACGCATGTGAACACCAATTTTCAGAATTTTTGATTTTTCGCACTTTTCTTTACTTTCCTACTTGCTTTCTTTTATTGAATCAGTTTAAGTATATACAAGTATATAAGACCTCCTGGGCCGTATTCAAGTGGGTTATTACAGTTTTTGGATCAAATATAAATCATGAGTTGCTCGACCCGTCGAGCAGAAAATATTACGAGTTACTTTGGACCTACTCAACTCATTTTAGACACACGAGTAGAGTTCTGGATCACGATTTACTCGTGATCTTACTCAAATAGTGAGTAATTTTTTACCTGATTCTACTCGCAAGTTAACGAGTTTTCCGCCTCAAACTTACCAACAAACAAACCTCACCACCATCTTCCCTCCACACCCTTCACCGCACGAAAAATACCAAACACATAAAACGACTCTTAAATATGCCACACATCCGAAAAATAAAGCAAACTGCCCTAAGCCACCGCAAAATACGTTTAATTACCTCAAACCACGCTGAACATGCTAAACCAGTGTTCAGTGTGGTTTAGGGTGGCCTAGCGTAATTTCGGGCGGTTTGCGATTTTAAGTGTACCGTATTTCCTCTAATAAGAGCCCTTGGGCGCTTATTTTTCAAACACCCAAAAATCTGAAAATTTTTGGATCGATCTCAAGATTTTTGAATGAAATTTCAATGTAAATGCAAATGTAAAAAGCGGAATC
This sequence comes from Ditylenchus weischeri, assembly GCA_029231635.1. Lineage (NCBI taxonomy): Eukaryota > Metazoa > Nematoda > Chromadorea > Rhabditida > Anguinidae > Ditylenchus > Ditylenchus weischeri. The sequence continues at coordinate 255,091 of JAMRYI010000035.1, read as the reverse complement.
GGTAGAACTCGTGGGAGGTAAGAAAATGCATTAAACAGCTTAGCGAAATATTCTTTCTTGGCTGAGATATAGGTCTTCAAAGTTGGGGTGGGCGCTTATTAGAGGAAATACGGTAGTTTAAAATGATTAAGGTTGTTTGAGGTGATTTATGTTGATTTTAGAAGTTTAGAACAGTTTTGGATAAAAGTCGTACTCATTTTTGAAATAACTAATTTTACTCGTGAAGCTCACGAAAAGAACTCTGCTTAGCTCAAAAATTGGTTTTCTCACTCCAATTTAACCTTGGCAATATCAAACTACTGTATTTCCTCTAATAGGAGCACCGGTGCGCTTATTTTTCAAACCCCCCTCTAGGGGGTGCGCTTATTACAGTCATTTTGAAATTTTTGCGTGAAATCCAAAATCAAAAAAGCTGAATCGGTAGAGCTCGAGGGAATTAATGAAACAAAAAAAACTTGTTCGAAAAAAAAATTCTGCTCCGAGATACAGACCCTCAAAGTTGAGGGGGTGCGCTTTTTAGAGCGGGTGCTACTATTAGAGGAAATACGGCATGCAAAAATAATATTTTTAATATACAAAAAAATCAAACAAGTTTGATAAGCAAAAATCGGGTAGTCGGAGGAGCGCCTCCGACTACCGTATGTGAACACGTAAGAGTCGGAGGCGAAGAAGTAGTCGGAGGCGAAGTCGCAATATGTGAACACCTGCGCCTCTGCCTCCGACTTTTGCGTTCACATAGGTAGTCGGAGTCAGAGGCGGAGGCGGAGTCGCATTATGTGAACGTAGCTTAATAAATAACGGACTTTTAAAGAGGCATGCTCACCTGTCCAAATTTTGTCCCCGCCAATTAAAAATTTTCGCCTAATCATTGAACTTCTATACAAAAAAATCAACAAGGCCTATAATTTAATTTTAGGTATAGTTTTGTTAGAAACCAAGTTGAAAAATCCGTACAAAAGTTCGATGATTAGGAAAAAATTTTGAATTGGCGGGGACAAAATTTGAACAGGTGAGCATGCCCCTTTAAGGTGTAATTTATTAAAAAGTCCGACTGTATACAAATTTTTCCGTGTTTGGTCAAAAGAAAGATTAAATTTTGGAGTAAATTGTTTGCACACTCACAACCCTGGAAGACAATGGGCTTGTTGTATTTTAGAGATTTGCCTTTTTTTGGTTTTGCTTTCTGTGTGTATGTCTTGCTGCTGGTGGCTGCTTATTATGGGATTTCAGCCATCCATTTGTATTCCATTTGATGGGATTTGGAATAATAGCAAGGGATTTATTCCTTTCTTTTTGCTAGTCGTGTGTATGCCAGCCCTTGAATCTATTGATGAGGGGGCACAATAACAACAATGTAGGTAAAAATTTGTTTTTTATTCATTCAAACCAATTTTCATTGTTGTTTGATTGGTGGTTTGGTTGATTGGGTTTGCGCGAAACTTTCATTATCCGATAATGGCATACACATGACTGCAAAAGGCAATTGTTGATGGTGTGAAAATGAAATAACTTGTTTATTGCTTTTTTGAAACTGAAACAATAAATTATAAACATTCGGGGGTCCAACAGAGTGTACATGCGAATGCTAGGCTTTCCGAGAAAATTATTGTAACTATGTTTTTTGGATGAAAATTGTAAGAATTTGATTTAAGAATTTTATCTAAGCCACCTCGGTACTAAAATAAGTTCTTATGCATTATCGGGACTACCTGGTTTTACTCTCATTTATGCTAAAGACATTTCCGAGCTCTATCCTCCAAATTTGCCTTTCAGTATCGCTCGTTAATAATGCTTGTGAATAAAGGACGATAACCATACGATAATTAAAATTAATATGTTTTCAATATCGTGGGACGCATAAATGACAGTAAAACCAGGTAGTCCCGATAATGCATAAGAACCCTAAAATATCCTCAGGATTCAAACCACTCAAATATATTTAAAAAATATGATTAAATTTCACACACTAGCATAGCTAAGAACCTTCAGAGTGTTTTAAAACTATTATTTTCTGTGTTCATTACGAAATAGTGTTACATTTTTGACTTTTAAATAACCAAATTCTGCGCAATAATAAATGCGCAACGCCTAAAAAATAAACAATAGCATTAGATTTTTGTCCTCACCCCAAGAATGACTCCAATTTAGAAATAAACCAATTTAGACCATTCAATTGAATCCACTCGACAGAAGCTGAGCGGTGCCTTTTCATGCTTTCCTCTAATGACTCCTTGCGGACCACCACTACTTGTAGTATTGTTGAAAGAAAAGGAGAATGTTGTTTACTGGATGCAGCAGCAGCAGTCAAATGTTGCTACTCTCGGTCCACTACCTTTATTCTCCGCTAGTCGGTATTGTTGTTTAATGTGTGTGTGGGTGGAAAACACTTGTGCCAGTAATCAAGAGAATAAGGACATCATCACTATAATTGCTTTTGTGCCGAAAGAGATGGAATCAACTTATATTTCATGCTTTATTGCGTTTAATTAACAGCCAAACTACAATAATACTCTTTGGTCTATTTTTTTGCTAGAGAGCTCTTCAATATAGTTGGTTTGTCGCCCCGACACAAGGGACAGAACCATTTCTTGCCTTTTGGCTTGATTTTTATGTTGACACATGAGAAGTGAAACCATTCCACTGGACATTTGCTAAAAATTAAAAAGGATTATGCAAATTGAATACTTTGGGGATCCCAAATCGGGATGGTTACTCTTACCTAAAATCACAGCAGATCATGTCGCCAAAGGAGATTTGTTCGCATAGACAATAAGTAGGCTAAATGTTTTAAAGTTAGCTTTTTAAAAAGGTCGAGAGTGGGTGGGAATTATTTATGCCGGAATCCGTATTTGTAACTAAGTTAAGACGGGCTGGTATTTGCTTTTCTCGAACCCCCGTTTGATAAACTCAAAGTTTTATTGATAAAAGACCTTGGTTTGAAGTAGATCGAAAATTTTACGTAAAAAGTTGTCAAGTTTAACATGATTTTTGTATTAACACGTAAATTACCACCTGTTACATTGGTTTATTTAGATACAGGTTTTCACGTAGATAATTTTTGAAAATATGAGTATGGGTGTTTGGATGTCATGAAGTGACCCAATAACCGGTTCGAACTGGACGACCATTTCAAGGAAAGTGAGAGATCTCAGAAGAAGCAGTCACCACTCATTTTCAGACCACATTCCCGACTGTAATATGTCACAATGACCGCCGGAATCTGCTCTTTCAAATTAGTGTATGTGAGCTGCCATCTGTCTGAAAAAACTGACGCAAAAACTAAGACGCTATATGCATTTTATGATCGAGAGTACTTCTCTGAATCATGTCTAAGGTAAGTGAGTGCGCGCATCCCAAACTCTCAAGCCCCCTGCGCCTTGGGACGGAGCACGAAGGCACATAAAAAGTGACACTTCGACCACATACAGCCCCACAAAGTCAAAAGTTTGCAGCAGATAAAAATGTACGTGCTCGGCTACACTATGAATTTGATACTACACTTATTGGTGACTTTGACAGGTGTTATGCAGTCGCACTGTATGTTTAGAAAAGTAACCGATAAAAAAAAAAATCGCTAAAAATTTTAGCGAATAATTAATTTTTCAAATTAACTATAATGTTAGCAATTTTAGCGGTTTTGACAACCATGTTATTTTGTAGCTACGTAAGCAGGCTTTATTACGCATATTTATTTGTTTTAATACAGCATAATTACTCACACAAAAAGTGCATTTTAAAGATACTTTACATTTTTTAAAATATACGTTTTTGTAGCAAACTTCCATAATTAACAGGGGGCAGGGTGCTTGGAGTTGAGATGCGCACACCCACATACCTTAGACACAAATCACTCGAAAGCGACTCTGAATGCATAAAAATGTATGCATTCCAGAGTTTCTTTATGCGGTAGTCCACAGTATTCAAAACTATGTTCAATATCTTTACTTTTTTTGCCAGTCGGCCCCCCCTTTAATGCCCCTAAAGTGGCCCTCTAAAGTGGCTACAGGTAAAGTACATGAGATACAGGGTGAGCCAAGAAATGTGCACACTTTTAAACAGCCATAAATTTCCTTATAGGTCGTTTTTGAGCTGTTTTCGAATTAAGAAATTTGAAAATAGCTAGAAATTTGAAATTTCCGCTCAAAATTCGAAAAATTCAAAATCGAGCGCTCGATTCCACAACCCTAATTATATTGTAAAGAATACGTTAGTCACATTTCAACTTCCAAGTCTCACGTTTCTATACTCTTTAAAAAATAAACCTGGATATATAATAGAACAACTTCCTTGGGTCTAAAAGTGGATGTTAAACAGGGCTCGGATGTTTCCTTATTAATAAGATTTGTCCTTATTTTGGGACTCCCAATCTTACTTTTCTCAGAATTTTGCGTCAAAATCTTATTTTTAGCTTCAAAAGAGCAATAAGCACTGGATAAAATAGCATATTTCGCCAACATATCCGAAAATATCTTTATTTTGAGCAAATGTCCCTATTTTTAAAATTTTGAGATACGAGCCTGGTGTTAAACCATTATCATTACATTTTAAACATAAACCCGAAAAGTTGAATGTAGGACATCAAAAAAGTCAAAAACAAATGCTTCAAAACTCCCGAAAAATCAGAATCCCAACAATCGTTGTCTACAATTCAAACAAAATGGCCGTAGTGGAAATGGGAAGAGGAAGCGATAGAACTTTAAAAAAGTCGTGAAATTCCATGTGTAAAACCTCTTAATATTCAATACCTCATCCGGCTGAACATCCTCCTCCGTCCCATTTGAATTCCCATTGATCTTTTTTCTTGGACTAGAACTGCGGGGTGGATTGATTGTATCTGTTACAATCATCGCCGCAGCCACAGCAGCTAAGTTGAAAAAACGATAATTTCAATACTAATTGTGTTCCAAACTAAGCAGCCTACCTGCTCTTTTCCTCGGAGGCGAAGACAGAATTGGATCCGGAGACATAATTAAAGTAGATGGTTCATCCTGTCTTACATCGATACTCACCTCTTTCCTGGAAATGGAAGCATTGGTCACTTTTTCTAGAGGCTGGGATTTTTCCTCCGGTGAATTTTCAAGATTGGGGGTCTCTTCTTTGAGTACTATCTCAACATCAGGAAGAGTGGGTGACTCAGGAAGAATTTCTGGTTTTGGATTGATCAACGAGGCTGCTAGCTTGTCTCTGTTAGACTTGCGCTGTCCTTTTGGCCCTTTCTTATTGATTGAAACGGTTGCTGGAAGTGGACAGTCCTCTTTGACCACCAATTGACTGCTGGCACTAACTGTGGAACCAGATGGTCCATCTGGATTACTTGGAATGTTATGTGTATGATTTTTCGGTAGGGTTGGTGACTTTTGATCTCTTTCAGCCTTCTTCGCATCTCTTACTGGCAGTGAAGATTCGAGTTTTTGCTTTTTTGCTGGTTTTACTTTGACTAAATTTGTCAAAGGTCAGTGAAAAAGCAAAGTACAAAGCTCACAAGAGTTCAGTCATCGTACAGGGTGGGCCAAGAAATGTGCACACAACAACTTTACTTATAGGCCGTTTTTTTGGAAATCTGTTTTCACAGTTTCACTTAGTTTTTCATGACAATATTTTTGGCATGTAAAGTCAAAAACTCGATTTTCGCTTGGTCCCCCCTATGGTTTGGGTCTTAACCATCCAGGGGCCGTCCACAGACCAGGACCAAAACTACAGGGGGAACCAGGCGAAAATCGAGTTTCTGACTTTATGTACTAGGGGTTTTTTTGGATCGGCCGGTTAAAAAAAACGGTTTTTTCAAAGCCGGTTTTCGGTTCCGGTTTTTTCAAAAATTTTCGGTCGGTTAGCCGAACTTTGCCAGGTTTTGCCAATTTTTGTCGCAAATAAACCTGTATTTTGCTAAAGCCGGTTTTCGGTTCTCCCGGTTTCTTCGAAACCGGTTTCGGTTTATTTGCCATAAGCCAGGTTTTCGAAAACCGACCGAATCCAACCCTATTATATACCGAAAAAATTGTCATCAAAAACTAAGTGAAACTGTAAAAACAGATTTCCAAAAACGGCCTGTTTAAAAGTGTGCACATTCCCACCCTGTATCTCATGTACTTTACCTGTAGCCACTTTCTTGGCACACCTTTTCTTGTTGAAAGAGAATACAGTTTTTGCCACCTGGAGCAGCGAAGCCTGAATAAAGATGGATGAATTTTTTGGAAAATAAAATAAGACTCAAATTGAATTGTGCCCTTAAAAATGGTTGAAATACTCTCCGACCCTGAAAATGCGCTTTTTCTGCCGGAAATGGCACTTTTCCTGCTGGAAATTTAAAAAAAAGCTTTTGTTTTCGGGGGTTTTCTTATTACTTTTCAATTTTTTTTTGACCAGCGTGTAGCCCAGAATCTCAGCTTTTTGCAAGCTATCAACTGACTGAATGAGATTTTCAAAAGTTGGAGGAAAAGGTCTTTGAACAAAACAAATTTTTCCAAAAATTTGGTCCCATCAAAGACTTTTTCTTCCAACTTTTTGAAACCGGATTTGGTCAGTTGATAGCTTCTAAGAAAGTTGAGATCCTGGACTACACATATACAAAAAATTGAAAAGTAATAAGAAAACCCCCGAAAACAAAAGCTTTTTTTCAAATTTGCGGCAGGATAAGTGCCATTTCCGGCAGAAAAAGCGCCATTTCAGGGTCGGAAAGTGTAACAACCCTTAAAAATTTGAATTTTACTAGAAAATTACTGAATCCCATCAGCAAAAAATCAATTAAAATTTTTTCTTTCAACAAAAAGCATTAGCATATAGCCTCGAATGTCAGCTTTCTAACGAGCTATCAAACTCCGCTCAATCATTTCAGTGATTGTAGACATCAAAAGGTTTAAACAAAATAATACTTTTCCAAAACGCTAAGCCTCTACATTCTTTAAAACATTAAACATAACTGAAAATTACCATGTTGTCGAACTACTGGCACAACTACTTGGAGTAACAGGTAAAACAGGGCTGAAGATTAAACTGAAGTTTGATAGTTTTTTGGAAAACCAAGATTAAGAGCTAGTGCAAAAATTTACTGAAAATTCACAGCAAAACCCCAAGAAAAAGGCCGATATAAAATTTGTCGGTGTAATTCAGTAATTTGCTGGTAAAATTTCGACTTTTGAGGGCACACTTCAGTTACAACCATTAGAAAATACCTGACTAGAATGTTCAACGAGCTGATAGTCATACAAACATTCTTGGATTTCAGCAATTAAATCAGCTTTCTCTTTCAAATCAACTTCATCCCATTTGTCTTGCTCAGCAGGGATTTGTTTCGATAGCACATTCAATTTAGAAAATATAACAGTACGCAATGACTCAAAGCGCTGTTCTTTCGCAGCAAAACTCTTGACGTTTTCCCAAAAAGCAGGAGTTATTGAACTGCCAATCTGTCGCAGAGCTTCTATATCACAGTTAATTTTTGACGACTGCGTGAAAGCAACAGTGGATGGATTCATATTGTCTAAAATCGCCACTGTTGTTTTCTCCTCGTCATCTTCCTGAATATTCTTTTGTCATTAGTGTGGTTTATAAAAGAAATATAACTGAAAATTACCATGTTGTTGAATACTGGCACAACTACTTAGAGTAACAGGTGAAAAGGGGCTGACGATAATTGGTAGTGACAAACGCGGTTGCATTTATACGGCTGCTTTCAAATAAAAACTAGACGGTAGAAGAAATTTCCAGTCGAGACTAATCCATTTTCGACGTCTTCATCTTTGTTTCTCTTGTACATTACGACTAGAGGTGGCATCTAGCGTTCGGGCGGGATTTCGGGACGGGATTCTCAGCCAAAAAAAAATTCGGGATTTTTCCATTTTTTGTTTTTTACAATAAATCACCCTCAAACATTGCTCTATGACTACAAATACACCTTCAGTAAACACTTTCTTTGGCTACGCTTCACATAATCGACATAATTCAATAACAATAATTTATTAACGGCAAAGCTTTGTTCAAAAAAATTAATACCGTAAATACTCTAATAAACGGGCCCCCCCTACAGTCAACTATTTTAAAATTTGTTTTGCTTTTTTAACCCGAACACTGTTTTTTTCAAAACGTACGACCACTTATTTTGTAGAGTTTGGAAAGATCTACAAAATGAGTTGTCGTACGTTTTAAAAAATATACAATGTTGGGGTTAAAAAAGCAAAAAAAAATTAAAATAGTTAACTGTAGGGGGCCCGTTTGTTAGAGTATTTACGGTATTTCGGCTTTCTCTGGTTTCAAGCTGCTTCTTCTGTAGACATCACCGGTAACGGAAAACACTTGCTCACTTGGCGGACTTGTTGCTTAAGCCGAAAGGAATATACACGCAAGCTAGGCTAAGTTTGGATGGAGTATTTGATTCGCCTAAATTCAATTTCACATTGAAAAATAATAATCGTACCTTCCAAAAAAAAAAAGGATCTTCGTCCGAAGTAATGCATCTTAGCCTGGTGTACGCCTGCACCTCCGTCATTACATCATCTTATATCATCCCCAAATAAATGGCTATGACTATCAAAAAAAAAAAGGAATTGTGACGCTTGGGCAATGGTGAACAAGGCTCTGAAGCATTTTTTTTTGAGAAAATGATCCTTAGATTAAAGCTACTATAACTCACCATTATTGACATCAAATAAGACGTCTTCCGTCTGTCCGCACTCTTCTTTGATCCACATTGCCACTTTTTCACGAAATTCAACCTTGTTTGAAGCGATTCTATCTTTGAACCGAGGGTCGAGAAACATTGCTAGGCCATAAATCCTAATAGCAAAGATTTCAGTCGCACGAAAACAATAAAAAATACTTACTTCTCGTACTCAACATCGAATTTTTCCACCAACAGACCAATAATACTATCACGAACTATTTGCAGATCTGGATCAGCAATAGAGTAAACATCGGCAGTGAGCGCCCCAGCGATTGGAAACTGAACTGATATAGGTTCATCTGCACATTTGATTAGAGGCTGACTCAAATGGATCGGGGAGCTGCACCATCTTTTGAACTGATGCACAGTCTGCTGGCTCAAGATTCAACGCTCTCCCATCGAGTCAAGTAGATTTCATAAGCTTTTTGCTGTTCCACCAGAGTTTAACACATGTAGAATATTGCATTCCATCGAATAGGTTCATCCTGCAAAATAATTAAATACTGTAACAACCAGCCATAAATAATGCCTGTTTGATAGTGTGAGTTGGCAGACCGAGCTGCTCTTGTTCATTTTTCAATCTACTCTGTGCAGCTTGCTGTGCTTGAAGTGACCAACCAAAGCTCGGCACTTTTTCAAAACCTCACAGACGTTCTTTTCTTCGAAATAGCTTTGTTTACCAACAGATTGAGTTTATGGGCACCACAGCCTGCATGTTTTAATCTCTCAGTCTCGAACGCCTAAAAAATAGAGAAAAAATAACAAATTCAAGTTACTTACCTTCGTCTCGGAGAAATGCATGACACTTGTCTCTAGCGATTCCCCATTTGTTCAGCATGATGTTGACCTTTTCATCAATTGTCTCGAAATTATGGCTTCCAGAGAAAGTTGTTGGCCATTTAGCAACGAAGCCAGTTAGCAACGGTTTTCGGTCGAAGTCATATCCATATTTTTGCCCCAAATATAATATTTTTAATGACTCAAAATTGTGTTCTTCAGCATTTTTAATGCTTAACAGAACAATAAAAACACTTTTAAACACATTTTATCTTAAAAATCTAAAATTTTCAAAAAAAAAAAACACTATGATTTGCACCTATCAAACAAATATGATCTTTTTCCAGATACCGTATTCTCTCTAATGAGCGCCCCGGGGCGCTTATCATCAACCTCTAATCATACAGTCGACTCTCTGATTAATGACCCTGTCTGATTAACGACTCTCTGATTAACGACCTTCTCTGATTAACATCCCTTTAGGATTGGTTTGGTTGGTCGTCAAAGAAATTACTTATAATTGACTCTCTGATTAACGACTCTCCGATTAACGTCCCCTCTCTGATTAACGTCCCATTAGAGCCGGTCCAAACCTCATAAACGACTCTCCAAATAACGTCTCTTCACAAATTTATCAAAACTTTTTCAAAATTTAAATTGTCTCAGCTAGAAAACAATTCAATTTTCGATTTTTCGCACATCTAAAAGGGATCATTTCTCGTTCATCATTTTATGGCTGCAATTTTTGCGCGCAATTGTTCTTGTTCATGGTTTATTCTGTTCAGTTATTTTGATGTCAACTCCAAACAAAAAGCGACGCATCATTTCTTTGGACGTTAAGAAGCAGATCCTTGAAGCTGCAGCCAACAAGAAGCCCACAGAACTCAGCAAGAAATTCGATCTGCCGACGTCTACGGTTAAAACAATCCTCGGTGACAGAGTGGCGATTCTCAGGGCGGTTGAAGAAGGTGGTGATGCGAAGCGAACTCGGCTTTACCCGGTCAAGCATGAAGACGTCGAGATGGGACTTTTCCACTGGTTCAAGGAGCAGAGAAGCAAGAATACTCCGACGTCCGGTCTTCTTTTGATGGTAATATTGATTCGTGTTTTCCTGTTCTGATTTGCTTGTTTTTAGGAGAAAGCAAAAAAATGGCGAATGAATTGGCAAAACCGTTGAGAAAGGCGCTGGCAAACAAGACAAGACCACTGACTGAGGACCAAGCAAAGCAAGAACAAAAAGTGCAGGAACTCGAAGGATTTAAAGCAAGCGAAGGCTGGTGCAGCGGCTTCAATCGTCTTCAGAGGAAGCCAAGGGGAAGCGCCTGAAATTGACTTTAAAGCACTCGGCGATTGGCAACAGGATGTTCTGCACGAATCTCTGAAACACTTCTCCGCTGACGACATCTTCAATGCCGATGAAACAGGACTCTTCTGGCAACTCTTGCCGAACAAAACTCTAGCTTTTAAAGGTTGGTTTTCAAGGATCTGTCGGGGTTGATGAAAGGTTTTTGTTTCAGGGGAGCGATGTAGGTAGGAAGGAAGTACCGGTGGCGTACAAGGCTAACAAGAAGGCTTGGATGACAGGTTAGAGGTTCTTCTAATACTGTATGTTTGGTATACAAAATGTTATCAGCGCAATTGTTCGAAACATGGCTCAAGGAATGGGATCGAAAGCTGAAACGAAAAGTGATGCTCTACATTGACAACTTCAGTGGTCATCCGAAAATCAAGCTGCAGAATATTACAATTAAGTTCCTGCCACCAAACACAACTGCCGCTTCTCAGGTTTGAGTATTTCGTTTCAGCGTAGGGTAAACTTTATCTTTCAGCCCTGCGACCAAGGAATAATTCAGAACTTGAAGGTCTATTATCGTCATTATCTGCTCCGTGAACGAACTACCGCAATCGACAACATGACCGACTGCAAAATAGATCTGCTGAAATCGCTTCAATTCTTTCGAAAGTCTTGGGCAGATATCAAAACGGAGACAATCGCAAACTGCTTTCGAAAGGCCGGATTCGTTAAGAACGTGGAGGGGGTTCTTTTACTGTTTCGGGGTGAACCCAAACTTGGGATTTAGGCGCGTCAAGAAGAAATCGATGAAGTGCAAACAGAGGGAGGCGTTGACGATGAGATGAACATTCTCTGGGCGGAACTGCAGGCGCTGGTTGCTGGCATTGGTGGAAGGTGATCTGAACGACTAACTGGCCGTGGACGATGAGCTTGCGACTGGTGGAATGCGATCTTTGGCTGAAATCGCAGCTGATGTCTATACAAGGGAAATGAGAGAACCGGAAGTGGACAGGTTAATCTGGTTTTGGGTTCAGGTTTCTTTTTTAATCAGATCTCTTTATAGTGATCCCGACTTGTTGGAAATCGACGAAGAACCAGAGTTGCCACCAGTCACTGCTCAAGAGGCCTATGCAGCTTTAAAAATTCTCCAGCGCTATGTGAAAACAAAAGTCTCTGATCCTTCGATGCTCCAATTTTGCGACAAAATGGATAACTTGCTAGCCAAAGAACGCGTCAAAAGGTTAAAACAAAAGAATCTTCTAGAATACTTCACTCACTAGCTGATAGTTGTTATTGTTTATGGTGGTTCTGTGCCAAATAAATTATGAAAACTATGACCCCTCTCTGATTAACGCCCCCTTAGGGTTGCTACCTTGAAAGACGTTACATTCGACTCTTTGATTAACGACTCTCTGATTAACGTCCCTCTCTGATTAACGTCCGCTTAGGGTTGGTCCCTTGAAAGACGTTAATCAGAGAGACGACTGTACTCAGCGTATCTCTCTTTCATTCTCTACACTTCGCAATGCCTCTCAAATCGTTCTCATCATTTACACTACACCAAGGAGCGCGGAGCGCTTCGCCTACCAGTGGATTACACCATCACGGTTGGCTCTGCAGATCTCAGTGCCTTATTCTATTCCATCTGCATTGATATGTCCAGTTGAATTGATCCAACTCTATGGATCAGTCCAGCTGCATTGATCTGTACTGTTGTAATGGTTATACTGTATAGATCAGTCCAGCTGTTTTTATATATCCATTTAAATAGGTTCAACTGTATTTGTCAGTGAAGTTGAGCAGTCAGTTCAATCTATTGATCAGTCTCATTGATTGAATCATACCAATTTTATTTATTATATTATCATTATTTTACTTATTATATTATCGCATAAAATTAACTTCTAGGCCTCGTTTTGTTAGAAACCAAGTTGAAAAATCCGTACAGAAGTTCAATGATTAGCGAAAATTTTTTGAATTGGCGGGGGACAATTTAGAACGCACGGGCATGGTCCTTTAAGCCATCCATAGAATGCCGTTTAACCATTCTCGGAATAATTTAATTAGTACAAAAAATAGTTTTTATAACCTAAAAAACCAGATAGCAGACTAAACCTATACCAAATTTTTCCGATTGAAAAAACCGTTGCGAACGGGCCGTTGCTAACTGGCCGTACTCCCTAATTAAGTCCCCCTCTACTTTGAAAGTCTGTATCTCGAGCGAGAGTCAAAATTTAGCACACCTGTTTTTTTACGTTTTCTTAACTCCAACGAACTCTACCGATTCCGCTTTGGATTTTGGTTGAGCACACAAAACTCGTTTTAGGAAAGTTAAAAAATAAGCGCTCCGGATCGCTCATTAGAGAGAATATGGTCTATGTTGCGCCTACTTTGTCCTGACTCAGGAATCCTAAGAAGTGATGGTAAAATTGGTTTTTTAGCTCTGGCTCCGACTCCAAGCTCTGACAAAGAGTTCTTAAAAGTTTCGCTGCGGCTCCAGGTCGTAGCTCGAGACTTGCCCATCACTGCTCTCAACTTTGTATCCAGAAGCTTTTGCATTAGTTGCGCTAATGAAGCATTGCATACTTTAGAGATTTTTTTCAACCTTACATAGTCTTCAAAAATGTCAAAAATTATACAATTTTAAAGTTTGCTTTTTAGATTGCCAAAGCGAAAAAAGCAATGTCGAATCTTGAGAAAGTAGTTGAAAATGCTGTCGCTGATGGTTCGAATTTTATTTTTAGAGTAGTTCGAATTTTATGGTTCAGATGTGAACCAGGACTGTGAGAAGGTTGTGATGCAGCAAATAAGTACGTCATTGGCCGAGAAGATCAAAGCCAAAAAGAAGGTGTTAGAAACTCAGATCAAACCGGCTCTCGACTCCTTCAACGAAATCTCTTCAAAAGCAGAGCATTTGGAGAAGAAGCGCAGGGCTGTGGAAATCACGTTTACGAAGTAAAATATTACAATTGCTGATTTTCTTACGCATTTTTTGTTGAATTCAGGCTGTTTCAAGAGTTTGAGCCGATCGAAGATGCTCTCGATTCCGGTAAGTTCTTTCATATACAAATCTTCCTTTTTTATCTTCCTTCTTCCTTTTTTTTCAGCTAAGGAAGGTTACGCTGATGTGAGTTCGAGGCTTTTTTCAACCGAGTCTAGCTATGATGGCATGAAAGCAAAGATCAATAGCTTCTGTTTCGACTCTTTGTTCCAGAAAGCGGGAGAAGGTATCAAAAGTTTGAGTTTTCGAATTTTTTTCCCTATTTGATTACTTAGATGGTCAGATTTTGGCTCGAGGACTAGAAGAGGCTCATACTTTGATCAGAAAGTGCAATGCTCTCGAGACTAAGGTATGCGTTAATTATTTTCAAGTTTTTTTATCCAGTATCTGAGCATAAGGCTATTTTAAGACCATATTTTTATATCTTTCAGAACAATATTCTACGACCTCAAATGGAAGCCGTCATATCTGAACATGATCGTCTGAAGAAGGAATATGAGGAATCTGACGCCAAGCATAAGCAGCTGTTGATGCTATTGGGTAAGCAAGATAATATTTTGATGAGAGCGGGGGCGTGCGAATTTAGAAGTTCTAAGGTAGTCCTGTACAATGAATTGAAAATGGCATTTTTAGCAGAACGTCCTAGACTCATATGAATAACTTAATTTTTAGAATGCCGGCTACTTTCTAAGCATTGAGTTTAAATATTAAAAAAAATTATCCGATAATAAAAAATCACCAAGTTTTTTCGGAAAATTAAAGTTTCCGGACGCAGATGATGTTTAGACATTTTTAATTCGCATGAACTTGCGAGGCTTTGTATGCATGGGAAATTAACCGCAGTAGTGTTTTAGCACAGAAGAAAGCAGAGTATGAAAGTCTTATTCCACCGACGCGAGACGGATCACTCAACACTTCAACGCCAAGGAAAGAGGCATATTAGTACAAAGATCTGTTAATTTTGCAAACTTATGATTCATCCTGTTTATCAGAATAAATACTGTTGTTGTTCACTTCTGCTTATTTGGCGCTTAATAGTTTACACGAAGTTTTTTTACCTTGACTAAAATGTAAAGCACGTCCTCTACATTTGAGCTGGAGGGTGGTGCTTAACCCTTTTCTGCCTATGTGTCCTAGATTAATACCAGGAATTTTTTTTTGCATTTTGTTCAGGTCACACGTAGTCGTAAAATTATCGGTTTATGTTATCGATTCATTATCGATTATGAAAATATCGTCAAAAACAGTGTTTGATGAGTGATAAGTCAGATAAATAAATAACATTTTCATGTTATTTATTTAAATGAAATTCTTTGAAGCACTCGAGATGCAAACCATCATTGTATTTCTTAAGGTCAAGGTAAGGGATGGTAAGGGATGCTAGGATTGCTTTGTCCCCACAACTGCCAAGTATTATGAACAGGCTCATAACTCCACTTTTCATTGATCAAACAATGTTTTTAACATCATCTTATATAGTACAAGGGACCACGGGCGCCTATCGGCGCCTCTATAGTATTTCGAAATTTCAATGAGGGGCTATGACTTCATTCATAAAAATAGGTATATCCCCTATTAGAACTCATTTTTCGCCTGTTCTTTTTTAAAACGAGCTGACATTCTGGGGAACACGATGGTATTAGCGACAAAGTGATTTCGCTATCTACGACCCGTTCTTGCCTTCGAAGTGAAAAATTACCCACACACATGCCAAATACTATATAAGATTTGGCATGTGTGGGTGGGCGAGTGGGTGCGTGGGTAACGCATTTTTACTTCGAAGGCCAGAACGGGTCGTAGATAGCGAAATCACTTTTGTCGCTAATACCATCGTGTTCCCCAGAATGTCAGCTGTTTTACAAAAGAACAGGCGAAAAATGAGTTCTAATAGGGGATATACCTATTTTTATGAATGAAGTCATAGCCCCTCATTGAAATTTCGAAATACTATAGAGGCGCCGATAGGCGCCTGTGGTCAATTGTTTTTACAATAAAACCAATGATTTTACCCTCAAATTTAAAGTTTCTAAAAAAATAAAAAATTCAAATTTTTTCGAAAATTAATTCCGGCAGAATAAAGTCTGGTGTACTAGTAGAGTAAATACGCTATTCCTGACTGTGTGAAATGACAACAGCAGTTAGAGCTGACGATTTGGCCTTTTGCGATTATGCGATTGCGATTGTTTTGGTCTTAACTCGACGCGATTATTAAAAAAAAATCAAACGCGATTAATCGCAACGATTATCGCGAAAAAATCAGGTGCGATTAATCGCGCGATTATGCGATTATTTTTGCTTTTAGCTGCTACTAGAGTTGGGATATTAGCACAAATATAAAAAAGTCCGAATATCTGTGACGGCGAAGAGCGTGTACTAATTTTCTCAACAGAAACATGCTTGAATCGGCTGGTGTCAATTCGAAAATGGGGCTGTGATACGACATTCGATGTGGTTCCGTTGCTCTTCACTCAGCTTTGGATCATCTATGGAAAACTGGCTCACACCTACGTTCCAATGATTTTTGTTTTGATGAGTCGCCATACAGCAGCTTCATATGAATTCGTGCTCCGCAAACTCAAAAAATGGCGTCTGAAGATTGCACCAACAAGCGTCGCCGTGGATTTCGAAAAAGCAGAATGGAATGCGTTTGAAGTAAGTAAAATATTCTTGCTTTGAGTTTGATCAAACTGATTATCTGTTTACTTAGAATACTTTTCTTGGGATCCAGCTTCGACCATGCTTCTTTCATCGTAAAAAATCGCTTGTCCGAAATGTCTGCGAGAAAGGAGGAAAACTTATGTACCAAGCAATGAGGGATTCCGAACTGAGTCAACTGTATTCCCGCTCTTACATTCGTCCCTGTTGGAGATGTAGATAAAACATTCGTGGAACTCAGGTTGGTTATCTTTACACGTTTAAAGTTGTCATGTAATGGCCTTATTTTCAGAGCTGATGTCGAAAAGTACTCTCCAAATACTGTCGTGCTGGAAAAAGTATGATGAATGATGCGTGAACTTTACAGTAACCAATGTATTTTACTTTAGACTAATTTTATAATTTTGTGATTAGATATTCAGCCAACAACATTCGAGTATCAGTTTCAGCCGTACAAGATGTTTCTATCGCCTGGAATTGGGCAGCTGAAAATCAAATCAATCTTCGGGGATGGTAATTGCGGATTCAGGTGCACATTTTGAATTTGTTTCAGTGATTGTGGGTGATATAGTTGCATGAATTATAGAGCATTGAGTTATTGTCTAACTGGAACCAAAGAAAACCACGTCCGATCGCGCCATCTAGTTGCTAGCTATCTGAAAAAAACACGAAACTGAGCCATGGTGTGGAATATTTATGCAAGCCAAAAAACTTCAGCAGCACATCAAGAATATCAGACAACAAGCGAAGGATGCAAGCGAAGTCAAACGATTGGCCAGCAATATCGACTTAGCAGCGGCGGATAAACTATTCAACGTCAATGTTCTTGTGTCTGCGGGATCCAGATGGCCAGACTGTCGTCTATGCTCCGTCTCTTAACCAAACGGTTTATTTTACTTCTTAGTTAAATTTGGGTGAATAAATTTGTTTTTTTGATGAGCTTGTCCATCGTTTAATTTTCATCAAAGTGACGTCATGCGGAGCGTGTCAAACGTCATTGTTCTTGTGTCTGCCGGATCCGGATAGGCAGTCTATGCCCCGTCTCTTAACCAAACGGAAATGTGTGGACGAATTGACCGTGGACGAATTGACCTAGATCCGTATAAAATGGCATTTTTTGACGAAAAATGACCAAATTGTACTTTTTTGACCAAATGCACTTTTTTCAAAATTTTGAGTTACGTACCCTGCTATATAGCGAGAGTTCACAATATAGCGAGAGTTAACTATATAGCTAGAGTTGACTGTATAGCGAGAGTTGATTGGCAGCATTACTGAAACTAAAAACTAATTTTGCTGGTAAAACTTTTCAGTATGGCGAAATTTGCGATTAATCGTGCAATTTCTCAAATAGCGATTTGCGATTATTTCGAAAGCATGCATGCGATTATGCGATCATTTTTTGCCAAATTTGGTGCGATTTGCGATTAATCGCACCTGCGATTAAACGATCGTCGTCAGCTCTAACAGCGGTAATGTAACTTTGTTTGTCTGCCTGATATAAGTTGTTTGTCCTAAAAAGACAAGTCCATTTAATCAATAATTGAACATTTGATATTTAATTATTTTAAATCATTTACTTTTTTCAAAAATTATCGCAACTGATATTTTGTTAGTTAGTTAGTTCGAAATTAGTTAGTTCGAAAAAAATACTCTTTAATTAGGTGCGTTTTTTTCGAAATCATATGATTTTGCCATAAAAACAGCGATTCTCAATAATTCAGCACTGCTTCTTCTTGCCTTTTTCTCTTTAATTTTTTAGCCTTTTCTTGAAGATAATAACATTATCAAGTAGCCCTGCGATTCTAGTTTCTAACAAAATATCATTTACTGCAGCATCCCATCAAAATGTAGAACAAAGAGTGAAACTCATGAACCAATTATTATATTGACTTGCTTCATACTTTTACCATTTTGTGCTATTCAAAAATTGGGGTAAAAAAAGTGTCGGAACATATGTCCTTACATGCGCTGGCAAACCCTTGCATGAGCCTAGCAAATCACAAAAAAACAACAGCAGAGGGACAAATTTTTGGGGATACCGAATTATTCGGGGTTGATTGTGATGGGACGGACGAGGGTCAACTGACGACCCCCGACTGGTGGGTACTGTACCTATGTAATTAACTCGTTACGAGGAGATGATAATATCTAAGACGTTATACCCAAGGAGTAGCAGCTAAGTATCCATGCGAGGCTATTTTTAAAAGGACCTATTTTTTTATAATGAGCGGGACACCAAACATGTTTTTCATAACTTTTTGCAGTTTGGGAACATGCTTGAGTCCGTCCTAACGTATGCTGGTCTGCCCTGCGCCAAGGCCGAAACCAAAAAAAAGAGAACTGACCGCACATCGGGTAGTAGGGACGGTTAAATAACTCAGTTCTAGTTCGATAAATTAAAATTCTGAAGTAAAAAAAATCGTATCTACTATGCAAAATGGGTAAAAATGGTCTTTTTATTAAAACCGGGTACAATCTTTTATAAACCTTTTATACAGATCGGGAACTATTAGCCGCTAGGAACTATCGGTCGCCGGGAACTATCGGTCACTTTTCACAGGCCGGGAACTATTGTCCGTATCCGCTTGTATTTGGTGGTTATAAGTTGTTATGGCCGCCAGTCGGTATCGCCGCCAGTTGGGAATTTATCGATTAGGCTCCCTCATACTCCCGCACAACAAACTTTCAGAGGTTTCCACAGAAAAGATTTTTTTTCGCTTGCAAACACCTCATGCTCAAAATGACCGCTAGAATCTGTAGCGCAACATGCTGTTGCGCTACTTGCTTTTGCTGATTTCTCAACTTTTTTTATATAAACTTATAAATGCTAAATTACCAAAATGTTCTCTAGATTCTAACGATCATTTTGAGCATAAGGTGTTTGCAAGCGAAAATAAAAATCTTTTCTGTGAAAAACTCTGAAAGTATGTTGCGCGGGTCATGTTGCGCGGAAATGTAAAGGAGCCTATTGGACATTTAACGTTGAATTACTTCCTTGGAAAATTATTATAGTGAATATACGGGGTGTTTCAAAATTTTCTGACACTTTTAAGCGGTCATAACTTTGTTTAAAGGCCGTTTTTTGAATTTCTGTGAACGTAGATCGGCTCAGTTTTTGATGAAAATTTTTTTTGGTATGATGTGAAAAACACGATTTTCGCTTGGTCCCTCCTGTTGTTTTGGCCTTACCCATCCAAAGGCCACCTACAGACCAGAAGCCAAACAACAGGGGGGACCAAGCGAAAATGGTGGTTTTGACCTTATATAACAAAAAAAATGGTCATCGAAAACTGAGTCGATCTGCGTTTACAGAAATTCAAAAAACGGCCTTTAAAAAAAGGTATGACCGCTTAAAAGTGTCAGAGAAATTTGAAACATCCTGTATTTTGTTTTAGGAATGCATATCTCGCGAATTAGTTGCCTCAAAAATACGCTTCAATTAAGCAGCGCTAAAACTGGCTTTGGACGTGAGAATTTCGTTTGCATATTTTTGTCTGTGTAAAGTTATATTTTTTAGCATATCGCTTGCATCGTGTTGGGTCGCATTTCGTCGGCACAGAACCAAGTGTTCTCAAATACCATATGGCATGTTATTTTCACGTAGTTTTGCTGCACATTCTATTTTTACACTTTTTAGATCCCGGATAAAAAGCCTGAACAACCATACGGACGACAAGGAACAAACCACTTGCTGCCAGGCTTTGGAAAGGTCCATTCAAAATTGCCGACACGCTTAATTCTTCGAAAGGACAAGGTTGGTTCTTTTTTAAATTTAATGTAAGTTGTGTTTTCTATTTGTATTCTCACCATTTTAGGTGTACACATGGTGCTCGTGCGGTCATAGCGGAAGGTTAATTATTAATTAATAAAAAAGTGTTTTTTTTATTTTTAAAACCAGTTTTTTGCAGCCAGCCCTTATGCGACGGATCTCACAATATGATAACGACGCCTGAATATAAGCTAAAGCCAGTTAGGTTTATTCCTGGTATCATTTTACATATAATCATAACATATTATGGTTTCTTACTTCTCTAATTTTAGATCGTGATATGCTAGTATTTCTGTGTAACTGTAAGCAAACTAAGAACAGGCCTTTCTGCGATGGATCACACAATCATATCAAGGATAAACAAGAAGAAGAAAATTTGCTTGATGACGAAGATTAGATTGTTTATGTTTGTTGCTGTTGTGTAATAAAGTCTATAGTTTTCGTTCAGCGGATTCGTGTTTATAGTTCACCACCTTATGCTATCTTTGTTTTACTCGGGGCATGTAGGGGTAGATATAAGCCGATAAGTGGTAGTTCATATAGGAGTTTGTACATGTTTTGTCAGGAGCTGATAAGTAAACAGTTGTAGCTCAATCCATTCAACCCGCAGCTAATTCTCTCACCTGCTCTTATTGTACTGAGTTGAAATGAGCACAGAAACTACAAATACCGAGGAATTGTGTAAGGACTGTCCATCTCACGAGGTTTTGTTTTTCGTCATTAATTTGAAAAAAAATCAGCTGGTTTAGCCGGAATATGTGGTTGTGAGCGAACATGAGGAGGAATCAAGTGAACGTATTGAGGTTTCTTACATATTACATAAGCATTATTTATAAATTTATGCGTTTACAAATGTCTACTTTACAGTTGCCGACCGCTCAGGATAACACTCTTGGTCTTCAGACTCTCACAAGAGCTTTCCCTAATGCTCACGGATTGAAGTTCAAGAACCCAGTAGTTTTTATTTGATTGTATTTTCAAAACGTGATCATGTCTAGGGTTGTCGATCGATTAGAATTTTTTTGATTATCGAAAAATCGAAATATCGAAAATTTTCGATAATCGAAATATCGAAAATTTTTGATGATCGATCATCAAAATATCAGAAAAATCGAAAAAATTCGATAATCGATAAATCGAATAATCGAAAATATCGAAAACATTTCGATAATAATCGGGAATCGATCGAAAATTGGTCGATAATCGATCGATTTCGATCGAAGTCTATGATATAATTATACTTTAATAAAGTGACCTAATACTATTATTTCGACATACGAAGAAGTGATAATATGAGCAAACAAGTTATTTATTAAGCCACCAACAGTGTTGTTAATTTCTCCGGAGATTTCCTCCGGAGTTTTCCTCCGGAGATACTCCTTCTCCGGAGAAAGGAGAAGTGGAGGAAGGTTTTCATCATTTTCCTCCGGAGGAAAATCACCGGAGGAAATCTCCGAAATTTTCCTCCGGAGGAAATGCCGGAGCGGAGAACAATTTTCACTATTTTCCTCCGGAGGAAAATAACCGGAGGATATCTCCGAAATTTTCCTCCGGAGGAGGCGGAGGAACATTTGCAGAGGTTTTTATAAAAAAAACTTTCTTTTGCAAAAATGGTTAAATGAAACAAATGGTTTTCGGGGAGAAAAATTTGTAGAAAAGGTAGCTTTGGGGGACCAAGGCATTTTGTTCTTCAGGACGCGCGAATGTGTATAGAGTCCCCCTTTTGCAATATGAATGCAAAAGGGGCGCGTAATTGGACGACAGATGGTCTGAAAGAAAATTGCTTCTCAAACCATCTCTTGTATCAAGATTAAAATCGACTCGGCAAATGCCCGCCATTTTTGCCTTCCTCCTCAAATCTTACAGCCCCACATTCCTCCACTAAAGAGTCTACACCCGCACGTTTGAGTAAGTGCAAGTTTATCACTCAGGCCTCTCATCTAAGCGATTAACTTTCAGATAATCTGCCTCGCTTCGTCATCGACAACAAGTGGAGATTTCCTTCGGAGTATCCTCCGGAGGAAAATCTCCGGAGAAAACGCCTTCTCCGGAGGACGATTTTAGCAACTTTCCTCCGGAGAAAGGAGAAGTGGAGAAAGGTTTTCACCATTTTCCTCCGGAGGAAAATCCGCGGAGGAAATCTCCGAAATTTTCCTCCGGAGGAAATGCCGGAGCGGAGAACAATTTTCACTATTTTCCTCCGGAGGAAAATAACCGGAGGATATCTCCGAAATTTTCCTCCGGAGAAGGAGCGGAGGAAGGTTTTGGAGGCGATTAACAACACTGGCCACCAACAAACAAAGATTCAAGCATTCAAGGGTGACTAGATGATCAAGGGATATGTCTTCATCATCGAGTTGTTCGGGAGTATCCAGTTGTTCGGGAGTCTCGAACTACATGGATACACCCGAAACACCAGCGGGTATCCGAACAACGTGGATACACCCGAAACACCAGCGGGTAACCCGTACCATGTGGATATTACCGAACCACGAGCGGGTATCCGAACCACGTAGATACTCCCGAACAACTTTCCCTGTTCATCGTTCCTCCCCTTATTTCTTTCCACAAGCTCTTCTTTGATTGCATGTACTTCGGAAAACGGCGTCATGGGAAGCGGAGTGGGTCCGTACCGTTTCCCCGAAAAGGACGTTTCCCCGAAAGGACGTTTCCCCGAAAAGGCCGTTTCCCCGAAAGGCCGTTTCCCGAAAGGTCGTTTCCCGAAAAGGCCGTTTCCCGAAAAGGACGTTTCCCCGAAAGGACGTTTCCCCGAAAAGAAACAAATTTCATATTCAGGTAGATTTTTGGATGACGGAGCATAAATTTAAATTGAAACTTTTTTATTGGAGGATAGAACGTAAACAAACTAACGATGAACAGTTAACGAGGAACAAAAATTAAAGAAACAGCAGTAAACGAATAACAGTTATTTCAGCATATTAATCTTCCATCACATAGTTGTTGGCAATCCCTTTGAGGTATTCTTCGGTGTTTCTGATGGCATAGGACTGAACGATTCTCAAAATGCGAGCGTCAGCTTCTTTGTAGACGGTGCGCTTTCCTTTTGCTTGCTTGCCTAATTGCCACTGTAGAAAGAGTTGGTCCCTACCCTGCTGCACCGTTTTGAGACCATTGATGAAATTCCAGAGACCGGGATGGCACACGTTGAGTTCTGATTGATTCGATGATTGGCAGCCTCTGCATAGTTGTTTGTGCGATGATCCGGTTGGATAACATCTATCGCCATTTCGGGATTAGGCTCGGCTTGCTCTGCATCTGCTTGCTCAGGATCGATAAGCGAGGTCAGCAGCTCTTGTTCCCCATCACTTTCTGAATAGTAGACATCATTCACTTCCGCCAGCACTTCTCGGATCATTGCAATAGCTTTTTGAACTGAAAATTCAAAATAGACAAAATCAAAACATTTGACACTGTTAAAGCCCATCAAAATGAGTGCGCAAAAAACATTCTACAAAGAAAAAGGTAAAAGAGTTCAATACTACACAGCTCACAGCGTGTCAATTGATTGGCTGACACGCTGTGAGCTGACAACTAACAATAAATTAAAATGACAGACAAGAAAAACAATTGACAGCCACAAAAATAAAAAATTTTATTTAAAAAAGGCACCAATATGTTTTTTATTTTTCGGGAAACGTCCTTTTCGGGGAAACGTCCTTTTCGGGGAAACGGCCTTTTCGGGGAAACGACCTTTCGGGGAAACGACCTTTCGGGAAACGGCCTTTTCGGGAAACGTCCTTTCGGGGAAACGTCCTTTCCGGGGAAACGTCCGTGTCCCAAGCGGAGTAGTGGGCCCAAAGAGCAGTTGTCGACTTTGAGGCTGGGATTTGAAACTCTTTTGAACATCCGACTTGGAGACATATCCACTTTCTTTTGTCGCTAGACACTTTGAAAAGCTTCTTTGACCATATTTCAGACATCTTTGTCAGCTTCCAATGAGTTATAAGAAAGGTTCTTTAAAGAAGTTTTTCAGTGAAATAGCATAAGGGGTTGAGAAGCAAATAATTGAAATCGGAAAAATCGAACAGTTTCGATTAATCGATTATCGAAATAACCGAAAATATCGAAAAAGCTTCGATTTTCGGTCGATTTCGATAAATCGATCGACAACCCTAATTGAGTCACATTTCAGGCAACCAAAGCTTACAGAGCTCTGCTAATTGATTCCAGTGGAACCAAGTCAGTCTAGTCTATCACCTGTTACATTCTCTCAAATTTATTTACCGTTTCAGATTTTTCCCACCTTCGGGTGGTTGGAAAGACAAATCTTTTATTGTTATCTATCAGCAAACTCAGCCATCGAAGAATATGGAGGTTGTTAAAAAAGTAGTGGTCAAAAGTAAGCTGGTTTATTTCATAAGCTGTTTTTGAGTGGTGGCAAGTTTGTGCTCAGAAAAAATTATTTGGGGGTTGACAGGATTAAAACACCAAGTTACCAATAACTTATTCATTTCTCACAAATTTTTACGTGATTATAATTTATTTGTTTTCAGCAGTGTTGCAAATCTTGGCACCGGCTAAACTTCAGACACCTGTTTCTAGCAGTTATTAGTATTACCCAGCCCAGTGCCGCGGATTATTAGGTAGCTCAGACATCGGCACTGGGCTAGGAATGAATAAAAAAATTAATCATTTAAACCTTTTTACATAGCGGCACCGGCCTGGTGCCGAAACAATTTACACGAGAACTTTACGTTATAATTGATTCGGCACTAGGCCGGTGCCGCTATGTAGAAAGGTTTAAATGATTAATTTTTTTATTCCTAGCCCGGTGCCGATGTCTGAGTTACCTAATAATCCGCGGCACTGGGCTGGGATAATACTAATAATTGCTAGAAACAGGTGTCTGAAGTTTAGCCGGTGCCGAGATTTACAACACTGGTTTTCAGTGTCAAATCTAATAATAAACCCAGCAACCCTCCCAAGGGTCTCCAGTTTTTATTCTTGAAGCTTTCTTTATCAGAAAACATTCAATGAGTGGATGACTTGTGAATGCCAATTTGTGCAAAATGAGATATTTTGCGTGAACAATTGGCAAGCCATTTCATTGAAAATGATCAAAAATATTAGCCAATTTTGATGTTTTATTTTAGAACAACTTTATTTTTGCTTAGGTGACCAAAATGCAAAGCGCAGAAAAATAGCAAGAGACAGTGATGATGATGGAAAATTCGATTCGAGTGATAGCGAGAAAGGAGATAAGCGTCAACGGCAGAGTGGTGGTGCATTTAAGCAGAAACGTGTTGAGTGGGATGAGGACGATGAACCATATGCTAAATGCTCTGATTTAATTGTGTTGGGGTTGCCTTTCAGACTGGATGATAGTGAAGTTGAGTTTTTAAGCCGAAAGGGATGTCTGAGTGTGGTTTTGTTCCATGTTTGGAATAAAGCGGTTTGTGTGTGAATGAAATGAATGTTTCTTATTTTTCAGTCAGGCAGTATTTTGAGCAGTTTGGAAAGGTGTCTTTGGTTGAGGTATGTATTCTGCATGGTTACTTTCTTTTTTCCGTGGTGCTTATTGAAAATGAGGAATGAACTACAATATCCATCCCCACTCCATATACCAAATCTAAACCTTTTTCTGCATGTTTTTTACCATTAATTTATGAGCTTTAAACAAAAGTCAATTTTGCTTGAGGTATAATCAGTCTTTTCGAAGAGACTTAGAGTTTCAAAAGTGGTTTATGTTTGATTTTTTAGGACGACAGTGGATATCGTAGTTCGACCAAAAATTGATCTTGTGCCTTTCCCGTGTTCATAACGAATGGGAACTAATGAGAAACTTATTTTTCTGAGTTTTCAAAACAGACTGTATTATGTGTGCTCTTGTGTTTCATCATGAAACTTTCGTGTTCATAGTTCGGAATGCATCCAACTGGATACAAAACTGACTGGATACACCGACTGGATACATTGACGACTAGATACACCAACTGGATATACAAAAAATCGTTTTTGTTGGATAGGTCCAAGTGGTGCCTAAATTTTGATGTAAAAATATTAAAGCAGTATTTTAGGCGCTAATTGGACATACGCCACTTATTAAATTCTTAAATTATTTGCCTTAAAACTAAATTTTATACCTAAATTCGGACAAAACCCCTGACAATAATGTATACCCAAATGGTTTTTAGGTTTGTGCTTAGGCGCAGGGCAGGCTAGCGTATGTTAGGACGGACTCAAACATGTTTCCAAGATTACAAAAAAATTAAAAAAATATGTTTGACACCGTCCTGGATGTGTATGTATATAAAAAAATGTATCCAGTCGGTGTATCCAGTCGGTGTATTTAGTCGGTGTATCTAGTCGTTGTATCGAGTTACTTCTTGTATCGCGTCGGTTGGCAGTTGCATAGTTTGCATAAGTGGGCTCTGTAATGGATGATTTCCTAAGCCGATTTTAGATAAAAAAGCAGAATACTGGCACTTCCAAAGGGTTTGGATTCGTCCGAATGGAAACTTTTGATGGACAGCTCAAGGCAAGCATTAGTGACAATATTCAATTTTTAAATCTTCGTCTTTTACAGATTTTGAACAAACCAACTCATGTGATTGGAGGTAGAAAATGTCAGGTAATGTTTTTACCGTAAAACCTCGGTGCGTAGGCGTATGTCCCCTATTGTGACATTTTTGAATTTGCGCCTTTTCAAACTATAGTAATACTTGTCTTGTGAAAAATTCTCCTATTATTTGAAATGTTTTTCTATAATCCAACCTCAATCCTACGGGGTAATCCATACACCAACCAAACCAAGTAGTCGTCCATTTGGTGCCAATTTTTTTTTATGTTTTTTGGGTTTTAAAACTTGTTTTTTTGCACTAATTCGGGCATTCTAAAGAAGGTTTGATAATAGTAAAATGCCATTTTGTAGGGTATTTTTTGAGTCTTGATAAAATACCTCAAATGAAAGTTTGTACCTACAAACCGTCTTTACATTATCTGAACTGGTGCACGAAAAAGCTTATCGAAGCCGAAACATAAGAAAAAAATTTGCCCCATTTCCATTCACCTAAATCGAATGAACATTGGGTACATTGTTCACTGACTTCTAGGGCTAAAAACTATCGAGCAATCGATTGCTGCCATCTCCAGCACTGCTTTACTGTCAGCAAATGCCCTGATTTCATGCAAATGACCATCAAAATGAAAGGAAACCAGCCAAAATGATGCATACTTAGTTCCATATCGCCTTAAGCTCTACTGATTTTATTTATTTCTCAGCGCGTTTACTCAATTTCTAAAAAATTCAGGACACGATTCTGGATAGTGTACAATGATTTTCAATTACTTTCACCTGAATACAAAATTTCGGATTCTAGAAGTGAATAGTCATTTAGGAGAGGTGCCAGGTAATTCCCCTATTCATCCTGAGGCTTATTGGTTTTTTAAAATCTAGTTTATAACTATCAGGTCATACGGAAAGTATTGACACAAAATTTCAAATCCTTGTATCTCGCTCATTTGTTAACATTTTGTGGCAATCTTTTTTTTGTTTTGTTTTGTAGCCCTGAGTCTACTCTATGGGAAATAACTGAACTTTATTCAACAACTGTCTTTCAACAACTGTAAATTCGACTGACCAAGGACAAGATCGCTGATCTTGGATGGGAGATTCTGCCGCACCCGCCTTATTCTCCAGATTTGGCTCCTTCGGATTTTCACCTGTTCTTGTCAATGCAAAACTATCACAGAGAGAAACAACGTTGAACAAGTGAAAGCGGATTTGCAAGCGTTCTTTGAGTCAAAGCCAGCGAATTTCTTTGCTAGAGGAATTGCAAAATTGCCAGAAAGATGGGAAAAAGTTATTGATGCGGAAGGATCCTATTTTGTTGAATGATTTGTATATTGTTAAATAAAGTTCAGTTATTTCCCATAGAGTAGACTCAGGGCTACAAAACAAAAAAAAGATTGCCACAAAATGTTAACAAATGAGCGAGATACAAGGATTTGAAATTTTGTGTCAATACTTTCCGTATGACCTGATATTATTCAAGGAAAATATTGTTTTCTACCGCCAGGATTTGAACCTGTAAACTCAAGTTCAATGTTTAAAAAAGGCGCAAATTCAAAAAATGTCACAAAAGGAGACAAACGCCCCAAAGCCAAAACCTCTATTAATCAGGCATGCCGGATTATTTTTCAACCTTCAACAGTACCATGACCTTTCGAATGAGGTGGGGGGTTATTTGTTGTCAAACTCACCATTTTTTCTGTTCCGATTATTATTCTTTATTTTTTTTCTATTTTTTAATTTTTTTAATGTTAAGGGGCTTAAGGGAGAGTTATATGTCAATGTGGACCATCTTGGTTTGTATTTTCAGAAAAATGACTAATAAAGTAAGAGTGTGATTAAAGTGCCATGTTAAAAGTCTAAATTTTATAAACAAATGTTATACGTTCGCCTCTCGATATAACGGACCCCCAAAAAGTTCGTTCTCGCCTAGGGTCCGACACGTTTTTTAGCTCGGTTTTTGAAATCTTTTGCCAGTTGTCTTTGGCTGGTTTAGTCCGAAACATCACAAGGATTCTTATTTTACCAATCGTTTCTGAAAATCGCAATAGTTTTGCCAAAAAGACCTGCGCCTCTCAATATAACAAACACCTTTTTGGTAAATAGGTGTCCGTTATATCGAGAGGCGCCGGTCTTTTCGGCAAAATTGTTATCATTCACGAAAACTACCGGCAAAATCGGAATCCTTGCAATATTTCGCACTAAACCAGCCAAAGACAACTAGCAAAAGATTTAAAAATTGGGCTAAAAAAAGTGTCGGACCCTAGGCAGGAACGAACTTTTTGGGGGTCCGCGACTGTATTACGATTTTTATTTTGACTTTTAGTGCTATTTACTTTTTGCACGAGTAACCCTCACCCTTTTAACAAGCTATCAAACTTTGCTGAGACATTTCTGAAATGCAAAAACTAAGGAGCTTAAAACAGCTGATTATTTTTTAGACCTTAAATCTTATACTTTTTCAAACTCCATAATTTGCACATTTTAAAAATGACTTAGCAAATTTTAATAGCTTGATAGAAAGCTGAGATTCAGACTACAAGCTAATGCAAAAAGAAATAGAAAAACACAATAAAGGTCTACACAAAAAGTGTATAATAAAATTTGTTTTTAAAATTTAGACTTTTGATATTCAATTTCAGTTACACCCTTTCTTCCTCAGTCATTTTTCTAAAAAATACAAAACTAAGAATTTCCATATTGACATATCACTCATCCAAAACAAGTAAAAATTTAAAAATAAATGAAATGAAATTAAAGCATAATAATAAGAATAGCAAATAAAAAAAAGTCAACTTGCCCCCCGAAGGTCATACTCTTTTTAACATCTAAGACGCCCAAAACTTTTTTGAAGCATAATTTAATTGTAAATATTTCGAATTTTGAAAAGGTATGCCTTGTTGTCACCAAAAATTTCTAAAAGATTATTGTGCCGTCAAAAATTACACCCTGTTTAGTAATTTTTGTACCATTCCAAAAATCTATAAAAATCCCCTTTTATACCTCTTTGGATTGGGCCGGATTATTAGAGGGGCCAGATTGTTTTTCAACCACCTTCCAGGGGGCCGTATTAATATAGGTTTTACGGTATTGGTTTTTTTCATTATTAAAACTGTTTGAAATTTTAGGTCCGGGTTCCACTTGACAAGGTTTATTTTACAATATATCAGTATTCGTCGGGGTTTTTAAACGGCTGATTTTAGAACGGTGAAGCCCGCGACAATCCCCTAGCTAGCGCAAAGATATTTGTTGGACGCATCCAAGAAAAGACCACTACGGCTGACCTCAAGCAATTCTTTACGGATGAAGCCAAGAAGATTGACCGTGAGTTGTAATTTTTAATTTTCCCATTCGCTCTCTGACATTTGAAATTTTAGCCGAAACTGAAGTGCTTGATGTACCTCTGTTTTTTAAATTGTCTTAAAATATCTAGTAAATACTTTCTAAGGTCTACATCCCCAAACCATTCCGAGCCTTTGCTTTTGTTACACTCTCGAATCCCCTGGTTGTGAAGAAGTTGATCAAGTAAGTTTTCTTAAAAATCGGCTGTATAAAACGCAGGAGTTGAAATGGCGGACCATAACTTCTTGGGCATTTACACTCTTTTTTGTTTTTTTATTCCGAAAAGCTGACCTAGGGTTCATTTAGAGGCCCTACTTTGTCTTTTTGGTTTTGTTGAAATCCCGCTGAGATATGCCATTCTTCTGAAAGCAGTGATTTCTTGCAATTTTCTTTTAAACTTATCGATTTTTAACCAATGTAATACCATTTAAAATTTATCCAATATAAAAGGCCACCCTGCAATAAATTTACGACAATTAAATTCAGGCGTACAGACTTCGTCATCGATGAAAGTAAGAATTTAAGCTTTCCACAAGAAACTCTTAACCTTTTTCATATGAAATTTTTAGGCTCTGTTTCTGTGTCCTCGGCCATGCCAAAAAATCCATCGCTGAACAATAATCAGGGTCAGATGTCTAATTCACCTTCACAATTCAACCGAGTCAACGGGATGAACAACTCTTTTACGGAGGTTCTTTATTTCAATCACCATAAAGCTAATATATATTACTGTTTATAAATTCAGTCTGAGCGCTTCAATGACTGGTTTGAGTCTTCTAGCAGATACAACAACCGCGAGGCATCTTATCCTCAGACATCTAGAAACAGAGTTGCTGGACAGCAATTTGGTGATTTTTTGGTACTTCAACAACAAAATTCGTATATACAAACGCTTTTAGTTGGTAACAATTACCCGATGAGTGGGAATCCATCTGTAAGCGGAGCGGGGAGTCAAATGCTTGCTACTGGACTAGAAACACTTAATTTAAACAATATGAAGCCGGAACTTGTAATTAATTTCTTAATTTCGACTGCTCGCTGAGTCTGCCATTTTTTTTGAAACACAAGGAAGAGAATTAAAAATGTCCGCTTCTGGCTGAAAAGTGTCCGCTTTTGTTGAAAAATGTCCGCTTTGACATGTCAAAAATCTAATTTTGGACCAAAGGGGGGACCAAGCCAAAAATGTCAAAAATTGTCGAAAAAATTTTTTCTACGGTTTTGATGCCAAGTGACAGCGCCCGTAATTCTAAGATGTTCTGCGAAAACAGAATTTCGGAATCGCGTCAAGACTATGACAAGTTATGACGGTTTGAAATCGCGCAACCCTGTACTTTGGATAGCAAGATTGACGTGTTTCATAAAGTATTTTTTCAAAAGCTTTCAAATATCTTGTAGCTCTGAATAAGTAGGTGTGCTTTCTATGTGTTCCTTATCTTCGTTTTGTGGTGAGTTGGTATTTTACCAAAAATAGGCATTTTCTACCTAAATAGAAAAACAAAATCGCACGAGTTTCTACCAAATGCGTACACTTTTCAACAAAAGCGGACACTTTTCAGCTAAAGCGGACACTTTTCAGCTAAAAGCAGACCCGTTTCAGCAAAAAGCAGACCCGTTTCAGCAAAAACGGACATTTTTCAGCTTTTTAACGCAGAATTCAAAAAAGCGGACACCTTTCAACAAATAGTGGACACATTCCGGCTAGAAACGGACATTTTTAATTCTCTTCCGAAGCGCAATGAAAAAAAATCAATTAACGAAGAGTTCGTTCATTTCTTCGTTAATTTTTTTCCTGTAAATTTCTGGTTGGACTTTTTTTATAAAATCATACTTATTGCCCTTTAAAAAATGAAAAATTTGCATTTAAAAATTATTCTCGTTTGAATATACCTGGCCCCCGCCTTTTGCGAATTTAAAATTGCCCGTGTAACGCGCTGGTATGCCCTTTTAAATATTTATTAATATTCTTTGTAGGTAAATGCTTGGAAGGCGTTCATTTCGGTGGCTCAGAGCAACGGTGCCATGTCACCCACACAACACTCCTCTTCACCGCCACACTACAATACTGGTCAAGGCTACCCTCCTCAAATGCACTCAAATATGTCACGTCGCAACGGTGGAGGTGGTCATGGAGGCCCTAATCAATGGCGAATGTGATTGCAATAAATAAAGTTTTTTTTGTCAACAAAGTATTTTACAACAGCAACATTTCAAAGATTTTTGTAAATTAGTACTTTAATGGATGAAATAAACGAATTAAAGTTTTAATAATTTTGTAGTTGTTAGTACTTGTATGTATTCTTGATATCATGTTCGTCGGTACTTCGAACTTTGCGGGAGCGAATTTCATCGCCAGTCATCAAAACCAACTAAAAATGAAAATTAGAAAGAAGTTCAGAGCACCTATTTTTACGAACAACTGAAAAAATGCGAAAGTTTAAAAATTTCAAAGGTTTTAAAAAAACTAACTTTTTCCTGTAAATTTCTGGTTGGACTTTTTTTAGATTTTTTGGCATTTTTTATACCACCGTTTTGCCTCAGATCAGGCCTGTGCTAACTTTCGGAGAAAGGGAACCAAAGTCTTCCGCTTTCGGACCTTTATTAGAGGCCATCATAGAAGAGGCGGTGAAAAAATTGTTAATACTGGAGGCGGAGGAAAATTTATTTGGAGGTGGATACCCGAGGCAGAGAAGGAATTCAGTGTGAACACCGGCCTGCCCTGTATCTCAGAGCTACCGAGCTATCAACATATATTGAGTAATTTAAAAATATAGATATTATTTGGCTTACTTCATCCCCATCTACTTGCAGTTGGCACAAAACATCGAGCTTAACTAGAGAAAAAATAAATAGAATAATAAACAATAATTTCATCGCGGTTTTAGTTTGGAAAATGGAAGTGGTCTGTGTGAATAGAAAAACGTCTCCATCTCTCCAGAAATGGGTCAAGCAGCAAATGCGCATGTCTATCTTTTTTTATCTCAGCCTTATTTCATTTCTTCTTATAAAACTGAATCAAACGGAGAAACTACCTGCTATATAAACTACCCACCTTATTACAGTAACCTAGCAATTTTTGAGAGCTCTGCTTAAAATTCAGATTTCCAAGCTGTTTCGAAAAAAGCTACTTTACTAAAGAAAGCAAAACAGCTTTGAAATGTTCTCTGAAAGCTATCCTGTCACGGCTTTTCAAAACGCCCGAAAATGTATCTTTTTACTTTTCGACCTGTGTTTGCATGGCGCAGCGGTAAAGCTAGGAAATTTTATTTTACATAGGAAAAAAGGCTATTTTCCTTAAGGTCACTAGTTCAACCCCGGCTCTGGACACTTTCGATTTTTCAATTTTTAGAATTTGTTTTTTATTATTAGTTTATTTGACGTGAAATCGAAAAGTAGACGTAGGTCATAAATATCAGATTTTACACTTTTCCTATAAAATTTTGGGCGCTACTTGTTTTACAACCCCCTCAAAAATCGACTTTTTTAGGAATGCCTAAAAACTATTTTCATACAATAATTTTGCCATAAAAAGACCAGAAAAGTATTTTTAAAAGGGATTAAGGGTTGTACTGGGAGGGGAAGGGAATAATCCCCGAGGTAAAAATTTCAGTGAAATTTAAAAAAAATATTTTTTTAAATTGGCGCCAAAACATTTAAAAAAAAAGCAAAACAAAGTGCGTTTTTGGGTATCACAGAGACTCACAAACGAAAAGATGTTGAACATAGTTTTGAATACTGGGGCCTACCGCATAAATAAACTCTGGTACGCATGCTTTTTCAGTCACTTTCGAGTGATTTGTGTCTAAGGTATGTGGGTTTGCGCATCTCAACTCCAAGCCCCCAAGTCCACTGCGCCACCGAACGGGGCGCACGGGGCTTTAGAGTTAGAGATGCGCGCACTCACTTACCTTAGACATGATTCCGAGAAGCACTCTCGATCATAAAATGCATATAGAGTCTATTTTCGCCACGGCCCGAGTTGAAAAGCATCGTAAAGCAGCCAAAAAAAAAGTGGCCGCTGTATTATTCCCTTCCCCTCCCAATACAGCCCTCAATCCCTTTTAAAAATACTTTGGTAAATAATACTGGTCTTTTTATCGCTAAATTATTACATAAAAATGATTTTTGACCGCTCCTAAAAAAGTTGATTTTGGGGGGGGGGTATAACCGAGCAGGTCCGATTTGGGGGCGGGGGTATAACCGAGTAGCGTCAAATTTTGAGTACAGGCCCGACGAAAGCATAGAATTTACGTCAAATACTAGGCAAAAGGTTCTTTTTTTTTTAAATTATCATACTTCAATTTCAGATATGGCCACTATAAAAAAACAGTTCCGTACGGCATTTGTTCATCTGTGACAAAAGGGGGTTTCAATCTCAACGTAAAATTTTTCCTTTTTTGTCGATCGGTAAAACTAGGATGGACAGTTGAAGCTCTAGGTCATAATGTCAGCTTCAAGTGCGAGCATACGCATATTGGAATCAACCACGTAGTGAGTGAGCCCTCTGCAGCGAGCCACGTTAATCTCATGCTTAGAGAGACTAGACCTATGATTACGGCAGAATGAGAGGGTTCGGCATCGGCCTCACAACCGTTATTTCAACAACCTTGATCACACCAAAAAAATCTTTATTTCAGACGGTGCGCGGGACCCCTTGACAAAAATTTTCAGAGGTACCCGAATTTTTTTGAGACAACCTGTACACATGTATGACTTCTATAGCTTGTTAAAAAAATCGTGTCATTTTTCCAAAACGGTTTTTTACTTAAATAAGCAAAATTAAGCGGCATACAGCTGTTTCTTCAGTAAATTCTACATACCATTGGAAAGAGCAATTTAAACTGCACAAAAAATTGCTTCAAAGTATAGCAAAACAATGTCTTTAGAGGGCTGAGCAACAGTTTAAAAAAATTTACAAATATTTCAAAAATAATTTTAACGAAATTTTTTTTTCGCTAAGCAAACCTGAACTTCTGACAGCGGATTTCGTTCAACATGGTCGATTTGCTCATAGTACTGCTTTTTAAATTCAAAAGTTAGGACCCCAAAGGACCCCATATATTGGGCCAATACCAATATTTTCAGCTTGATTCTTTTATTCAATACAACACCACCAAAACAATTAATTTAATTTATTTATTTAAAATTGCTTAAATGAGCTACTTTTAATTGACCCCAGAACTCGATTTTTTGTAGACTAGAACTCAAAAATAATGCCTTTTTCGAGCTCCTGAGGTGATTTTGAGTCGATATAGGGTGTTTGAAAACACTTTAAAAAAATTGATTTGGGGGGGGGGTATATATCCAAGTAGGGCCAAAAAATGTAAAGATTGATCGCGACCGGCCAAACCGATTTTTTGGAAATAAGTCGCAGCCACGTGGCCACATCATCTTTTTCAAATAGCTTGTGTCTGCACTTTATTTTTTAACAAAACGCCCAGCCGCACGGCCGCAAATTGCCAAACGATCAGTTCTATTGGACTGTATGATAACACTGAAATAGAAAAACAACTTTATTGATCTTAGAAACCAGTTTTAACAAAAAAAAATATCGTAAGTTAGTCTATGTAAAGTAGATTCACCCGTTTTACTTTTTTAAAACTTCATATACAATAATAAGACTACAATGATGCACGGTAGTAAGGAAGGTGGGGAGGTGCTGGGGTCTAGCTGAAATCCTATTCGAGTTCGAAAATTAAATATTTATAGACAAATTGCTGTGCTAATATCAATTTGGCGGATGATCACAACAGCTGTTGTGGTTCAAGTGCTGCTTTCCAAGGTGTTGGTCGACACAATAGATCTGCAGCTAGGGTATTTATCAAATAGCTGAAAATATGTTTCTTAGATTTGTAGAAATTTTTGGAGAAAATAGATAAAAAAACTGACCGCACTCCTCGATGGCTTCAGCAAAATGGTGGAAAATATGGAGACAAAGAAGGACTCACACACCGTCGCAAAGTTTTTCCAGACTGAAATTGTACCAAATTTACCCCCACAAAAGTTGAAAACTTTTGAAATCGGAATGAAAAAGTTAGAATTAGGCAAATGACCGGCCATTTTGAAATCGGCCATATAGCCAAACTAAAAAACGCACAAAGAACGCCAGGAAACGGAAAATTGCTATCATGGTTGGAGAGCATGTACCGTTGAAAAAATAAGCAGTAATTTTTTTATCGCTTGAAGTTGCTGAAATAACCTACAGCGTTAAAAAAACTTACAAAAAGCTGTGTCCAAAGCTGGTAACACCTCTCCGCACCCAAAAGCACCAGCTCTAAACACACAGAATAAATACAAGAGTTCCGGCCAATAATTAGTGCAGCAGTTACAGCTACGGACAATTGATAGGGAACGATACACATTTTTTTGAATTGTGCATTGTTTCGACGGGAAATTGAAAACTTATGAAAAATCTAAAACCACTGTTTTGTAGAGCGGTTCAAGCGCTACAAAACTGCTGTTTCACATTTTTTGATGACGCACTATTTTCGAAACTTTTTTCTATGTATTAAAGAGCAGTCACATTTTTGACCCGACAATTGATATGGAACAAAAAGAACTTTATTGAAAACAACGCGAGATAACACAATTTAATACTTTGTAGCATATCCACCAGAATCTATTACGGCTTAGCACCTTCTTGGCATTGACTCCACCAGCTTTTCCAGACAAATTTTCGGAATTGACGACCAGGCATTATTCACAGCATTAAACAGCTCATCTGCCTTCTTGAATTTGCGTCCACCAAGTCTTCTTTCAGCATCACACCACAAGTTTTCGATTGGATTCAGGTCTGGTGATTGAGCAGGCCACGGAAGAACGGTGATTAAATTGTCTTGAAGCCACTTGGAAACAATCTTCGACTTGTGCTTCGGGTCGTTGAAAACTTGTGGTGTGATGCTGAAAGAAGACTTGGTGGACACAAATTCAAGAAGGCAGATGAGCTGTTTAATGCTGTGAATAATGCCTGGTCGTCAATTCCGAAAATTTGTCTGGAAAAGCTGGTGGAGTCAATGCCAAGAAGGTGCCAAGCCGTTATAGATTCTGGTGGATATGCTACAAAGTATTAAATTGTGTTATCTCGCGTTGTTTTCAATAAAGTTCTTTTTGTTCCATATCAATTGTCGGGTCAAAAATGTGACTGCTCTTTAATACATAGAAAAAAGTTTCGAAAATAGTGCGTCATCAAAAAATGTGAAACAGCAGTTTTGTAGCGCTTGAACCGCTCTACAAAACAGTGGTTTTAGATTTTTCATAAGTTTCCAATTTTCCGTCGAAACAATGCACAATTCAAAAAAATGTATATCGTTCCCCAACAATTGTCCGCAACTGTATACCTAGCAAGGAAGTCGAACACAGGTTGTTGCAATCCAAACTAAACAAACCTCAATTATTATTTTTGTTGATTGAAAAAAATAAGTCAAATATTTACGAAAGCAAAGTAGATGTCAAGCAGTCGGAACACATATATGTAGCGGTAGGGACACAGCTCGTCCTGAAACATAATTATATACCACCCTTACCATGAAAATTACTAACTGTAACGATAGACTATCTTAAAGTTTTAACACGAATATCACAAAATCAGACCTCCAATTGGAGTGCAACGCCCTCAAAAAGCCCAGTTTTTCCGACGACTCCTTAAAGTCAGGAATGGTTTTTTCTTTAGGCTGGTGAGCAGTAAATTTATTCAGAAATTTTTACACAGAGACTTATAGCCTAAAACAGATTTCAAATTTAGAATACAGTCTAGTCTC
Source organism: Ditylenchus weischeri (assembly GCA_029231635.1). NCBI lineage: Eukaryota > Metazoa > Nematoda > Chromadorea > Rhabditida > Anguinidae > Ditylenchus > Ditylenchus weischeri. The sequence goes on along the minus strand of JAMRYI010000035.1, from coordinate 217,308 downwards.
ATTTATCCGACACCCCCTCAAATTCGTTCCCACCTAGGGTGTGACACTTTTTTAAGCCAATATTTAGAATGTTTTTCCAGTTGTCTTTGGTTGTTTTAGTCCGAAATATCGCAAGGATTCTGATTTTGCCGATCGTTTTTCCCAAATCCTTTTACGTTGCCATAAAGATTTAATTTTTTTATATTTAATATTTTTATTTAATTGTACTGTTACTTGAATTCTAATAATTAACTTCTGGGTGGACGGACTGTGGTGATCGACATCAAGACTGGCAAGATTAGCGATTACAACTTCAAAATTTGAAGGGAATCAAAAATTCGACAATGACTTTTGAATTCTAAGATCACGTTCATAAGCAAATCGATCATTCTGAACACGAATCCAGTGTCAGAATTTACAGTTTACAAGACTTCAATGCCAAAATATTTTTGAAGCCAGGTTTTTGAAGTTTTGTGCTGAGCAGGTACTAAAAGCACCAGATAGTCCATCGTTACAGTCAGGAACTCTCGTGTTAATCATAAAAAAACGGGTAGACACACCAGTTTGGTAACAGTAGTCACAAGGATGTGACACCCATAAATTCCAATCAACAAGGAAGGCAATGTAACGAAATCTAGCACTTTTAAAGCTCTAAAATAGTAACACTGTGAAATTGACTTTTGTTAAAGCAAAATTTCTTACATGAGTGATCCTCCCTGGAATTCGAAGTAAAGCACCAGACTGACAATTGTAGCCACCATTCTGACACACGGGGTCTGCATTACCATCAATTCGCAGAACCTAATTTTTCTAGCTTCTATGGACAGTTCTGCAAACACAGAAAAATTACTAGACGTAAAATCAACAAATATTGATGCAACCCTGCCATTATAAAAATTTTTATTTAATAAACAAGCCAAAAGCGGGTAAAGTTTGAAAAATAAAAGTCCATCTAAAAAAATTTTTGATTCAAAATTGTTATCAGATTATCGGAATAAATTTATCTAGTCAAAATAGATTGATTCCGAAAAAATCAACCCGATCCCTTGTCAAAAAGTACGGTCTCACAGTTTTGGACCACTTGACAAACTAGAAAAGGGTCTATTTGGTCGTGAATTTTTCTGTGGGCTTAAGCTTTGAGCTTGTTGCTCACCTGGAAGGCAAGGAAACATGCAACAGAAAGGAGGTGTTTGCACAGTTATTCTGGAGGAAGTCTGCGTCATTCTCTTTGTCAATGATGATCTCCCTCAAATGCAACAGTTCAACTTAAAAGCACCAACAAATAACCAACAAAAGTCTTACCATTCACAATTTGCAGCAGAAGGCAAATAATTACATAGAGAGCGATGGAAAAATAGCTGAAAGCAAAAATTTGATCAGTGATTTTATACTTTTCTAAAAGGGATATCATTTAAGAAAAGGAGGGTTATTGATGGTGATCTCTGAAAACCACAGTTTAAGGGGCGGGTTTTTCCCTTCACCTGCCTCCCCCGAAATGATGTCTCCTTGAGCTTACAATAGAGACAGAAGTGCAGCCAGAAACCAAATCCTAGGCATGAACATAGAGATCAGAGCAAACACAGAGACAAATGGTGCAGTCCCCGCTAGATACAATATAAATGCTCTCCTGAAAGTACTTTAATGTCGAAAAGCCAAGTATTAGAAACTGAGGGCGTAAAAACAGTAATGTATAATGGCTCTTTCACGGACTGCGAATAGACTGAAACTATTTTGGCTACATGAACACCCCTTAGTCTCAGTCTTAGGCCTTGTTCACAATGGTTGACTGTAAATTCAACAATCCTCACTCGGAAGTGGCCATAACTTTTTTTTTAAATTTTCGGAAAACTATTTTTTTAATGCCATCTTGTAGCTGAGATTCAGGGCTACCAAATAGGCCATTGATCAAAGTGGTATGAATTAAAAAATGTTGAAAAAAGTCAACAATCCTAACTCACAATCCTCACTCTGGCGAGTGCGGACTGTGAGTGAGGATTGTTGACTTTTTTCAGCAGCTATTTAATTCCGATAGCCTATTTAGTTTTTTAATTCATACCACTTCGATCAATGGCCTATTTGGTAGCCCTGAATCTCAGCTACAAGATGGCATTAAAAAAATAATTTTCGAAAAATTAAAAAAAAATTTATGGCCATTTACGAGTGAGGGTTGTTGAATTTACAGTCCACCATTGTTTGCGAGGCCTTAGTTACAGTCTAAGTCTTAGTGTAAGGTGTTCACAGACTGAGACTTGGACTAATTTTTTGGTCTTCAACGGTTGAAAAACAGCTTCAAAAGGTTTCCTTGCATGCTTTCTTTCTCGACCGACCATCCTTCATATTTATCTAACATTTTCTGTATGTTTTTTTTTTTTAAATTGGAAAAGAGATCTATGAACACCCTTTAGTTTTAGTCTAAGTCTCAGTCTTAGTCTAAGTCGTAGTTCGTAGAAGAGCCATAACTTTTTTGGATTATGTATAGCTTCAAAAAAGCTAAGAAATTTAGGAATACTGAAGTTTTGCAAAATGTCCATATGGATATTTTTGCGAGATGCCCGATTAATGCTGGTCTTATCCCGATAGGCCAAAAATTTGGGGAGTTTAGATTTATTCAAGCAGTCGAAACTTGTGGATTGATTTCGGGCTAGAAGAATACCGTATTTCCCTTTAATAGGGCAGCCCCCTAAATTCAAAAAACGTGTTTGTGACATTGTGTCTTCAACATGATTTTTGATCACTTTTCTCAGACAAGTTACCACCTATTTTTAGGCTCATTTCACTGCCTACAAAATGGGTGCTAACTTGTCCGAGAGTGGTCTGCAAAATGGGTCGAAAACGCAATGTCACAAACACAATTTTGAATCAAAGGGCACACCCTATCACAGGAAATACAGTTTTGTATTGTAAAGTGTAGTTTGTAGTCCGCTCCTAGGAGCATTAACTAAAAAGTCCCCAACCAATCCAATCCATTTCCGCACATATTCCCATCTGTTTGTGTGAAATCCTCTTTATCACCATTCACTATCTCACAAATTCTGCTAGTGGTATGTGTTGTAATGCAAGAAAAAGAAAGTGTATGTGCCTTTATAAACTGTGGCTTGGTTGGTAGAGGTTATCTTGTTATTCTGGTTTTAGACTGGTGCTTGGTGCATATTCTAAAACCAGAATATGTATTTGATTTATTGCCCGTTTTTTATAATAAACATTCACTACTTATCTTGCTGGCTAGCCACACACCATAAAGGATTTGGTTCCCCGATCCTCTGAGTCAATTAGTTCTACAGGCTAATTGGGCACATATTTTTACTGTACGGAATTAACAAAAAACTTTTGGTATATATCTCGCAATCAAGCAACTCCAAAGTTATATTATTAGATTGAGATTCTCGAAACATTTTGCATTCTAGTAAATTAACTTTTTTGTAGAAAACATGGATTCGATTTTTTAATCATAGAACATGTCGGGCTTGTTTTCTAACTGGATTATTATCCAAAAACCAACCTGTACACGTGGGTGACATAGAATCCAATGTAGAGCAAGTGAAGCACCCCCAATGCCAATGTGGTCATTGATAGAACTGTTGCAATTGTCAACTAAAATTGAATTGATTGCACAATATTATGCGATCAAATTCAATTTCACTTACAGCTATTACAAAAGATGGAGGCAAATCTAAGATTTACAACGATTAAATTAATAATTTTGTGCAGATTATAAAAGCCTACGAAAAAGGAAGTCTTTTGCATTGGGCACTTCAGCCTGCGAGCAATTCAGCAAAGAGTCTGTTAGCAATTTCACAACTGTATCAAATACCATACTTGTTGGATAAGAAAGCGCCCACAAATACTAATCTGCAAAAAACAGAGTCAAAGATGCAGAGATGAAAATTTGAATTTATTTGCAGGAAAAATACAAAATTAGAATTTTGGGGTCGTCTAATGTATTTCTCAGATATTTTAAAATGCATTCTGGAAAAAAACTGACCCGTGGAAAAAACAGTTTTGACAAGTCACTATAAAATGTGGTATAACGATGATTCAATATACATTGTGATTCGATACGCTTTTACATATACTTTGACATACTATGGTATGCTATCTTCTAAAAACACATACATTCAACATATTTTTTCTTCACCTGGGGTTTACCGCATATATACAAACTCTGTAAAACTCTGGTGGTATACATGCTTATTCGGTGTACGGCCACTTCGTTCAGTTTTTGTTTTGGCTTAAGCTTAGGCGCAAGATAGGTCAGCGTATGTTAAAATAAACCCAAACATGTTCGCCGAACCACAAAAAGTGGGCTCTATACGCATTCGTACATCTTAGCACGGGAAAGGCCGTGTGTACCAAACCTAGCGTTTTGTGCAAAATTTCACGCTGAACACGATGGTTGAAAAAATTTTTGGAAAGAGGACGTTTCGAACGGGTAAAACAGCTTCTGAAGTTGTATTACGAACTTCTTCAAATCTCGTTGACTTTTAGCAAATCCTCAATTCTCACACCGGATTCGTGTTCACGTAGTCGATTTTCACAAAACTACTCTGAAAAATAAAGTCACTGTCAAATTTTGAATTCCGCTCAAGACAATAAATATTCAAATTTGAAAATCAAATCTTTTTTGTCTTGAGCGGAATTCGACTTTGGACTTTCAAGAGTAGTTTCATAAGTAAACCGACTACGCTAAAGGCCGGAGTGCCTTATATGTCATAGCCCGAAAAGTGGTTTTGACCACTTTTTTGAACTTATCTTGTCGTAATTAGTACGAAAAACATGTTTTTTTCACCCGGACGATTATTTGTGGAAAAATATTTTTTTGACCAAAAATGATCATAAATGATCAATAAATGATCATAAATATAGTTACACATCCACCAATTCACATGGCTGCTGTATGTAAAAAGGGGGAATGAGAGTGTTAAACTTTAGCATATTGTTCGGAATAGTCTCTAAGGTGATTGGGGTGCGCATCTCTAAGTCTCCCCGCAGGGGGCGGGGCTTGGGGCTTGACTTGAGATGCGCACCCCCAAGCACCTTAGAGACCATACATCTCAAAAAAGTGGGCTATGTAAGTGTACAACAACACTTGCATAGCCCTGCTTTTGCATGTGGTAGGCCGGCCATGAGAATTGGATGCTCACCCGAACATTTTATCGTGACAAAATGATCAAAAAAGTGGTTATTTATGATCATTAATGATCTTTTATTGATCATTTATGGTCAAAAATAATTTTTCAAAAAATGTCGTCCGGGTGAAAAAAACATGTTTTTCGTACTATATACGACCAGATAAGTTCAAAAAAGTGGTCAAAACCACTTTTCGGGCTATGACATATAAGGCACTTTAGCCACGCTAAACACAAATTCAGTGTCAGAATTGATAGTTTTCTAAGTGAGAACAAAGTTATAGGAAATTTGTGTTACGACTTATACATTCCTTTTGCCAATTTTGTCATGATTTTATAATAAGCTATTGCTGTATTTAGTGTCAAAAGAACTATCAGATTCTGGTCTTTCTTTTAAGTATGAACATTTAGCTGAATACCTCAAAATTGAAAATTTTTGAAAAGTGGCGTTTAGAGGAAAAATCGGAAATTCTCTGTGAAATTGTTTTCACTTTGCTGCAAGTTTGTGCGCAATAGATAGCCCTAATTAAGTTCTGCATTTTAAGATATTATACACCTATGTGGGCCAAGCTGATTTTATTCAAAAATGATTTTATTCTCAACTCCAAGCCCCCCTGCGTCCCCGAAGGGGGTTTGGGGGCTTGGAGATGAGTTGCGCACACTCACATACCTTAGACGCAAATCACTCGAAAGTGACTCTGGATGCATAAAAATGTATGCATTCCAGAGTTTCTTTATGCGGTAGGCCACAGTCAACAATAGTATGTTCAACTTCTTCCTTTTTGTACAAAAGTGGCCCTTTTTGGTCCCTTTCCACCCCAATAAAGCCCTAAATTCCCTTAAAATGGTCAAAAAGGGTACTTTTAGGTGGCCCCAAAACTCGATTTTTTCTTGACCACAACTCAAAAATAATGTCTTTTTTGAGCTCCTGATGTGATTTTAGGTCGATATGGGGTGTTTGGGAACATTTTCACAAAAAGTTGATTTGGGGGGTTGAGGTGGGTATATGCAAGGGGGTATTTACAAATTTATCATCTTTATAAAAAATCGAAAAAATTAGTTTCAAGGAAATATTGTGGTGAATATTTCCCCGAATATTGAAAATGATCAACCCTAAAATACACCAGCTTTACCTAAAAGATACTAATGAACAGGGATCATATTTGTCCTGACTTATCATGAATTTCGTGATTTTTCGGTCTAATACCTGCTTTTTTTTTAAATTCTGAATTTGCAATTTTCGATCTGTGAACACTGATAATAAATTTTTTCTTTTTCGTTTAACAAAAAATACATAAAAACAATGTTTTAAAAATTACCAATTACCATATTTCCTTTAAAAAGCACCACTTTTCGTTTATTTTTTAAACCTTAAAAATTTGCAAAAAATTTGAGGTCGATCTTGAGATTTCTGGGTGATTTACCAAAATCTAAAAAACAGAATCTTTAGAGCTCGCGGCCAGGGTGGCCATATCATTTTTTGGAAAAGACAGTATGCGATCACAAAAAGAGGGATTTCATTTACAAGTAAAACTTTTGAAAAGAGGGGCATCATGAATATTTCTACTACGCAACACTTAAACTAGTTCAACACGCAAAAAAAACGACACTTTCAGAATTTTTTGTTTGTTCGTTTAAAAATATTCAATTATTGAAAGACTGGTTATCAAATACATTTGCAAAACACAACAAGATAAAGAAGACAACAAAAAGTGGCAAACACAACAAGTAAAGCATTCCGTTCATGTAGAATTTTTACTCGATTTTGCAATTTTCTGCCCTCTTTTTTTGTCAAACAAAAAGAGTGCAAAAATTTCAAAAAGAGGGCATTTGCCCTCTAAAGAGGGCATTATGGCCACCCTGCTTGCGGCAATTAAGAAAACAGACCCTAGTAAAGAATATCCCCCCATAAATCTTTCCTTTTAAAACACTAGTAAAAAGTACTCAAAAATATGCCACAGAACCAGGAAAAAGTGCGTAAGACATTTTTTAGTCCCGGCTAACATACGGCACACCCTGAGCCTAAGCCTAAAAACAAGGGTAGTTACAGCGACTTTTAAAAGGAAAAATTCATGGGGGTGTTTTATACTAGCGCCAGAAAACGCGATGAGCAGCTTTGCGAAATACTTGTCCTAGACTGGGATACAGACTCTCAAAGTCGACGTGGGCACTTATTAGAGGAAATACGGCACCTAAATTAGATTTACCTAAATCCGGGTTTCTGACTTACTGACTTTAATTGGATCTTTTCCAAGCAAATATCCCTAAATTCCCATCTTCACTAAAGCAAGAACACCAGCAAAAAAAAACTTACAACAGTATCCTTTCACATCAAACATGAAGTAGTGAAAAATATCGAATAATATATAGAATGTTAATTTTTGGTCTTCTTAGTCATTGTTCCGTCCTTTTTCCAGCTAAAATATTACTTTTTATTTTTTCAATTGCCGCAAAAAACAACTATAGCAATAATAAAGGCAGCAAACACAAAAATATGGATGAAAGCATGGAGAGAAAGCATGAACAATGTGTCGTGTTGGAAATTTGAATGGATGAAAGAGGAAGGGGGAGGGACACACAAGTCTCCAGGATATTAGACAGCCTCAAGGCACATGTATGGGGCAGGTGGCAGACCCATTCTTTAGTCTAATTCTCTTCTCCAAAGGGCGTATGGGTAGACCTGCAGTTTCAGCACCAATCAATATTTTGGGCGGAATGAGGCAATTGGAGAGTAGTAAATCCTCCACTTTTCGCAATCAAAATTATTTTGAACACCAACTAGGCGAACTACTACACGGTCCCATCTATCTATTTTGTGGGTGGTTAGAGTGAAGGCAAGGGCATGTCGCTTTGCTACCTCTCTTTACTACTTTTTTTTGTTCTTTTCTGGGAAAAAAAATTCGGGAAATCATTAGTCTTTATACTCTTTTTTGCTCAACTCTTGCATGCATGAAAAGTAGGCTGGATTTTTACTTGAGATGTGCGTGAACGAAAAGTTTTAAAATTAAAGGAAGAGGCAGTGAAAAGTTGTGAAAATAATTTAAAAAATCAATTATTTTAGAAGGCAGTGTAAGGATGGTTTATTTTTCGGCTGTAACTGAAATGCGCCCTCAAAAGTCTGAATTTCACCAGCAAATTTTTTGTTTGATAAGTTTTTGCTTAATAATTATGGTTATGGTTTGGGGTACTTTCTTCGATTTTTTGAACTTTCTGATTGCATTTCCTCCTAATGTTTTCAGGCTGTTTTTCGAAGGATGGGGTCGGTCCGCAGGTTCGAGTGGAAGGAAAAATGGAAGTCGAGATGTACAAGGGAATTCTGGATGATAACACGATTGAGCACGCCATCACTTGCCTCTCCGATGACTGGATCTTCATGCAGGACAACGATCCGAAGCACGCCTCTAAGCTCCTGAAGAAGTGGTTCGCCGACAATGACGTGGAGGTTTTGAAGTGTGCCGCTGTTATTGCTTCGAAGGGTTATGCCACGGAGTACTAGTGTTGAATAAAGTATTGGAAAGATATTTTGCATATTGTTTCATTAGTATATTAGCAAATATTAATTTGATGCAAGTTTTTTGTCCACCCCAAAAGTGAGATGTGTGCGAAAAACATGTTCGTAACAAAAAAAATTCACAGCGAAATGTGACGCATTGGTACTCAAAATGAAGCTAAGAGTTTGTAAAACATTTTTGCTTTTGACACTTGAGTCATAATGACCGTTCACTAAAAGTTACACGTTTAAGTGTGCAAAAAGAACGCTTGATGCAAGTTATTTGTCCGCTACTGTAGGATGGTGCAAAATTTTTAGATCACTTCAAATTAGGGTGGTTTTATATTAGAGGAAATACGGTAAATTACAAGGACTTCATAGCTCAGTGGCTTAGACGACAATGCTTTTACTGAATCTACAGTCAATCTGGCTTTTTTAGAACATGCTTAATTTGTAACAGAGAGAGTCAGAAAAGCTCCCCAGTAGCCAAATTTAAACACCCTTTTACCGTATATTCTTTATTAAAAGACCGTGGTCGTTTATTTTTCAACCCCTCAAAAATCGGAAAAATTTGAGGTCAATCTCGAGATTTTTGGGGAAAATCTGAAATCTGAAAAAAGAAATCGCTAGAGTTCGTGAGAGTTACGAAAACGCAAAAAAACAGATTTGCAAAATATTTACTCTAGGCTGAAATATAAGTCCTCAAGGGGGTCGTTTATCAGAGAGTGGTCGTTAATTAAAAAATATACGGTAATCATTTTCATTTTTAAAATTACCTGGGTTCTGTCGTCTAGACGAAGGAGTGTAATAATCGATTTACCAAGTAGCGAAAATTTCGAAAGCTGAAAATTGTGATTTTAGGTGTCGAAAACGATTTTAATTTTTACGTTTTTTCAAAACTTTTAGATTTTTTTTTAATTTTTGGCGTTGAAAACTCAGGGGATTCTGGAGAATTTTTTTCCTTATGCTCAGTTTTTGAGATTGTCATTTTTGGTGCTTCTCATAATTTTGAAAGATTTACAGGTGCAGACCAATGCTACTTTTTTGACTAGGAATTGGAGAAACAAATAACGAACGAGAACTGGCGGCCAGCCGGCCAGAAATGCGGAGATGATTGATGCAGCAGCAATGAACAACAAAGACTAAAATAAATAATCAACTTTATTACGATCCGCCGCCAGACAGAAATATGCTGATGTTATTCAGTCCATTTTCGCCTCTCTGCCTGCTGCTTCCAGAAGTATTGGTAGTAGTTGTGATGGTGGAAATTGCTGTTAGCATAGCAAAGGGTAATATTAGTGTTCCCCACCCAATTAGCTTGTTAGTCACCAACCAAACAACAGCCCCAACCAATAATTGTTTAGTTCGATCGATTATGCAGTTGAAATAAATGAATTGATGCTAACTGACTAGATGGCTAGTTAATTAATTTGGTGAGTAAATAAAAACAAAAAATCATTCAAAGAGAGTGGAGAGAAATTTTTTACAAAAAGCATTTTGAAATAAGTGAAAAATACTAGAAGTATTCGAACCAGCGACACTTTTTAAAGAGTTTTTTGAAATTTTGAAATCTTATTTTACTTTTTTTTTAAATAACAGGTTGCTTAACTTTATTGTCTGAAACTTCTAATTTAAGGGACTAACCACATTAAAAATCGAAACAAACCTTACCAAAATTCTTCGGTGGAGCGTCGATTCGGTACAACCGTCAATCTGTACTAGTACCGTTGGTTTCCCCAAACAAATTTTTAGGTAAATATTTGTCCCAAATCATGTTTTTGTATGTTTTAGCGTTAGAAAGGTATAGAAAAGGAGAAAAAAGCCGAGAAAGACGTTTCCCTCAACTTTAAAAACTTGTTGACCAAAAATTTAGCTTTCGGCCTAGGGTACCAGAGTAAACCAGCCAGAAAAAAATACCTAGAGACCCTAAAAAGATGGAATTTGAACATAGTTTTGTTGACTGGGGTCTACCGCATAAAGAAACTCTGGTATGCATACATTTTTTACGCATCCAGAGTTACTTTTGAGTAATTTGCGTCTAAGGTATGTGGGTGTGCACCATAGTTGGATCGCCGCCGCCGCCACCGCCGCCGCCGCCACCGCCGCGCCGCCGGCGGCGGCGGCGGTGAAAAATAAAGTGCCGCCGGCGGCGGCGGCGGCGCCGGCGGCATAAAATGAAAGCGGCGGCGGTGGCGGCGCCGGCGGCATAGTATGAGGGCGGCGGCGGCGGCGGCGGCGGTGGCGGCGGTGGCGGCGGCGGCGGCGGCGGCGGTGTCGGCGGCGATGCAAATATTTGTGGTCGTAGTGGCGCTTAAACTTAAACCAAAACTTTTGGAAAGCCAGAATTGAGGTAAAAATAAAAAACAAGTTTCCTGAGTTTAACTGTAAAAATTAATTTCTAGACATATCCCTCGATTTCTCAGATGGCTTTTGATATCTTAGCTACGCCAGCTACGAGTGCCGGAGTGGAAAGACTATTTAGTATTATGGCTATGCTCTCTTCAGGAAGAAAGACTCCAACTGGACCAATATTACTAAGTAGCAAAACAATGCTTGTTTTAAATGGTCATCTTATTAAAATATAATAAAACTAAATAACTTATCAATTTACCGTCATCTTATGATAACATTATTTTTACTGCATTTGTGACAAGCGTAATGGTAGCGGCAGAATTTTTGACATCAACGCAATAGGCGGCGGCACCGCCGGCGGCGGTGGCGGCGGAGTAGAGGCGGCGGCGGTGGCGGCGGCGGCGGTGGTGGTTTTTTAGAGGTGCCCAACTATGGTGTGCACATCAACCCCCCCCCCCTCAACGGACCAAAATCGTGTTTTCGACTCACTTTTTGAAAGTCACTGAGGCAAGTTTCCACTCATTTTGTATTTCATTTTATTAGTTACAATTCGCGCTGAAACTTGCTTGAGAACAGGCTTCGGATACATGATTTCAAATGTGAGACCCGCAAAAATCCTATAAAAATATTTAAGGACAAAGTTTTATTAAGCTTTTTAACTTGAAAAAGTAAAAAATACAAATAAAAAAGAATAGGATTGTCAATAATAGAGTAAAGATACAGCTTCACAAACTAAAGTTGTGTAAAACGATTCTGCTCGAGAATATTTTTCAAGAAGGTTCTGCTCGTAAATTCTATAAAAATACTTTTCACTACAAAACAATCGAGTAAAAAAGAAATTTTTTTTTTGCTCTCTGTCTTTGTAATACCGTTGAAAGTTAATTTTTGCTATAGTATTAGTGCACACTGAACGATGAGCGGGGTGTAGAGGGAAAAACTATTGGAAACTCTTTTTCCTGCAGTGCTGTCTGGCTGATAAACAGCAATACACTCTCGATAACTACGATAAAATCATTCAAAAAGAAAAGAGACATTTTTAGTGAAGAAGCACCCATCTTCATTATCAATTTACAGCAGCAGCAAGAGAAAGGGACCCTGCTTTCACTTATAGACAGCCAGAGTAAAATTGATTTTGATTTCCCTTTCTTTAGTAAAAAATCCAGAGATTCAGTCAACTGAGTCAAATCCAATTATAACGAAGAAAGAGAGAAAGGAATTCATATGTCAACCACTCTAAATTCCTTTAATACTTCAGACGAAAAAGATTTGTTGAAGAAATTTTTTTTAGAGCGTGCAAAAGAGAACAACAATGCTAATGTGTGTTAGAGCATATGGGGGCTAGCCGGCGGTGAATAGGAATGTTGTTTAATGCGGCTTTTAATGAGCTTATTCTGTCCACACTTATCCGGATGCAATTTGTTCGCATTTTGAGCTCAGGGTGTCGGAAGAAGGATAAAAAAATTTAAAAGTCTTTATACATTTTTGACTTTTGGCTTAATACAATTTTATTTCGGGACAATTTATTTTATGACTTAGGGAAAACTAAGCGATTAATATCCGGAGGAACATCTTATAAAATACCGTAAATACTATAATAAACGGGTCCCCTACAGTTAACTATTTTCAAATTTGTTTTGCTTTTTTAACCGCAACATTGTTTATTTTTTAAAACGTACGACAACTCATTTTGTAGATCTTTCCAAACTCAGCAAAGTAAGTTGTCGTTGTAAAAAAGCAAAACAAATTTGAAAATGGTTAACTGTGGGGGGCGTTTATTAGAGTATTTACGATATTTTAGCGAAAAGTGTTGTACACCCTGTTGTTTCTTGGTGACAATGGAGGTAGGAAGTCGGATGTCGAAGTCACAGGTAGGAAGTCGGTAGTCCAATTTTAAAATTTCGTTTTTCCTGTTTAACTATTAGAAGGGTTTTTTCCGGGTAAAAAACCTTGAGAATAGATAAAATCACTTGCAGAGTTACGGGATCTCAATTACCTTGATATTCGACTTCCTAACTCGATTGTAACCGCCCCAATAGAAAGTAAAAGTACGACTTCAAAAGAATATGGTCCCAAAAAAGTATATGACCAAAAAATAGTCCAAAAGAAACTATTTAAAAAGGCTACAACACACAGCTGTATTTTTCGAAAAAAAAATCAGAATCAGAAATTAGAAGTCGAAAAATTTAGAAAACTAAACATCAGAAATCAACTCCAGCTCTGGTATTTACCTTTTGCAACATGTTCTGGTCTCAAGTAGGTTCAACATTAGTATTTAAAAAAACGTTGAGCTAAGAATTGGTGGATCTTTCAAACGGTGTACCAACAACTGGATACAACTTATGACTGGATACAATGATTTGATACACGAAAAAATCATTTTTATAGGATAAATCCAGATAATACCCAATTTTGGCAAAAAATATCAATAAACTATTTTAGGCGATAGTTGGACATGCCCCACTTTATTATTTTGTGAAATATTTGCCTCAAATCTGATTTATACACCTAAACTAGCCAAAAAAAACTCAAAATTGTATTTAGCTATATGATATTTAGTCTCGTCCTTAGGCTTAGGGTAAGCCAGCGTTATTAGGACGGGCTCAAACATGTTCCACAAACTACAAAAAAACTAATAAAAAGCATTATTGAGTTCGTCCTGCACCTAAGCAGAGGTCATGTATGAAAAAGTGTATCGAGTCGTTGTATTCAGTCGTAGGGCAGTCCTTTCAAACAGTTTCTACAGGTGTCAATTTAATAATAAGGAAGCTAAAGTGAGCTACTCCAACATTTAAGTAGCAAACCTAACTTGATTGAAAGAAAAAAACTAAACATTCTGCTCAACAACATTTGAGACTTCACAAATTTTCCTGCTTTTCTCATAAGTGTATGATGGACAGTAAGCAAAAGAAATTTATGTTGTCTGACCTCTTTGACTGTCACTTTATCCGGTAAAAATCAATCGCATGCACACACTAACAACTTTTTTCTAACCACATCAATCCAGCTGTGGCGCATAAACAGGATGGCTGAGGGAAAGGACACATTCAGTTCAACAACCACCAAAGGATTGGTTATCCCAAGGAAGGAAATGGTTTTAGCCGAAGTATTATTGTTGCTCAGCACAATCCAAATAAAATTTCTGGTTGACTGGACAGTTGCTGGACAAAAATGAAAGAAAAATGTCAAATTGATCTGAAGAAAATGACAAAAAATCTTTGCTAACGAGAAATTAGCATAAAATAGTTAGCCTTTTGAGAGAGAAAAAACAGGCAAGGTGAATCAGCGAGGGAACACAGATTTTCCCCTTCAATTTTTTTCTGTACTTTTCTCTGCTCAAAATAACAAGCGAAGCATGCTGTCAGAGGTTTATTTACGGATTATTGTTCTAGTTTTTTGTTTCTCGTTTTTAAAGAAAGAACTTTTATTTCACTCAACTTATTTCGCTAAAAACACATATTCTTTCTTATCATTTCTTTTTAAATATAAGTGCAAAAAACACTTTTATCACCTTTGCCAGCTCGGTTTTTTGATTGACAGGTGTTGCCGTTCTTGAAAATGGGACATTGGGGTGAAGTTAATGGATAGAATAGTCTCGGTTTCATACATTGCTTTTGGAAATGTGGAAGACAAGTTCGTGGACATTATTATTTTTTTTGTCCGCTGTTATTGAGGCTAAGCAAGATGGTTGTGAAGATGGCACAGACAATGTTATTCGGATCGAAGATACTAGCAAAGGTATTTTTTATGTATTTACTGGCAAAACTTTTGCAGTTTTTAGGAGAAGGAGTCATACAATTTGAAGATGTTCAAATCTTGACCTACGATGCTCGAAAAAAGCCAGTTTGCTTTGAAGGACAAGGAATCATCAGTTTACCTGGCTTTGTTCGTATTAGTTCTGGTAAAAAAATTTTTAGTGCTTCGAAAAATATAGGTTGATAACAACATTATAGGTAAAATGAAAGTGTCTCAACCAATAAATCCAAAAAGCGCTCTATGGGTCGACTTGACAGCTGAACAGAACTCATTTTTCATCGGCAAAATTTGTGATGGAGGTAAAAACCATACTTTTTATATTAACACCGACTCGAAGATCGAAGCAATAAATAATTCATTCAAGTTGACTTTTAAAAATGTTTTTTAGCAATTGTTTTGATCTTTGAAGGTGTCAATATTATTACTATTAAATTATTTAGTTTGCAGTTAAACATCATTTTCAGGCGAAAGTCAAAGCTCTTTTGTTCCTGACGACATATGGTACTTCATATGCTAAGATTTCTTTGTAATAGCTACTTTTAGCTCTTATGATGTGTGCGAATTTCTGGCCAAGGATTGCAAACATCTTCAAAAAGCTGCTCAAATTCAACTGCCTCAAGTGTTTCCTCGCATGATTCCTCTGAGTGCAGCCACTCTTAGCCAAGTTGACGTAAACAATATATTAAAAAAAGATTAGTAAACACTTTTTCTCGTATTGGTTCAGGGTGAATGGAGACTAGAAGCTGCTCTCAGACAAGACGACAAACTGCTAGCCTCTGCTCGGGCAATACCTCTAAAAGGAGCTGATTCCTGGCATCGTGTTCGGGTTGGTCAAGAAGAAGATGTAGAGGACTTTGACAAAGCTGTGAAGGAAGAACTTTGAAGTGTTGCTTTTTCGTTAGAAGATGTTTGTTTGAAATCTCCGTATGATTATTTAATTGCTTTGTTAAATTATTCTTAATCGTACTTAAGAATAAAAACTCGCAGTGCGAACGTATTTATATGTTTTGTGTCTATTGAACTTCTAGGCGTCAATGGGATGCCGGAGGCAAGCGATGTTAGTTTTCAAGTATTTCTTTTTCTCTAGCATTAAATCCGGATCGGTAGAGTCTGACTCAAAAGCCAATAAAAATGAAAGTGTCTCAACCATAGATCATGAGAAAATGTGTAAGAGATTCAGAACATAGTGAATCCACTGCTCCTTCTCTTTTTCTATACAGAAAAGAGAAAGTAAAGAGATGAGTGCTGAAGTTCAAACGGATAATTCAAGTTTGCTTTCGTAGCTATTTATTTTTTTGCTAACGAATTGATTGTTTAATTGATTTTTGTGAAAAATGCCAACTTTTTTGGCTTTTTCACTTCTTTTGTCAGCAATTACAGTGAGCTATGCTGAGTTCTCTCCAGGTAAATTTTAAATTATTTTTTGCTATTGTTTTTGTGGGATAATTTTGTTGCTTTTGGACTTTTCGAAGTGGTTGGCTGAGCACTTTGGCGAAGATGTGAGAGCTCATTTAGAAAGGTTTTAATAAAGGAGTGTAAGTTAGCTTAAGCTATTATAAATTTATAGGAAAGATTTGGGCATGCTTGGCTCTTTTGGTAAATATTTATTTGCATTTTTTAATAGTTTTAAATTTTTTAAAAATTTAGGTGGCAAAACAACTAGAGAAGAAGTTCTCAAAAATCAACCTGTTGTTTTTGTTCGTAAGAACTTTTAAATTTTTTACAGCTGTTTAAAAATCAATTAAACCTGCGTTTAAGATGGCGTGTCAAACCGTGCTGGCGACAAAATGAAACAAGTAAATTACTTAAAAATGCGTCATAGTTTGTTATAGCTTTTTTCTTGACATGACATGGTTTTCACATGTCGACTTTTCTTAAGATCAAACTAATTTGGTACTTAGTGCTAGGACACGATTTTTCCTGGGCTACTCCTGTAATTTCTATAGCACTAGGTAGATATAAAATCAAAACCACAAGAAGCGAAAATCGTGTTTTCATAATTTTGGGGCTCAAGAAAAGTGGGCCTGTGAAGACGCAATTTAGAGATTGTGTCAGAAAAAAGTTAATTTATAACTATTCAATAATATGTCAAAATTTTAGGGAGCTGACTTTTTCTCGTCTGTTTGAACTTGAAAATTTTTAAATAAAAAAAATTATTTAGTCAACATGGTTACACGTTTGGCGAATTATACGGGACTACTTATGCCAATGGTAAAATGTGTTTTATGTATTTCCTGTTTAACCAGTAGTTATTAGGAGATCAAGGCAATCCTTTGCAGTGGGCTCAATGTGCGCATTTTTTTCGTTAACTACCTAAGACAACTTTTTAGACTCAATGCAGTGCTCTTATGTAAAAACTGTTAGTTTCAAAACATTCGAAAGATGTCAATATCAGGCATTATAAAAAATATTTTAGGTGAGAGCCCTCATTGTTGCTGTCAGACTTTATACAGGTCGTGCAGTGGATGTCATTGGTTGGTTGAGAACTAGGGTTGTCGAGCTTTGAGTCTTAACTCGAAACTCGAAAATGTTAGTGCCGATTTTCGGCATTGGAATGTAAATCTGTAAACGGAAATCCAACTCAGAATTAAAAGTTGAGTTTATAATGTTCAATAAAATTAAATTTTAATGTCAAAAATTGGCAATTTCGAAAAATTTCGAGTTTTGAGTTATTAGGTTGATGCATAAGTTCTTACAAACATTTATTAATCTAAATTAATTCACTGATAGGCATGTCATATATTAAAAGAAAGCTCATTTTTTTTCTCTTTTCTATCTAAGAAATTTGCATTTTTATATGAAAAATATTAGAATTTTGACTCCGAAATATGGTCAAGCGAAACTTGACTGAGGGAAACACCCGCACTTACCTCGGCTAAGAATTTGGTTGCTTCATTGAAAGAATAAAATTTTTTCTAAGCATTTTAAAAATGTTGAGGTATGTTGGTATAGCTGTTCTGTAAAATGTGCCTTGTAGCTCTTAATCTGCGCTACAACATAGTACTGATATGTTGCGTGATTGTTAAACACTTAATTTAACTTTCACCCAGTTAAAATGACGAAAGTGCTTGTCAACTTCTTAAAATGACCTCACAATTGTTTAGAGCCTAATGCTAACTTTTTAAAATAATCCAGCTAAGTTTTATATACCATTTGAAAGAAGAAGCGCAGGGCTACAAAAAAATATCTTCGAAATTGCTTTACAAAATAAATTTTATTCCTACACTGCAGCTACCGAATTTCTAGCGAAGGCAAGTGTGGGGATTTTCTTTAGACACTTTCTTCAGACCATATTGCGGAGTCAAAATTTTATAATTTCTTTGAAAAAAGCAAAGTGTTTGGATCGAAAAAAAAGAAGAAGAAACAAGTTTTTTTTAAATATATAACATGCCTATTGGTGAATCACTTTGGATCAACAAATTTTATCACATAAACATTTTGTAAAAACTTATGCATCAATCTAATAAAACTCGACAATTCTATCAAAAAGACTTTTCTAAATATTTATTGCTTCTGAATTAGGTTATTCACTGGGTGTGCCAGTGTCTAGGTAACGTCTTTTCAAACTTTAGCTAATGAATAATAATCATAATTTTGTAGAAAAGCCATACTGGGAGGTAAAAATTGAATTAAAAAATTATTTTTTACTGAAAAGGCTCAGGTCGATGTGTTGATACTGGCGAAGATTTGGGAGCACCACTGACTAAATTTATTGGTTAGATTTGTCTTTACCATTTTTCGGGGACTGAATTTTACTTTGGAACTTGTAGACACATTTGTTGGAGTTGCTGGTCCTAATCACGGAATCGCTCTGCAACTCGGGGCCATTTCAATCCCAGGATGTGTGTTCAGTGTCAGTTCATTTCTAAAATCTTTTATAAAGTCTTGCTCACTTACCGTGAAACCTTGAATACCGTATTTCCTCTAATAGTAGCCCTCCTTCAAATTGTAGCCCGCCCTAACTTCATGTGGTCTGAAACTTCTAATTTCATTTACTCTTTGAGGTGTGTAAAAAGTGCCTGTGAGGGATTTTAAAAATCTAACAGAAAATTTTTACACAGCTCAAAGAGTAAATGAAAATAGAAGTTTCAGACCACTTGAAGTTTTAAAAAATTGCAAGGTTCTAACAGTAGCCCATGGGCTACTGTTACAGGAAATACGGTATATGACTTACCCAAAAATGGCAAAATGTACCTATTTTAGATTTGAAAAAAGCATACAGCGAGATCTTGCCGGATTTAGATTAAAAAAGACATCTTATATAGTATTTGGCATGTGTGGGTGGGTGGGTGGTTAACGCTTTTTTACTTCGAAGGCCAGAACGGGTCGTAGATAGCAAAATCACTTTTGTCGCTAATACCATCGTGTTCCCCAGAATGTCAGCTTTCGTTTCAAAAAAAGAACAGGCGAAAAAAATGAGTTCTAATAGGGGATATACCTATTTTTATGAATGAAGTCATAGCCCCTCATTGAAATTTCGAAATACTATAGAGGCGCCGATAGGCGCCTGTGGTCCCTTGTTTTGTTTATGCAAGTGAGTTTTTATGGCTGTATCTTAGCTGAGATATTGCTAAAACAGGGCTTCGATCTGCACTTATTAAAAAGATTTGTACCTATTTCGGGACTCCAAATCTTTTTTTTTTTGAATTTTACGTCAAAATCTTATTTTTTCGCGCCAAAAGTATTCAAGCCTAAAATGGGTACGTTTTTTTTGGAAAGAGATTATGTTAGAAGTTTTATGGTGTTTGATATAAAGGACACTTCGGCCATAAAAAATATGGGGTCTCCAAAAATATAAATCTTTATAAGTAAGTGAAAAAACTGATATCTAGCGTTAATAAAGCCGTGTTGAACACCCTGTTACCGAAAATTTATTAGAACTTTTCAATTATAGATTTTGCCTGTCTGCAACCAAATGACTGGTCTTTATAGTGGTAAATTGTTTAAAATAACTCAATAATAAAAAATTTGAAAACAAATTTATTTGTTCAGGCGTATGTCCGGCAGAAAGCATGTATCTGCAGGTAATGCTACTACATTTTATTGTGAGTTTTGCGATATATATATAAAATTATAGGATATCAACCGAATGATTGGCTACGAGGGACAACAACGTTTCACAATATATAGGTAAATTTTTGCATGTTGCTTATAAAAATAAATAGCTCTTATAATTATTTGATTTTTAGTAGAACTGATCAGCTAGTTGGGTATGTTGGTTGTATCTTTAAAGTTTTTGTTTGAAGTTTCATAGTTTTTTTACAGGTACATGGTGTGTGGAAAAGTAAATTTTATGATAAAACATTAAAATATTTTTGTACAAGGGGCTACAAGCGCCTATCGGCGCCTCCATCGTGTTTGTAAATTATTTTAAGAGTTCCGGAAAGATATCTTACATAGGTTTGCAAAAACTGGCCGAAAACTATGCTTAAAAACGAAAATCCGCCCAAATCAAGGCTAAAATCCACCATCCCCAATAAAAAATATCCTCCATAAAAGTATCCCCTATTAGAATTCACTTTTTTGGCCGCTCTATTTTTAATGAAAGCTGACATCCTGGAGAACATGGCAAAATTAACGACAAAATAATTTTGCTGTCTATGACCCAATTTTGGCCTCCGAAGACAAAAAAGCGAGACCCCGACCCAAATACTATATAGAGATATCCAATACAGTCAAAACTCCCAATAACGTAACTACAAGGGACCGGCTTCAAAGTTACGTTAATGGGAGTTCACGTTAATCAGAGTTTACGTTATTGGGGGCGTTGTTTTTTTTCCTATCCTAATTTGCGTTAATGAGAGTTTTTTGCAAAATAACATTCTTTATTGACAAAAATTCTAAAGAAAAATAACACTCAGGCAGTAAAATAGTCTAGAATCATCCTCTGTTTCAGTTTCTTAATGTGTTCTTCGACCAGCAAATCGTTGAAGCACCTTTGGATTGGAGGAGTAGCGCAGAAGTGTCTCCACAGCTTCTTGGCCTCTCGACTTGTGACTGGTGGTAGCACCGGCTCCTCGTCCACTTTCATTACATCGGTATCGCTAAAAGGACAGCTAATTAAAATCAAACAAACCAAAAGACTCACCTTTCCGGCTTTTCCACTTCCAATATTGAGACATCAGCCGCAGTTTCAGCCAGAGTTAATGTTCTACCTGTTGCGAGTTGATCGTTCACGTCAAGGTATTTGTTTAGGTTGCCCTCCGGTAGTTCCATCGCTTGCAGCCTCGCCCAGAGAGTGTTCAGCCCGTGGGCTTCAGCGTCGTTCTTTTATTCGTCATTCTGTTCTGTTTCCGTAACCTAAATCACGAGATCATATTCGTACTCTAAAATTAAAAGACCAACCATCACATTCTTTACAAATCCGGCCTCTCGGAAGCAATTGGCGTTTCTGGCTTTACATTTATCCACGACCTTCGAAGATATTGCAGCGCTCTGAAAAGGTCTATCTTGCACTCGGTTTTGTCGTCCATTGCAGCTATTCGATCGCTAAGTAGGAAGCGTCTGTAGTGCACTTTCAGATTTTGGATGATTCCTTGATTGCAAGGCTAAAAGAAAACATTTATCCAACGACAAACTCTGATAGCAAACCTGAGATGCGGCTGTTGTGTTTGGCGGCAGAAATTTCAGCGTTATGTTCTCCAGCTGTATCTTCGAATGGCCGCTGAAGTTGTCAAGGTAGAGCAGAACATTCCTTCCTTCTCGCTTCAGCTGTCGATCCAATTCCTTCAGCCACGACTCAAACAAGGCTGCTGAAAAAAACAGTTTAATCCAAGCAAGTCACAACAACTCTAACCTGTCATCCACGCTTTCTTGTTCCACTTATATGCGATCGGCAATTCCTTATTCTTGAACGCACGAGGCTTTGCCGACTTCCCTGACGAGGCATCTTCATGCTTCTCGAGTTCGCTTCGCTTCCGCCCCTTCACCAATTGCTTTGAAAATCGCCTCTTTCTTTTGGACGCTTTCTTTTTTGCCATTCCGAATTGCTTGCTGAGCCCCGTCAAGTTCTTTTTGGATGAAGCATCGAAAATCTGTTTCTTAACTTCCAGAGAGTAGATTCGGCGCTTCTTGCTGGGAGTTGCTATCTATGAAACAAAAATATATCAGCAATTCCAGCAAGAAATAAGGAGAAAAAATAAAGACGAATGCAAGCACATTAGAAGACTGTTTTGAAATTTGGAAAGGTTTAAATTTTCATGTTGAGACAACACTTTTACGTCAATGAGAGCGTTTCGTATGTGGCCGGGAGCGGCCTCATAGTTACGTTAATGAGAGTTTTACGTTGATCGGAGTTTACGTTATTGGGAAGGTTTGTTTGAAGACTTTTCTTTGAAAACCAACCAAACCGGCACTAGAGTTACGTTAATGAGAGTTTTACATTAATCGGAGCTTACGTTATTGGGAGTTTTGACTGCACTATTTTAAATTTTTTGCTTTTCACAGGTAACTTCGCAAGTAGCAGCCCAAAATGGAGAGAAAATCTACGCGGATAAAAATCACGATAACACTTGGCTTGAATCGTTTCCAATTCAAATGTCGATGGTCAGAGATCATGTCGTAATTTAATGCTATTATGCGAATTGTATTTGTAGAGATATTATTGTTTCGCTATGAAAAATATATATTTGTGAACATAAATTGTTAAGGGCTAAAAGGGTAAAAGGGTAAAAGGGTAAAATTGTCTTTATACAGCATAGAACTTTTTTTTTCTCAACTTTAATTAATCTTAAAATTCCTGGTTTATAATATGGTAAAGATGACATTATCTCATAGAACTTGTACAAAACAACCTTTCTTTCTGTGAAGAGATTAGGGAACCTGTGGCGACGATATATTATGGTAAAGCCATGCTTCAGATCATTTTTAACAGGATTGGGTGGGGCGAGGACGCTGTACAGCGTTTTCTTCATGATTCCAAGCAGGACTCTTGATCAATAGTCTTGCTCGAAATCACGAAGAGAACGCTGTACGAGCGTCCTTATAAAAAACGCCCCACCCAAGTCACTTATTAAAAAATGATCTGGGGCATTGGCTTTACCATAATATATCGTCGCCACAGGTTCCCGTGTTAACACAGTTGGATATTTTGTCTAACAGTCCCATATATCGTTAATTCCTTTTGTGATTTCTAGACAGTTGGACTGAAGACATTTGGACAGAGTTACCATCAAAGTAGTTTCGGTACCTTCCAAACGGTTAAAGGTGCAGAGTTCGCAGTAGTTTGTCCTAACGAGCTAACAGTAGACGAAGACAAATTAACAGTAGTTCGTCCTAACGAGCTAACAGTAGACGAAGACAAATTAACAGTAGTTCGTCCTAAACCTACGCTGGCTTACCATGCGATAAAGGCTTGTCCTAAGTGCATTACAGTGCTTTCGACCAACTGTCTTTTGACGAAAAGTTAATGTACGTATCCATGTACCCTAGTCGCATTTACCTTGGTGGCACATGTCGAATTTAAAAACTTGATTTTGCACGGATATCATGCCTTATGTGGTAAAAATATGACAAAAAATATGAATAATAAAAGTATGGCAGAGAAGTCCCGTCGAAAAATGACTGCCGAAAAATGTGCCGGCTTATGGCACTGCAGCGACTTACTTTGAAAAACTTTAACCTAGATTTTTTATTTTTTTGATGATATCTCAAAAGTGGACTACAGGGGATTTTACTTGCCCCAATTGTGTTTCAGATAAAAATTTATCTGAAAAAATGTCTGGCTTTTTGGGTGCGTTTGCCATTTACAAAAATCTATTTTTGATTGACAATAAATGAAACGAGTCCAAAGTCTAATTGATTAGGTGCTCTTCTCCCCACATTAAGTGTTTCCTTATACAGAACCTTCCACAAATCACTTTTTTTGCTTTGTTTGATCTCACTTTTAAGGCAATAGTCTTTATACTTTTCAACAGTTTCATAAGATTGTTTTTAAAAGTTTTGTTGTCTTTAAAATTTGCTCATTTCTATTGCTTTTTGGCGAAAATTGCTTGGTCTGTTTAGATGATTTAAGTTTTATTTTTTACATCTAAATTTTTGAGTTTTTAAGTTTTAAAAGGTATTCCCAAGGTGTACAAAATTTGTCTTCAGCATAGAAAATCCGCCCGTGCACTCTCGTAAATCAGAATTTTCAGGTTTAAATCAGCTGAAAATTAAAAAAAATTTGCCGATGGACCAAAATTTGTCTAAAAGTTTTCCTGACTAAAAACCAACTCTTTTCCTTGATCCTCCAAACTAATCTAACATGAAAAACATCTGTATACCTTTCAAAGTCCGAAAAAGATAGATTTTATTTTTCGGGACCCTAAATTTATATAATTTTTGAAATTTTACGTTTACATCTTTGCTTTTGTTATTGAAATCTCAAGAACAGGAACTTTGATTAAAAATCGGCTTTATTTAACAAAATGTGCCCTATTTGAAACAAAAATTAAAAGCTTTGAGTCATAATAATTTATAATTCATGTAGCGCCATTGTAACTGTCCTTTAAAACCTAATAAACGCTTCTTAGTTACTATTAACACGGGAAGTTTCAATTGTATACATTTATTGGGTTAAATTGTAGATTGTGTCAGTATTGATGGAGGAGAAATTTGAGAATCAGTCAACGAGACACTGATGAACCTAAACACAGCGGCAAATGCAAAGAGGCCAAACGACTTACGTAAGACGTTTGGCCTCTTTTGTGCCATTTTAAAATTGCCGCTTTTTATTGTTTTAGGTTCATCAGTTATTCTCCGTTGACTGATTCTCCAAAATTTCCTTCCTCCATCAATACTGACACAATCTACAATTTAACCCAATAAATTTATACAATTGAAATTGTGCTTCCTGAGGCTTCATCAATGGATTGCTTTCCACTTCCTTGCGCATGCACCGATCCACATTCCTTGCCAGCAATTCATTGAGATTCCATGAGTCCCCCGGTTGAGCTTAAATTGGCCATTTGTTTCAGTCATAGTCGGCAGCGGTCATTTTGACTGAAAAGGATTTTTAGTTTTAAGAACATTGTGATAAAATCTTACTGTCTGCAGTCGATGCATTCATACACTCTAGCTTTCTTCTTCTTGTAGACACGGTAGACTTCCCCTTGCTTGACTGCCAACATTTCATTACCGAGCTTTGTTTGAAGAGAGCTAAAAATAACAAGTAAAAGACGAAAGGAACAAAACAATAACTTGCATGACGTCTTCTTTTTTGAGGAATGGATCATTTGAGGCTTCTGCTGGCAGGTGGTTGTAGATTGTTCGCTTCGGCATATTTCGGTTGTATTCAGTCTTCAAGAATTGGACCACATCCGGAAGCTCCACTTTATTGTCTTTGAGAGACTGTA
Organism: Ditylenchus weischeri; assembly: GCA_029231635.1. Classification (NCBI taxonomy): domain Eukaryota; kingdom Metazoa; phylum Nematoda; class Chromadorea; order Rhabditida; family Anguinidae; genus Ditylenchus; species Ditylenchus weischeri. The sequence goes on along the minus strand of JAMRYI010000035.1, from coordinate 192,274 downwards.
GCTTGTCGACCACATCTTGGTCAGTCAATGCAAACTCTTTCATCTAAAAAGAAAGAAAAGAGAAAATATTGACACGACAAAAGCTGAGAGAAAACGTTGTACAATGAGAACGAAATAAAATGTGAAAGAAAAAAATCATAAAAAGGCGGCAATTCAAAAATGGCACAAAAGGGGCCAAACGCCCCTATGCCTAACGTTCACGATTTTGGTGCCACAGGAAATCTCTCAGCTGATGATCTGGTTTTGGAAGAACAGGCCGATCCAAGCAAGTTCTTATCCGCTCCGGACGCACAATCAGAGTTCATCTGGGCTAAAACTTTCCGTGGTTCTACTATTCTTCTGTACTAAGGTTAGAAAATTGTTTAATTTTATTCAGTCTTTCGATTTATGCAGTTCAGGTGAGATGTTCTGCTATGGATATGATGTCGTTAACAAATATGTGGATCCACTGGTCAAGCTGCACGTATATAAATGTGCTCACCATCGACTAGGAAGTAATATTTGAGATCCAATAGCTGAGAGAATGAATTAATGAATTTTTTCTCAGGTACATTTGGCTCGTCTTCTCAACAGTTACGTAAAAGAGACCAAGAAAGAACATAATCATGATACAGATCCTTTGGAAGTGGACGCAGCTCGTCTTAAAAGTAAAGCTATTGATCTTCTTCACAACAATCCACTGGTACGGTTCAATCATCTGTTTCACAATTTTTGAACTCTTCGTAACATGTTTAGAGGTAGAACAATTCAATCTGGGCAGAGACTACTGAAAAATTTTCAGAAAATGTTGTAGACGCAGTCGATAAAAATTTTCTTCTTTCGAGCATTGAGCCGAAGGAGAAGCGCGAGTTCAAAGATTTTGTAGCCATAGACCACTTGAAATTTTTTTTTAGAAGATACATAATTTTCCAACTGGTCCCACTACGCCAATGGCTCTCCTCATCCCGCAAGGTTGGCATTTCCACGGTGAAAATGATCTGTTCGTTATCTTCGATACTGGATTAGGCAAAAATAGGACTATCGGATTGAGTTCTCTACACAATCTTCACGTAAGTTCCTTCTTATCTTTTAAGAATTCTACAAACTTTTTTATTTTAGAGAATGAGCAGAGTGGAAATATGGGCTGTAAATGGAACTTTTAAGTCGTGTCTGACAAGTTGGAAGCAAATTTGGGCCGTCCATTACCAGATCAATCGAGACTTTATCTGTGGAGCTATTTTTTTCATGACAAGCCAAGACGCCGGAGCATACATTGGTGCTTTTCAAGCAATCAACCGGGCCATCAGAAATGCTAACAGAGATCAAATGGGAGTTCATCTGAAACTTATTGTATAGGATTTTGAGGCTGCTATTCGCGTTGCCGTTATCAACGTCTTTCCAGGTGAAATTACTTGTTAACGGCTTTCACTGATAACTTACTGATTTAGGCGTGGTCCACAGGTGCTGTTATTTTCACTGGGTGCAAGCGATCATCAGGCGTTAGGCTATTCTTCAAGATAAGACCAAGACAATTTTATCAAGACTTTCTCGTTTAGAACTGGATAAGACGACTAAATAAGCTGACAGCAAGATATCCCCGAACTCTATGGAATTATGCCGACATTTTCATTTCTGGATCGCCCATTACTACCTGCAGGTTGGAAGCTTGGCACCGTCGTCTCAATAATCAATGCTGCGGTCTTACTTGGAGTTTCTGGCACATAACGAATATTTTTCGCGTAGAGTTGGGTTAGAAGATTTATTGTTCGAATTTTATACCTCCGTCACTTTTAGTTCATTTGTCTCTGCTTCACGCCAACAACATTCTTTCCGCTGTACACACAAGCAGACCTGAGAGAGAAGAAACGAGGCGGATAAAGCGATTTCCAGGACTGTAGCACAAATGGAACAAGACAGTAGGGCTGGTGAAAGACGCCGAATCAGTGAAGCACCCGCTCCTCCAGTGATCGAGAGTGATGGAATTGAAGAATAAACTTTCTCTTTTGTTAAATTGTTGCTGGTTTCGTTGTCGTCAGTTAATAAAAGATCGCCTATTAATTCCCTATTACCGCATTTCTTCTAATAGCTCCACATGTGAAGGCCACTTTTTTTTACTGTAAAGGACTGGCATGCCTCTTCAAACAAATATAAATAACAAGTATGAAAATGACTGTTTTGTCAAATGATCTTTTGCAGAATGAAATGTTTGAAAACACCGGGTATAAATAATGGTAACGCAATAGCGAAATAGTTATTTGTCAGATAGCATTTTTGCGAAATGACCCTTTTGCAAAATGGTAATTTGCGAAATGGTAATTTGCGAAATAGCAGTTTGCGAAATGGCGCTTTTGATAGAATTTTTTTTGCGAAATGGTTTTTCTGCGAAATGGTTTTTTTGCGAAGTGGATTTTTTGCCAACCGTCATACTGCCGGCACTACCGCGGTTAATGCTTTGGTACTGGGGCTTGGTTTCTTGAATCGATGTTTTTGATTATTAAACTGTGTTCATGACACCTTTTTGGGCAGTATACCGTGGTTTTGACTTAATTTTGCCTAAATTTTTTAATTATGGAGATGTTACTTGATTTGACAGCCCTGGCTTTGACATATGGATTTTTCATTAAGCTTTTTTTTCTAAATTTTCTGTAATTTTTATTATTAAATTGTGTCTTTACAATACCCCCAGCAATCCCTCACCGCTTGGGGGACCAAGCTAATTAACACTCCAACGGCCGAGCGACCACTTTGAGTGTTTCAACGCAGTTTTTAGCGCTGAATCCGAATCCGGTCGCAGAATTTAGAAATTCGACGTTTACGATGGGTAAATACCTCTTTGAAGTTAGGGTCTCGAAATTCAGCTGTCACAAGTTTGTTATGCATTTGTTCTTAATTTAACAGCTTATTTTTACAAATTAATTAAAGAAAAAACACTAATCTGCGAGATCATGATATCAGTAATAAGATAAGATAAATTTCATCATGAAATTTTGACATTTAAAAAACAAAACCTCTCTACAGTGAAGCCCTATTTTCAAGAAAGGGGTACACTGTAGAGGGAGCTGACTGTACAATAATGCTGTTCAAACATTTTTGTTCAAAAGCACACATTTATTTTGAGTCCCTCATCTACTTGTTTTTCCTTCTCCAATTGCGGGTGTGAAAAAAATATGGCCATTTTTTGTTGTTTTCTTTCAATTTTATCACCTCTTCATCGTAATATGGACACCACCAATTTCTTTTCCATGAGTTTCCAACGTGCTCGCCAGTATTATAATGAAGAAAAACAAAAAGCGGAGTATTCTGCTCCCTTTCAAAAACTGTCTACCTTTTTCTGTTGGGGTGGAAAACAGTAAGACAATGGAGGGAGAGACTGAAGATCGATCCATCCAAACACATATACACATTCCCCAACTGCTGGCCATCCAAATGCCAACAGATGGAGTCTATCGGATTATTTGGACCTACTTTTACTGCACCCATTAGTCACCTTCTCCTGTTGTTTGTTGTAAATATTGTTGATATGCAGAAGAGGTAGAAGCGACCTTTACCTGGCTTTTCCTATTTGTTGGTGTAAACACCTTCTTTTTACCTGATATATTTTGGATCCGAAAAAATTGAGTTAATTTTGTTTATTTTGGATTATTTGCTTTCTGTACCCGCTTAAAATAGTCTAATATCCAATTAATGCTGATTTTTGTTAAGTAGCTTTCGAAATAAGTTTATTTATTTTTTATTTATTTGGCCTTAGAACATTTAAATTTGTGTTTTGTTTATAAAATGAGACTTTGTGTTGAAACTGTACAAAATAAAGTTTAAATTACATATGTTTTCGAACTTTTTTAATTGAAACTACAGCCCACTTTTGCTTAACGTAACGTTAAAAGTTCATCGACACTTTTTTTACTTTGATTTTTAAAGTCTTTTGTCGGTTCTGATTTGTCAGCCTAGTTCGAAGGATGGCAAGGTTTCCGATTTCGCAGATTTTTTTGTAAATGACAACAGTTTCGCGGAAAAGACCCGCGCCTCTCGATTTAATGTACAGCTAAATCTCAAAAAGGTGTACGTTTCAGAGATTTCCTGATATCAGAAAATCTGATATGATAGCGAAATGATATGATATGTTCTGTCATATCATTCGGCATCATATCACATCATATCAACATCACATCAGACGAAAATTCTGGGACTCATATCATATCACTATCATATCAGACGGAAATTTCGGGTACCCATATCATATCACTATCATACCAGACAAAAATTTCGGGACCCATATCATATCACTACCATATCAGACGGAAATTTCAGGCACCCATATCATATCACTGTCATATCAGATGCTAAAAATCGATATCAGGAAATCTCTGGTACGTTTAATCGAGGTGTTTTTGGCAAAACTGTTGTGATTCACAATGACGGCCGGCAAGATGGGAAACCTTGCGATTTTTAGGATTAGACTGACCAAAGACAACTGGCAAAAGTCTTCAAAAATTAAAGTAAAAAACTGGCGGATTCTAGGCGGTAACAAAATTTTGGGGTTACGTTAAATCGAGAGTCGACTGTATTAAAAAAACAAAAACTTTTTATTAAAAAGTTATTTAAGTTGCTTATTGTCCTTTCTAGGAACAAATTTTTTTTGACGTAAAATAAAATAAAAAAGATTTAAGGTCCCTCGAAAGTATAAATCTTTTTAAAAAGTACAGATATTGTCCCTAATTTAACGTTTGGCTCTCAGATGTGCTTTTCAAAAATATTTTTCACTCCACCTACTATTTTTGAAATATCTTAAAAGTGCTTGTTTTCTTCATGCTGTGTGGTTTTTAAAAAGTGAATTTGTTTTTATCAATTTTTACTGACAACATATCTTTCAAAACGTATTTTTTGTTTTCTGCCAAAAAATATTTTATTCTATGTCTTTATTTAAACTTTTTCATGTTAAACCCAATAAAAACAGTCCTTCAACACTTTTTTCAAACAAGTACTACAATTTAAAAAAAGTTTCATCAAAGGGGCATGCCCACGCCAATAAGTTCAACTTCGAATATTTGAATTCCCGGGGACCACTTTTTCTTATAGAGACAAAGTCAATCTAAATTGTGACGATAAAATGAAACCTTAATTTTAAAACTGCATTTGTAAAATGAAACACAAAAAAATGGACGAAATGAATATCGAAATTCAAATTCATTTTGTCTCCGTAAGAAAAAAACTGGTGCCCGGGAATTCAAACATTTGGAGTTGGAATTGTTGGGCATGCCTTTTCAAAGGACGACAGACTTTAAGGTGGGATTTCGACTGAAAAACCGGATTTTTCAAACCTCAGTTAATTTAATTTGTTTAACCTATATATTTTTTACACCAAACGATAATATCGTGAATCCACCCGACAAAAAAAAATCGCATCAAAATTTGGAAATAATATTTTTTCGAAAAAATTCTCCCTAGGGGTTTTTTGAAACTATTTCAGAACTTATGTTTGCATCGGTACTGTAGTGGACGTGATAATATACAAGTTAATACTCAAATTGACGCCAGAAAGAAAAGCTACATTTTGAGTACGAGATTGTATATGACCATGTATGCTGAAATTTACGAAAAAACAAAACTTCTAATATCCGAAATTCTAAATAATTGTTTCAGAAGTTTTGTTTTTTTCGTAAATTTTAGCAGACATGGTCACATACAAACTTATAATCAAAATGTAGACCTACTTTCTGACGTCAATTTAATTATTAACTTGTATATTATCATGTTCACTATAGTACCGATAAAAACGTAAGTTCTGAAAGGGATCCAAAAACCACGAGGAAGGTGGTTTTAGTTTGGAGCAGGGCAAATTTTTTCGAAAAACTTTAAAAATTTTGATGTGGTGTTATTTTGTCGGGTGGATTGACGATATTATCGTTTGGTGTAAAAAAAATTATAGGTTAACAAGAACATTTAAACTAAAATTTTTTTAGTCAAAATTACCCACCCTGAAGGTTCCCTCCTTTATATATTGCTTTTTGTCTTAAATGCCAAGCTCCTGGTCTTTGGAAGAAAGTTCATTGTCTTTCTTTTGTTTCTACATAGACTTGTCCATTTATAGCCTGACAGAATATACCTACCTACCCTGTTTGATTGAGAAACTCTCTTATCAAGCAATCTACTGCTACCTGCTTTAAATGTCTCTTTGCATACTTGTTATTTCTCTTTCATTCCACTCTTTTCTTTCTACCCCAAAATGACTGTTTGCAAATTCAGCATTTTTATTTCATGAACACTACCTTTATTATCTTTCAGAGAGCATGTTGATTAGTTTTATACATTTGTGTTAACTATTTGTTTGCGCTTACTTTTAAAATGCTTTTTGCTCTTACAACAAATATTATTGACTTAGCTTTTTGCCTCCCACATCTAATCATAATTATACTGTCATTACTCAAATGCTGTAATAATACCGTATTTCCTCTAATTAGCCGGCCCTTCCTAATAAGCCGGCCCCCTCTAATTAGCCGGCCCCAAGGAGGCGCTCCAAAAAATAAGCCGGCCCCCTCTAATAAGAAGGCCCCCTCTAATAAGGCAGCCACAACATAAAATCCAATTAAAATTTAATTTTAAACTTGTCTTGAAACCATTAAAAAACAGATGCATTTAAATTTGCAGACAGTTTATTTGTCCATGTTCATTTTCAGTTTTAGTGTGATCATTTTTAAATTTTAATTTTTTTAGCATAATGAGATTCGAAAGCGATGATGAAGAAATCAAGCTCCACAGAAACTGAAGTCTTATTCGATGGAATTCAAATTAAAGGTCGTCAAGCATGCCAAAGAAATCTCAAACCACAGTGCAAGTAGCAAGTTCGTGTCTTTGGTCGCTCGTTGTTTGGTGGAAAGCGACTACTAGTATGGGACTCCTTCCATTGTCACCTCGTTAGCAGAAGCAGCAAAGAAAACATTGTACTCAAAAAGAAGCTTCTGGAGCTGAATATGCAAACGGCAGTGATTCCAGGTGGATGTACAAAGTTTATTCAAGTTTGACTTATTATTTTATGGTAATTTTTAAATTAAAATGGTTTTAGGCGCCTGATGTATCGTGGAATGGACCGTTCAAAGCTCGATTTCGAAAAGACTATGATAGGTGGATGAGTAACGATTTGCAAAAGAGTTTACAAGTGGTGGCAATCCAAAAGCTCCTTCAATGGATGTTTATTTGCAGTGGATCGTCGATGCATGGGATTCTTTGTCGCCAGAAGCTATAGCCAAGTCATTCAAGGGTCAGTTTGTTCAAATTTCTTTTACTAAGCTAGACTCCTGATTTTCAGGCTGTGGGATCACTATCTGCTATGACGGAAGTGAAGATGACAAAGTCCACTGCTTCAAGCCACATGGTCCAATTCCTGAGGGGCGAGCTGTACTGATGGATGCACGTTATTCGATCAAAGAAATGACTGTCGTCGAAGAGGTCGATGCTGAGCAAGATGAAGAGAATGGCTACATGAGCGACGAATCTCTAGAGTTGGATTGGAGTGATGAACTGAATGCACCAAATCCTGATTTTCATGCTTTCTGATTGGAATTTATCACATCCTGGTCTATCATTTATGTTAGTATTATTTGTCACATCCTGGTCTATCATCTATTTTATCATTGTTGTCACCTCCTGGTTTTAACTTTCCTGTTAGAGAATTTTAATAAAAATTTGATAAAAGGATGTTCAAAATATAAGGCGGCCCCCTCTAATTAGCCGGCCCCCTCTAATAAGGCGGCCCCCTGGAGGAGATCCACAAAATAAGCCGGCCGGCCGGCTTATTAGAGGAAATACGGTATGCTGTAATCAGAAAAAAACTGTTCTGATCTCTTTTTCATATGAGAAATTATTTGCCGGTAGATGGCCTTGTTATCATAATTTTTTTTAAACAGAAAAAGAACTGTAATTGCATTTTTTACTGAGTGTATATAATAAAATTGTCCTTATTATTCTAAAGTTATTTAGCTAAAGATTTTAAAACGACTCAAATTAAATCGCAGCATTAAAAGTCTGAATGGCATAAGCAAATTACTGAACTTTCTCGTATTTGAGTTTTTGTTCCATTTTTTATTTTTTTGCAATGGCGTGTAGACCTAGATATCAGCTTTCTAACAAGCTATCAAACTTTACTAAAGTATTACAAAAAATTTTGATGCTGCAATTCAATTACAGCCATTTGAAACTTTTGAGAAATTGACGTGTAAAATAGAAATTTAATATTTTCGGCCTGAGTACCAGGCCTGAGTAACCTTTTTTATAATAATTAATTATAATCATTTTATTTTCAGTTCAGATGCTCATCTCTTGGCTAGTGGAATACATCAGTTAGACTATTTTCTATCATCTTTTCCTTGCATGAATCGTGTGGAAGAAGTTGAGGAAGAAGAAAGCTTAGATTATTCGCTATTTGTTTCATCTCTAAACCACCAAATGGCTCCTGAATCCGGCAATGGTACTTTACAGGGGGCTGAAAGAATAGGCAAAGTGTCCAGTATGTCATCAATAGATTCAATTGATCCTGATCAAGTACATCAATTCATTCCGTATAACGTCTGACAGTCCCACTCCTCAAAAGTGATAAAATACACCTAAAACAAATTTGTTTCCGATTTCCTTTCATCCAATACATAGTTTTATCTTGTCTAAATTTCTTTTATTTGCCGCCGCAGTGGTGTCGTAACTGCCTGCCAATTGAATTGATTTTAGCTTAATATCGCTTGCCGAACTGCTCGCTCCTTGCTCTTCAAACTTTTTGATGTTCTTCTTCATAGGAATATTATCTTCTTAGTATCCCAGCCAATTCAATAGAAACCTTCGACCATTGATTGCTATATGTTCTTTGGAAGATTCTTGGCTTCTTCAATATTGCTGCCTAATTTTTTCTTTCTCTTTTGTTTATAGTAAGTTTTCGAAGCATTCTTAATAGGTACCTTTTGTAACTTTTGAAGATGGGCTTTATTAGAGGTTATACGGTAAAATGCTAAATATATAAACTTAACTAATTTATTTTTTTGCCTCTAGGAAGCCTATTTCTCTGACTGCCCTTCCGAGAATGATTTGGACAGGCTGAGCATGTGTTTGAGCGAGGTTGGATTTTAAAACTACTTTATCGCCAAAATTTTCATTTTTTTTATTTCATCACGTAATAACAGGGTTGTTTTTGTATAAATTGAGTTGTTTTCAACATTTATGCACGCCAAGATAACGCTCCACGTAACACTTACTCAAGAGCAGTAAGCACTTACCTTATCAAATGTTTTTCTGTCTTTTTTACCACCACCTCTGCAAATCTTTGCTCTTTTGCAAGCAGTTTTACACCTGTTTTCTATTCTTATCAAATATATATATATATTTGAAAACAGCGCGAGCATTTATTCCTTTCTATTTTTTAAGTTTCTATTTACTTTTGTTCTTTTGCGAAGTTTTTAAGTAGAGGATATTTAGCTAAATAGGTGTTTTGATAGCGAGCTAAAAGCAAATATTTTTAATAACAACTTTCCTTTTTCGCTTTTTCACAATCGCAGATACAAAGTATGAAGTGTAGAGTCCATAAAACGCACGACTACTGCATGTGCTTTTTCATTTTTTAGAAGAAAAAAGGTTTAGAATACTTTTAAAGAAAAAAGCTTATCTTATTTATAATTCTCAATGACAGAAAATATCTATCACATAAATATCATAGAAAATTCTTTGTATCAATTCATTTCCTCATATAAAATATATTCAAGGAAATTCACAAAAAAATAAAGCGATAACGAAAGCATTTCTTTTTGGAAATTTCTCAACTGGTCAGTACTTTGTACTTTGCTTCAAAGTTTTTTGAGCGCTTTTCACAATAAAAAAGGAAGATGTGATAATACACGGTGCGCCAATTTTTTCGCACGTAACTTTTACGTGCATAACTTTTTGGTTTTTCATGATTTTGACGTAATTTTTTTTTAAAAGAAAGCTGAGACTCTAGGCAACCAAACCGTACCAAATTTGTTTATGTTTGTTTGTCGTACACACTACCCGTTTGCTCCGTTTGCCTGGCCGCCCTATTCGCCTGGTTTGACGCCTTGCGACTTCTTTCTCTGGGGATGGGTGAAAAGAAGGTCTACACGACTCCAATCACATCAATGGCCGAGCTCAGAAGAAGAATCACACAAGCGTTTGCAGAGCTGCCTGGTGAGATGATCAACAGAGCAATGGGAGCATATAAAAGCCGCCTCGAATACTGCCTAGAAGTGAACGGAAGATCAGTTGAGCAGGAATATGAGTGAAAAGAGTTGTTTATTTTGACTGTTGTCACAAAGTGGTGTTCAAATAATTTTTTTTGTCAATGTTTGGTACGGTTCGGTTGCCTAGAGTCTCAGCTTTCTTAAAAAAAAAATTACGTCAAAATCATGAAAACCAAAAAAGTTATAGCCAAACCAAATACGTGCGAAAAAATTGGCGCACCCTGTATATTTAGAAAGAAATTTTTTTTTCGTAACCTGTGTTTTTCTCGAAACTTTTAACTAAAAATAAAAAAATATTTTGATTGACGCCAAAAATTAGTTCTCGGCCGGTTTGTTAGCGACCGAAAATTTTCCTACTTGACACGATGAATCAGTTTCAGAGGGCATAATTTCTTTACACAATGGAGGTCGGAAGTTGGATTCCGAAGTTCTTGAGGTCCCGTAGCTCTGCTATTTTTCAAAATTTTTTCGTTCTGTAAAGTTATTTTATCCATAGTTAAAGTTTTTCCATTAAAATAAAAATGAAAAATAAAAAATTAGAATGGAACTACCGACTTCTGACTTCCTAACCCCGCGTTTGATACTTCACTATGGGCATAATATATAAGTTGAACCACAAATATGCATAAACTGTTTTTCCACTAAGCAAACCTCTGATTCTGACACCGGATTCTTGTTCATCGTGGTCGATTTGCTTAGAAAACAGCTCTTGAAGTTGCAGAGTTGCTGTCAAATTTTGAATTCCTCACAAGACAATAAACATTCAAATTTAAAAATCAAGTATTTATTGTCTTGAGAGGAATTGAAAATTTGACAGCGACTCTGGAACATCAAGAGCTGTTTTTTTAAGCAAATCGACCACGATGAACAAGAATCCGGTGTCAGAATCAGAGGTTTGCTCAGTGGAAAAACAGTGTATGCATATTTGTGGTTCAACTTATATATTCTTTTTGCACATTTTGTCACATTTTTTATAAAGTATTGTTTAGTGTCAAAATAACCGTGGGATTCTGTTCTTTCTTTCCTTTACCAACATCCAGCTAGAAATTACTTCTACACAAAGTTATGGCCATTTTTACGTAAAACTTGAGGATTTCTAAAAAACGGTTTAAAGAAGTAAAATCAAAAATTCTCTGTGAAATTGAAATTACTCTCCTAAAAATTTGAGCACAATAGATAGCCCTGATTACGTGCTACATTTCGTAAAATCACATTCTTAGGTGGTACATAAATTCGAACAAGTACCACCCATAAATACTCTAAATATTGGGTATGTGCAGGTGGTCAACAATCACCCACTTTCAAACACTCGAAAAGTGTCAAAAAGGATATTTTTGACCTCGTTTTTTTCTATCGTGTTCTTCGTGGAATTCTACACCAGAAGCCTCATTTGGTACACTTGGGCTTGACAGTGTTAAACTACTACACTAGTAAAGGTCTAATTTGGGTCCACAAGTCATAGGAAGAGCATAAAGAGCTTAAACTACTTTAAAAAATTTTCTCTTGATAGTTTTACTTGCTGAAATCTCCGAGGTGCAAATTTAGCCAGCGCTTTTCAGTCTCACAAAATCTGATAATGAAGCCTAACAACTAGAATTGGCTTGGAATCGATCTTTAGACCGGAACAGGAATTTTACTTTTTCTAAAATCGGAACCGGAATCGAAATTTTAGTTTTGTAAAAACCGGAACCCGAATTTCACCTTAGCCGAGACCGATATCGAAGCAGCAAGAACCTGTTTTTTTATTGAAAAAAATCACTGCTGTTTTATTCTGACATTTAACACATAAAATTCATACAATAATTAAAAATACGCGTTTGAAATCAGCTGAGCAAGGTTTATCACACATAAAATTTTGATAGAGCTGGGTCGGAAATTATATTTATACTGGAAGCCGAATGGGAACAGGAATTGAGTTCTATTTCAAACCTGAACCGGAATTAGATATTTATTTGCAACCGGAACCGGAATCCAAAAAACAGCCGGAATCCCGGGCCAACTCTATTAACAACCTCCCTAACTTTACCTCATTTTCAGCACTCCCCCTGCTAAAGCCCCTACCTAAGGTCCGTTTTGTTGCTGGTTTGACTAGCGGCGCCGGCGCACGTGCAACTGTGTTCTCGGCAGTGATGGGTCCGCCCCACCCCGGTGCGTGGGGCGGTACCAGAGCATAAATAAAAATAGTCCAAGGCGTAGGGCAGGGCGAAGGCAAGGTGTGGTGCTGGGGCGGGCTATGGTGTGCCCGGAGCTTCTCTATTTGTGCCAAAACTTTGCAAAAAGGCTTCAATTTTTTAAATTTCAATTTTATTTGGCCTTGCGAATTGATAATTTGGCACATTCGGGGAGTGCCGGGGCGCTAGTCTGGCGAGCCCTGGGGCGTGGGGCGGTGGTGCTGGGGCGAAAATTGCCCGCTTACCCATCACTGGTTCCCAGCTATTAGATTAATTTAATTGGACCAATTGATTAGCTTTTCGTGGAGTCTTCCATTTCTAAATACTTAACAACAAATAAGAAAACCATAACAAGTAAAATAAACTAGCAACTAGCAGCGGTTATAACACGTGCAGGAAATGGACTTTTTAGATGGGAGCGTAAGGAGGATAGGCTCCTAACTTTTATTGCAATCTGTGCTACAAACAATACTTCCTTTTCTAAGCTGCCCACGTGCTACGCTTTCTGCATTGTTTATCTTTTCCCACATAATCAAGTTAAAATGGAGGAAGTAGTGAACAATTATAAATGCTCTTTTATCAATCAAGTACTAGTTTGTTCAAAAATTGACTAAAAAATGTCGAAAGTAAATCAATACCTCCATTTCTGTAAAACAAGACTGCGCGGAGAGTTCTTTTCGGGTTTTGGAAATAGAGAACTAAAAAAGTCACTCAGGCTGACTGAGGGTGCACCAATCAATAATCCCCTTGATGGTTGGTGTTTGTTGTTATTGTAATTGTTTCTGCGTACTTTTTTTGATCACTAATTACTTAAACAATTCAGTATTCCGCCTGCGAAGTTTTTTCAATTTTAATTTACTCCCTTGTTCTACCTAAAATCTATTGATGCGAATTCTTAAACCTTATACTAACGGAAGTCGTTCTATTTCACAGGTAATTTTTCTATTTGCAGCTCCTAAACTTAGTTTTTCGAACTGTTCATTAGAAAGCTTATTTCTAAAGATTTGAAAATTTGCTTTGTTTTCCTTGTTGTTTACTTTTTTCTACTTTTTTTTCTTGGACATGGATTTTTTTGGTGCAAAAAGGGTCTATTTTGGTGCAATATTTTGCACAAATTTTGGTTTTGCGTTTTTCTAGTTAATTTTTAACCTTTTTTTAACGTGGTAACACTATCAGGTAGACCTGCGATCGCAGGTCTACCTGATAGTATTATCACTTTTAAAAAAAGGTAAAAAATTTAAATAGAAAAACGCAGAACAAAAATTTGCGCCAAAAAAAGTAAATTCGCATCAAAAAAGATCCTTTTTACACCAAAAAAAATCCATATCCTTTTTTTCGTTCTGATCTGTTTTCATCTTAGCTTGAATATTCCGACAGAAGCAGTTTGACAAGCAAATCGACCATGCTGAACACGAATCTGGTGTTAGAATTTGGCTTTTGAAATTATAAAATCACTGTCAAATTTCGAATCCCATTCGAGACAAATAGAAGAATAGAGAATAGCTATTCCCTAAAAACTACAAAAAAATCGACGCATTCCAAAATGGTCTATTTTACTATTTTTGATTTTTAGTTAGGAAAAAAACCTTGTTTCATTTCACATGTTATATATATAATTAGAAAGCTTTTAATGTCAGCGTTACTTTAATATACAACAAGCATTAAAACTGTCAAAAATTTTCAACACGAATTAAATTTAGAAAAAAAATCACCACTTATACACCCCCAAAAATGACCTCTTTTCATTAGCCTTTTTGCCAGTATTTTTTTCTCAGATTTAAAAAAAACTGCTAACACAATCTTGTTCAGCGTGAAATTCTGCACAAGTACGCACCAAAGTTACAAACAGTAATGCAAGTGTTAAAGTGACTTGAGATTAGGGTCTTGGTAGGATAATCTATGACTTAGGGGGTTGAAATGCACGGCGAAACCAAGAAACTAGGTTAAGCCAAATTGCTCTAACTTGTGGGTGTTATTTGAAAATGACAGAAAATCTCAATTAATTAAGCCTGTTCCGGCAGTTATTAAAAAAAGAAGATGCACAACATTCGATTTAGGGTTCTTTTCGGTTACCGGGACCTTACCAGAAACTGCTATTTTAACCGTTCTTATCGCTTATCTGGAGCACCTTATTATAAATTTGATCATGGTGATTGATATATAACATATGTAATACATAATCATTTCAATCACCACAATAAAAATTTAAAAAAGTAATCAGGAGGACCAAGAAATTATCAGAACTTATTTGAGAGTGAGGTCCCGATAATTGAAAAGAATCGATGCGGAATAGTCGATTTAGTTCGTAAAAAACTATAAGAGTCTACGTTTGACGCCACCAAAAAAGTTATGGCCACTTGATAGTACCAAAGACCACATAGGGACCAAGGCATTTTAGGGTGTATTTGGAATAGCCTTGTTGGGCTAAGGCATGGTTCGATGGGGTCACTGTGTTCAATTCTGCTCTCAACGAACATTTTTATTCCAAATAGTCCTAAAATGAGTAACAAAAAAATCAGTAACACTGAAGGTGTGTAGGTAGACCAGCAGGAATCCAATCAGAAATTTGAGGAGTTAGTTAGCGTGAAGGAGTAGGTATAGATAAATATTGTGATATAAAGGATAAAAGCAGCTAAATGTTTCATAAAAGCAACTTCAAGGGGAAATTGTTTTGAAAAAAGCATTGAGTTCCTAGCAGCTAGATTTTTTTTTAAATTATTTATTCTTTAAAATTTTTATTCTGTTAAAATCCCTACTTAGGTATCCTCAGACGCAGCTGACCGCAAGAAGCCTTCCTTGTTCAGCGACATCATCCAGGCCCAGCTAGCCTTGTGGACCCTTATATTCTCTATCTTCTACAGCTATGCCTGGCAGCAGCATCGCAAGAAGTTTCTGCTCTCTTTGGTAAATATGTCAAATATGTCTTACACAAGCGCTTCTAAACGTACTTTATTTGAAAATTTGTACTTTATTTGATTCCCGAAATCTTTAGAATTTTTAAGATTTTACTCCAAAATCTTTATTTTCGACGCTCAAAACTCGATAAGCACTAGATAAAATGACACTTTTGACAAAAAGTGACCAAATTGTACTTTATTTTAAAATTTTGAGTTTGCAGCCCTGACTTACACAAACTTAAAACTAATATTAAAAATTTCAGTTTTTTGTGGTGCCTCCAGTGATCTTAGTGTGCTGCACCATATCGTCCCTACTAACCACCATTGTAATTTTGGGACGATTATTCTCAGCTCCTCTCAGCATCCAGCAAATGTTCAGAATGGGCAAGAATGACGAAGATGAAGGTTGGCAGTAACATATTTTAACATAGAGATCTCTAAATTTCGTTTTAGTCCAAACAAACTTAGGCAGTAACTATGGCGGAAGTGGCATCTTGCGTAGAAAACGCTCCATGTCCGGCAATTCCTGTCATTCCACTAATTCCAATAGATCTACTTCATGTGAAGAGCTGCCCAAACCAGTTTGTCGGTAGGCTATTGATGTGTGATTATGTAAATACAGTCAGCTCTCGATATCCTAAAAAGTTCGTTCCCGCCGTTTTAACTCTATTTTTGAAGTTTTGCTAAAACTGATTCGTCAGTCTAGTACAGTCGACTCTCCCATTAACGAACGGATGAGCCGGTGCCGACACAGTAGCTCGACTCTCCCATTAACGAACGGATGAGCCGGTGCCGACACAGTAGCTCGACTCTCCCATTAACGAACGGATGAGCCGGTGCCGACACAGTAGCTCGACTCTCTCAATAACGAATTTTCAACTTTCGTCTTCTTAAAATGGAATTTTAAAAGCCAAAAATATTTTTCGATGAGGTTCACTGCATAATAAATCTTTTTCAAGCTCTCTAATTTTTGTGAAGGTGGCCTAAAAAATAGCTAACGGTAGATAATGAATTGGGTGCAACTCGTTTTATAGCAGAAGACGTCATATTTTGACAGGTGAATATTGCTTTTCATTTTCCCACTGGGTTTTTTTTTCACCTGTGCGATCATGATGTTATAAAAATCAAGCAATTAGTCACTAATCAAAAGGCTAAGTAACCTGTGAGAACTCTTCTGCCTTTAACCAATCAAGGCTACCTAAATAAACTTTACCGCTAGCTTTACCTCTGCCTTTACTTTTAACTTGTTTAACAACAAGTTTCACCGTTGCCTATAGCTGTAGATAAGAACAAAGGTCATGGTAAAGAAGTTATTTCTATAATTTCATAAAGTACTCCAAATATAGTACGTTGTAGACGATTAAATTTTTATCGAATGCCTTAAAAAGTTATGCTTGATTACTGAATTGTGGTTGTTTTCACTTGTTCAAATGAAACTTTGTGTTTGGTTAACAGTCAACTCTCTGAATAACGCACGCTGAGACCATATTTGGAACGTCCCTCTCCCAATAACGAACTCTCTCAATAACGAATGGCTAAGCAAAAAACAGTGGCATCGTGGTATTTTTCTAATTTTTAGCAAGAAAACCTTAAAATAAGGTAAATGACGAAAGTGCGACACAAACTCACCCATAACTAATCATCACTTCACACTAATCATTTTGCAGAAAACATTCCACATCCCAACATGGTGGTTCTAGTCTGTCACTAGTATGTGGCACACCCACATCTCCTCTAGGCAATGGTTTTGCTAATGGCTTCACTGCAAGTTACAATGGCTTCGGCAGCTACAGCAATGGGCTGAACAGTCGGTCACTGAGTGTTAGTGGCACAGCTCCAAAACTTAGCTATCAATTTTCGCACAGTGCTGGAGGTGGTGACCTTCACCAAAAAAATCTGTGAATGGACAACAATATAAGCTAGACTTTCATTATACAACCTATTATTCCTCTGTATTTCTGCTGCTGATATTATTGATTGCTGATTATTATGTCGTTGCTACGGGTAGACTAATATATTTTGTGTTGCCTTTTCTTTACTTCCTTATTTTCTTATTGAATTATAAAGCAATCCATTGTCCCATTTTTTGTTTTGGTGGTATCATATATATGTGCTTGGTGTATTATCATAAAAAGCTGGTCGACTAAATCAGAGAAAATACTGAAAAAGTCGAAAATATGGAGCACAAGAAATTTGTACTACAGTTATAGGTGTAGCCAGATTTTTTTTTCAAGGGGGAGGTGGTAGCTAAAGCCTCCCAGGGATCATTTTACCTACACCGTTTTCGACTTTTGCACTGTTTTAAATCTACAAATTTTTCCAAAAAAATACAGGGGGTGTGGGGCTGAAGCCCGGTTAGCCACACCCTGGATAGTCCATGGCTACAGTCAAACCTCGATTTAACAATACCCATAACAGTTTGTTCCCGCCTAGGGTCGGACACCTTTCACCTCTATTTTTGAAGTCTTTTGCCAGTTCTGTTTTTGATAGTCTGGTTCCGAATATTGCACAAATTCCGATACGTATTCTATTTTTTCTCAATTAGAAAAAATTGGGTTTTTAAAAAGAGATCGGCAAAATCGGAATCCTTGCAAAATTTGCAACCAGAATAATTTATTTACAAGAGTTCAAATAAAAGCTGTGAAAAATGGTTTATGTTGACGAAAATGTATTTCATTTTACATTGTTCTCAAAAAACTGTAGCTGACAATTTAATAAAAATCCAACTAAATTAAGGTTTCAGGCAGTATTTACGTACAAAATTTTTGGAAATCAGCTTACCAAACTTCCTTAAATTAGTAGAATCGTTTTTGGACGCTCTGTATTAGTAAAATAATAATGGTATTTTTACGAAGCTTTCTGTGTTCTTTCTCATATAATTCAAGTTTCGAGGGTTTATTTGTACTGTTCCTACAAATACATTGATATTTGTATATTTTCATAGATTTTGCATTGTTTTTCTCAATATTACTACTATTATCAACCAATACCTAGATTAATTTCATTGAAGAGAGTTAGTAATTATTTCTTGACCATTTTCAACTATTTTTTGTGCTCAATTTTATTTGGTTCAGCTAATAACATTTTTACTATTTATTATTTACACACATATAAACATAAAAGAAAGAAATAAGAGCAAAAGTAAAAATCGGATACTTGAAAACCCAAAATAAAAAAATGTTCTTTTAAGTTTATGAGTATAGTCGATCCTTGATTTAGTGTGCACCCTAGGAATCGATGTTGTAGTACACTAAACCCAGCCGTTCACTAAATTGGGTGTTCATTGGCCCTGAGTATACTTCTAGAAACATGTTTCAAGAAACATTGAACATTTTTGCATTCTTTTGCCAATATCTTTCCAGCGTCTAATTTTTTATTTAGCAACAATTTACTCAAAATGAAGCTTGGCATGTCAGCTTTCTAGTCCACTTTTCAGAATTTAGTCGTCTAACAAACAAAATGTTTTAAGAAAAATCCCTGTTACGACATTGTCACCCCGTCACAACGAATGCGAAAAATTGTGCGCAAGTGAACACTAAGTCGGGGTTCGAGTACTTTTTTGGTGTTTTGGGTGTATTCACGTAATTCGGGTCCTATCCTGGTGGTTCACGTACTTTTATACAGTTTAGGGAGTATCCACGTGGTTTGGGACCCATCCTAGTAGTTAAGGTTCCATCATACAGGTTCGAGGCTATCCACATGGTTCAGGCTCCAGCTAAAATACTTTCTTGGTGGTTGAGGTCCCATCCTGAAACCCTACCTGGCCACCTACCTACCCTACCAGTAAGAGCGTAGTAAGAGAGACAGTGACCATAGTAAGAGTGACAAATACCGGTGTATCGAGAAATTCGATTTTTTTCACTCAATCTACTACGTATCCATAGCTGCTTCCACGTGTACCACCACTTGTTGTTTTGGTATGCCACACTAGAATATCTTTAGGAATGTCATTCCAACCAAAGGGCTCAGCTTTTTCTCTGCAACAGAGAAAAATAAGGTAGGAATTAGAGTTACTTTCAAGCCACATTTAACAACTTTGAATAGCAGAAACGAAAATTTTTAAAGAAAATAAAAATTTTAAATTTTGCATTATTGCACTTTTGTTTCAAAAAATGGGTAGTGTGATTGGTCAACACGCCCCGGCCTGACTGTAAGACCAGCACATTCTGATGGAGAATCCGGATCTGGAAACCGTTTAAAAAAGGCCGTTTGGCTCGATCTTCCGACCAATTTCTGAATAGCGTAAAATGAAACTTGCAATAGCTCGTTAGAGAGGGCAGAAACTAAGCTTTCTAATGACATATTGTTCAGGTGTTTATGATAACTGAATGTAAAGTTTTTGGCCTAAAAAAAGTTGTGTCATTTTTCCAAAAAGGATTTTTTACTTAAATGTGCAAAATTAGGTGTGATAGAGGCCTAAAACCATCATACTATTTGAAAAAAACAAACAAAAGTGCACCAAAAAGTGCTTTAAAATAAAACTAAATGGAGTTTTAAGAGTGTTAAGCAACAGTTTCAAAAAAACTAAGAAATATTTTCTAACAAGCTATTGCAATCATTCGTGCATATATAAAATATTTGAGTACCAGCTGATTTTATGAACTTACCTAGGTCTCATTTGACGCCATTCAGAAATTGGTCGGAAGATCGAGCCAAACGGACTTTTTTTTAAACAACTTCCAGATTCGGATTCTCCATGAAATTTTGCACCAGAATGTGTTGGTCTTACAGTCAGGACTTCCCGTGTTAAAGTACATTATATATTATTATTATATCATACAGATTCTTCCAAAAAGCGGTCCGCATGTTTTTTTCAAACTTCTAGCACTGAAAACACGTTTTTAGGTGGCGTCGACACTTTACGGATTTTTTTAAACCAAAATTTGACTTTTTGCTGTGAGATAATTTTGACCGCCATTGTAACGAGTTATAATTTGTAACGATTCGCTGTTATACCGGTAATTTTGCCTAAAAGGGCACCTAGACACCTCAAAAGATGGAATTTGAACAAAGTTTTGAATACTGTGACCTATCGCATAAAGAAACTTGAGTACGCGTGCTTTTTCATGCATCCAGAGTCACTATCGAGTGATTTGTGACGGGGGTATTCGTGTGTGCACAGACTTACCTGCTACATGAACTCCTAATTGAATAAAATGCATTTTAAAAAGTCTTTTTGCCTGAATCCAGTCAAAAAAACATGATATAATACTCTTAAGTCAACTATTTTCTCGCCATTCACATTCGCTGAAAAGTATCGACCGCCACCTAAAACGTGTTTTTAGCATGTCTTGAGTGCTCAAATGTTGAAAAAACAAGATGCGGACCACATTTTGGAGAATGCTGTATAATGTACTTTTGGCGTAAAATTTAAAAAACCATGGTTTTTGCGCGCAGCGGCATGTACAAGATTTCAATTGGCGGTGCACAGTTCTCTTTCGTCTCTCACTGTACTCTTTTGAACTGTTTGAAGTAAGTGAAAAGAGAACTGTCTCCGCCAATTCAAATTTTGGGCATGCCGTTGCGCGCAAAAATCATGGTCCTTCGAAAAAAGCTTTGTGGTTTGATAATAATAAAAAAGCCTGTATGCACTGCTTTAAAGTGCTATGTGAATTGAAATGCGTGGATGTACATTTTAAAAGCCTCATAGACTTTTTGAAATATTTACTTGTTTATTCCGAACTGAGTAAGAAAACAGGACTCTGGCGACCTCTTAGCACATCCTAAGTGGAAAGTAGCACTAAAAATTGATTATTTACTGTTTTGAGAGTTTACAATATAGATATTACGCAAAATACTAACTTTGTGTTTAGCACCAATTTTAAATTAACCGCAAAACCAGCCATGTCAGTAGCAAAACTTCTTGAAGGAGCATAGATTACATTCCATTTTATGATGACTCCTATTGAAAATTAAATCGTGACCATCAAAACGTAAGCAAGGGATTACCATTCACAACGTGTGGTGCTTCCACTAATGTATTCGCTGGTAATCCTAGAAATTATAAAACATATAAGGATGCACTTGCTCGTGCAGTCAACTTTTGCTATAGCAGCACTAAGGACCGGTGTCTGGGGTGGTCTTAAAGTGAGGGTTTTTAATATTTTTTTTTAATCTCAGCTGTTTTTCAAATATTGGTTTTTGATTTAGGGGGAGGGTATTGCAAATAAACATTTTTTGTGAAAAAAATGTATGTTTTTATTGACTGAATTTTGGCTATTCGCAGAATCATCCTGGTTGCTTTGATAGAGACCACTGTATATTTTTTATTAATACTTTTTCAACCCTTCAAAAATCGGAAAAAATCGTGTTCATCTCGAGATCTTGGTTGTTCAGTCAAATCTAAAAGCGAAATCGGCAGAGCTCATGCGAGTTGAAATATAGGGTCCATAGGGGGCAATTATTAGAAAGAAGGTAATTAAGATAATACACAGTAATTTTTAATAGAACGATTTCTAAGAAAAGATCAGAAATGTCCTTTAATAAAAATAATTTTTAGTGAACCTCACCTACTGCCCAAAAACCTATAGTCTTGACATTTTTAATGTAATTGTCAAACAGGCGAATATCATAAGAGTTGTCGTCATCTGCAAAGTAGACCACTGCATTTCTGTGGAAATTGCGATAGTGCTTTCGAATATACTCCAGACCGAAATTCCTATGTGTCCATCCACGTTCTACAAATAATAATAATTTATATGGGTTATGGACAAAAAAACTTACTCGGAAATCCAGGCATTGTAGTAGTAAAGAAGTAAGAATAAGGTATTTTGGAACCTAAAAAGTATACTTTTACTGAAAAAATTTGGACAAACTAGTAATGACATACGCTGAAGTATCCTCTCCACAGCTGGTACAGTTTCGTTCCCATCTTCAATGACAATCCAGTGAATGCCGTGAACATGCATCAAAGTCTGAGAAAACCTGAAACAGAAGTTTTGTTTTCACATTTGAAAAAGAGTTTAAACCAACCTAGTCATGTCTGCTAGCCTCTCAGGTCGCTTGTGAGTTGGAGTAACAATAATAATTGTTGTTTCGTTGTACAGAGCTTGGCCCCACAAGTAGGTCTCCCAAATTACAAGGATAAAAAGAAAGTGAAGAGCAAATTGTAGAAGCTTTTTTCCCACACCGACGTATAATACTGAAACTGTAGAGCATAATACAGAAGAACACAGAAAAAATTACCTGTGTGTTTAGTTGGCACCGATTGCTTTCTGCGATTCAAAATCAAGTGAGAAATTTGTAACATTAGAGGTAGTGATTTCATGGTCTGCCGACACATCTAAAGTTTTTGCTTTTCCCCTTTTTAGCGAAAATGTTTTTGACCAAAGTTTGACTATATGCCGTGGGCGACCAAGTTAAACCACCTTATACTAGAGCATTTTACAGCGTTTTGGTCACTGAAGTTGGTAAAATGGCCTATAAATGCAATTTTGATCAAGAGTCAAAAGTAGTGCGCGCATCTCAAACTCTCAAGCCCCGAAAGGGACGCAGGAGGCTTGGGGTGGTTTAGCCGCCCTGGCCTAGTTTCAGAGTCCCACGTTCTGGAGATCTGCCCTTCATTTCTTTTTGTATTTCGAAAAAAAAATTAAAGTCACCTCTTAGCGGTAACTTTGAAAATTTACAAACATATTTAAAAGGTCGAAAAATAGATTCTGTAAAAAGTAAGATATGTCTTTAAAAGTGATGTAGCTAAAGCTAAAATAATCACTGCACATGTTATTTAACTCATCTAAGATAGCTCAGACAAAATTATTTCCAAAAGTGGTCAAAATTTAGGTTTTTTACAAATGGCCTAAATGTGTGATTTAATTTTTTCGAATTGCTGAAAAGTCTTTGAAAGGGCAAAGAGACTGGCTGGAAAGCTCTGAAAAGTTAGGGTAATTGAATAAGTGGGTGAGTACCGAAAAAAATTACACATGATAATATCGACCAAGTCCAGTTCAATTGATTTAGACAGTTGGATGGGGGAGGTGGTATAAACAATAAAAAGACTAAGCCATTTATCTCATGATCTAGTTTCTTTTATACCATTTTTTCCGGCCCACAAAAAAATATTTTTTTGCCATTTGAACTTTTTTGAGTCAATATAAAAGCCTTAAAGTGCATTTAGAAGGTTAAAAAAATGCAAATTAAAGATGTGTTTATGAACAAGGAAACAAAAAAATAGAAACTGAAAACAATGAAAAACGTATTTTTACTTAATTTTTTACAATTTTCGATTCATATAATAAAAATAAATAAATGCTGTCATTAGGGATGTAAGTCCAAAGTCAAAAGTCTTCGATTTGGTTAATCGAACCGAAAATTTCGGGTTTTGTTGCGGTTGCCCAATTTTTTTTCTGCGACTTTTTATTTGAAGGATTTTGTCCGTTTTCGGCTTGGTTAATCGAAATTTTCGGTTAACTTTCTGGCCTTATCTTCTTTCTTTTGTTCTTTTTTTTTCAGCCTATGGTTAAACCGAACATTTTGGTTTTCGTTCTATGGATCGGTCAACTGGACCAAAAATTTCGGTTGACCGACAGCCCTGGTTGTCATAGTTTTTAATGTAACTTTTTCAACACATGAGTGTTGGGCTATACATGAGATGTGATCCGACTATAATCTAAATTTCTGTATTCAGTTTAAGCCAATCAACCGGCGCAATCAAAAAGTCGCTAGCACTGGTTGATAAAGGGCCTACTAATTGATGAAAACCGATACCGTAGCCTACCGGTATATTTTGATCAACCATTAGGACACCGGAAAAAAAATCGGCTGGTTGATGGTGGATGAAGCCTAAGCTGATAAAATCGAGGAGTGCTCAGGACTGTCTGTGTTATCCAGGGCGCGTAAACGTTCTTATTAATAAGATTTGTCCTTCTAATTCTTATTTTTTTTTTTAATTTTACGTCAAAATTAGGGATGATCGTTTGGCCTTTTGCGATTGTGCGATTGCGATTATTTTTGCTCACAGTTAGTGCGATTGCAATTATTTTCAAAAATCAAGTGCGATTAATCGCGCGATTGTGCGATTGTCATCCAGATTAAAATTCTATGCAAATAATCGATTCAAAAGCTAACTTTATTTGCAAACAAGCATCGATACATCAACATCAATAACTGTATTTGAACAAAGGCAAATTTTCATGAAGGAATATCAATTTTTCCGCATTCTACGGCAACAAATTTGATCGCTTATAGTCGTAGACATCTCGGGCGACGGAAAAGAGCTGTTAGCTGGCCACACTAGTTGCTGGAGCAGAGAGGTAAGAAGCAAAACTTGAGACAAAAATAGGAGAAAAACGTTTGAGTTTGTTGCAAAACATGCAAGGTACGATTAATCGCAAATAATCGCAACAATTTCCAATTTGCGATTGCGATTATTTTCAAAAATAATTTGCGATTGTGCGATTGCGATTATTTCGTCAAAATTTTGTGCGATTGTGCGATTTGCGATTGCGATTAATCGCAATCGCGATCATCCCTAGTCAAAATCTTATTTTTCAGCAGCAATAGAGCAATAATTACTGGACGCAATAGCATATTTCGTTAAAATACCCTAAAATGCCCTCACTTTCAAAATTTTAATTTTTAAGCCCTGGTTCTAATGAATTGCTCAATGTGTGGTGACGTGAAAAAAAATTTCTTAGAGTATAAATAGATACATTTTTTAAAACTATAAAGCAATATAAAAAGTTAAATATATGGCTGTTATAAATCGCAGTTTGTGATTCACAACAAATTAAAACAAGTGAACTTAATAATCATAGGGTCAGTCAAACAATGATACATGTTTGTCCTCGTTCTTTGGCCGGCACTGAAAAAATAATAATAGTAATAAGTAAATAAATAATTCTTCAGGCATTTTATAATGTAGGCAAAAATAACTTCGTTCTTCGATATGAAATAAAGAAATTATAGTGAAAAATTGGTGCTTTCTTCTCCAGAACATATAAGGTCCAAGATATCGAAATGAAAGATGAAATCGAAACTCGGAAATTTTCAAAATCGAATTTCGAAAAAATAAAAATACCGAAAATTGAAATTCGAAAACCGAATTTTATTATTGAAAATTTCAAGAAATTAAAAATATCGTCTACTTTTTCTTTCGTAATTTTTGGTTTCAGAGAGTTTTCTAATAGAACCCCCTCTCTAATAGTGCCCCTTCTAAACGAGGAAATAGTATCTAATAGAGCCGCCAGGGCCGCTTTTAGAATATTTACGGTATTTTGAAAATCGAAAAGTAAAAAGTATCGAAAATCAAAATTCGAAATTTCGAAACGTGCCTAATGTGTGGTATTAAAAAGTTCAACTATACCTTAAAATTTTTGTGTATTTCCGAGGTTTTTCTTTTAACTTTGCAAAAAAGTGAAAAAAACCTTATGTGGGTTTTTTTACCTGCAAGAGCACAAACATGGTCAGACCGAACACTACAAACAAAGTGATGAAGACCACTTCCACCACAAAGAACACAACAAATGTGTCTGACCACACACAGTTGATTTCATTTGTTCTGAAACATTAATGAAAAGTGAGTGAAAACTAGCTAATAGTCTACAAGTACCCTGATTTCTGGACCTCTTTGAACACTTCTCTGTCCTTAGAAATATCTATTGGATGGCTTTTTTCCTCTTCTTCTTCCTGGTTCTGTTCCACAGGGTAGTAATCAGAATAAATTTTTATGTTATGCACTTCTCTTTGTTGCATCTTATTGGGGTTAGAAACATAACTGCTGCGTCTGGGCGCCTTGGGTTTGCGTCTGCGAGACAAATATTGGTTGTATTGGGCGTAGTCTTTTACAGGTTCTTCTATAAAATCAGGTAATACAGGGTAATTTTTTTTCAAATGACCGAGTTTTTTTGTTATAACTTCTTTAAAGAGACGTTTTTTTCTATCTTGCAGCGTTGCTCTGCGCTTTTTTGAAAAAACCTCGCAGAAATAAGCCGGCTTTGGTTTAAGGTCCAGAAATCCTTTCAAATTAGTTATTTACACCGTCAAATTTGAAAAATTTGTTTTTTATACCAAATCGTAGCCTTGGACTTCAGCTTTCAAACGAGCCATCAAATGACCCAATAAATTATACCAATCAAAAAGTTGAAGAAAAAAGTCCCTAAATGAGCTGAATTTTTGAGGAACTTTCTCTTAATTCAAAGGGGAATCACCTGAGGTGATATGTGTTCAGCTAAAATTCGACATCATATCATCTGATATGACATTGACACGGAGGACGTGATGTGTGAGTGATATCTTTGTATAGTATTTGGGTCGGGGAGGGTGTGTGTGTTACGCTAATTAATGGTCCCCTTGAGGGAAATTTATCTTTTTTCTGTGAAATATTTTAATGAGCGAGTTTGTATTCATTGGAAAGCCCTTTCGCAGGCGAAGGACCTTTTGCGTTTAGATTTGGGTTTTGCTGTGAAAATTTTCGAAATTTTCATGGTTGAACTTGAAAGTTGGGGGTTTTATGGGAAAATCGGAGCGAAAAGCTTTTTGTGAACAAAAACTTGTTTTGAATTGCCGCCAAATTTGGGTTTCCGATTGGTATTGTAGTATTTTGCTACACTGAACTTTACCTTTCAAATGCGGGCGCCCGAGAGGGCGCCAGTCCTCTTGTGATATATTATCATGATGATATCATAATAATATGACAATGAGATGATATAAAGTAATATCAGCAGTTTTACTTTAGATGACGTAAAAATGATTATTCCGATTGTTTCATTATTCGTTATTAAGGAATTGACATACTTGAATTTGACATACTCATCATGAATTTAATTAAGATCAGCGTCGGGAATTTCTAAACATCGGCGCCAGCGCCACATATCGGAGATATTCTTATTTTAGTTAAATAATTTCAAACCAACAATGAAAGTAACTTTTAATCATAAAATTTATTGCTATTACTGCTAAATAAGATGCGTGATTGTGTCCTGAGGAGGTCATGTGGTGTCTACAATAGCACGCAACCCGAAAAAAAGCGCCAGCGTTAGCCAATTTTTCAAAATCAGCGCCGGCGTCAGTACGCCGTGCGTTAGCACCCGGCGCTAAAATAATGGCCTGGCGCTCGTGCGGATATGAAGTTGAGCATTTAAATCGGTAAAAAGCTGGGAATTAGGTACCCTATTCTTTTTAATGAGCGCCCCGGTGCTCTATTTTTCAACCTGTGGAATTTTTTGTGTGTTAAAAATGCAATAAAACATGGTTTACCAACCTCCCCCCCCTAGTTTCAGCAAAGCGGCGGCGTACTGTGAAAGTCGGTCATCGGTTCGATTCCGGTTTTTCATTGACTTTTACCAAAATGCGACATTCTAATTCACGTTAGAATTTACCTGTTACCCACCTTTCAAAATAATCCCATCGGCGGCGAGCATGCTCCTTTAAAGACTTTTTCTGCATCTTTTTGAAATAAGTTGGTAGCTCGTTTGAAAGCTCAAATCCGGCGCTAAATGCTGGTAAAAAATAAATAAAAACAAAAACTTTGAGAAATGTCTGACAGAAAAAATTTTTAATATTTGACGGGTGAATTACTAGTTTGACGGAATTTTCGAACCTTTTGACGGGAGAAATCACTTTTTTATCACAAATTTCAATGGACAGCTTTTTAACTGTGTTATTTCTGAATTTACCTGTTTTATCAGCATCTGTTAATAAGCTTTGTTGTTCAGCTACAAATTGTTTTTGTTTTTTCAAGTCTTTAAAATTTATTAAAAACTGACTGCTGCTTAGATCTTCATCTACTTGATTGATTTTTAAGCGGCAGCTTGAGCTGTTATCTAACTGATATGAGCCACTCGGTAGCTGCTTATCTGGCTGGCCGGAAGAGTTGGATTGATTGCGTAGAAGAATAAATGATATGTTAAACAGATCTTCAGAATGAATTTTTCTGGGTAATCTGTACTGTCTTGAGTTTACTGAACCAGCAGGCCCCACACTCAATAAATAGGGTGAAAGTTTGAGCTTAAATAAAATAGCTTCATATTTTATTTGTTTAAACTGTAAAAAGCACCAACATCCAAACCAATAAGTCGATAATCTCTAAAATCACAGTTAGAAATATTTGAAGAATCCTCCAGAAATGAGTCGTTTGGCAAGAGAATAGAGGAGAATGAACTGTCCACGTCTGCGAGATATTGAAAGACCATTCTCCATTGTTCACCTTGAAGTATACCTATCGTCCTAAAAAGCTGGAATGAAAAGAGCTTTATACAGCTTTTGTAGGACAATATGAAATTTATGTTATGAAGTTATGAAAATTTTTGTTTATGTTATACCGAAGTCGTGTCAAAATTACCTATAGTTTTCTTTACTGCTCTGCATGCTTAAATTTATTTGAATCTGTTGAATAGGAAGTTCGAATGAGAAAGTGTCTTCAGATTGCAATAATTCTTCAGATATCTGAAAAAACACTTGGTTTTATGATATAAAGTGTATTTAAACATACGTTATTGGGAAAAGCAAAAGATATTTTGTGGATACTGAGCAAGAAAATTATTGCTAAGATATATAGTTGCCACAGCCCCGAGAGCATCAATGCGAATCAATGAAAATATTCATCTGGAAACCTAAATATATGTGGAGCTAAAATTAAGAATTTATAACGCAAAGACAGGCAATATAATTTAAAAAATTTGTCGAATCAAAATAACCCTAAATTTTATTTGGTTATACAGTGAAACTTCTATTTAACGACCCTCAAGGGACCGACCAAATTGGGACGTTAAATAGAAGTTCGACTGTATTCTAAAGCAATATTTCTGTTCTGATACAGCATTTGTTTCGTATTAATTTAGAAAAAACTTGGGGTTCTATTTGTTTCTGCTAGCGAAATCTTTAATTTTGCTGCTAAATCACATCTGCAAAATAATGCCTATGAAACATGGTTCCGATTAAGAAATTTTAGAAATCAGACGATTTTTTGAAAGATTTCGACACTGAAAATTAGATTTTCTGGAGATGTATTATATAATAAAGATAATAAAACATCTTTCCTGAGAACATATTTTCGCGAAACAAAATTTCGACCAAACTTTTTTTTGACTTGGTCGGTACTTTTAATTCTTTCTTTTACGTTTTTTATACAGTCGAGTCTCGATATTACGGCACCCCAATATAACGGCACCCCCACTATAACGGCACCTTGAGGCTGATTTGGTTGGTTTTCAAAGAAATAAGGCAAAGTTGACCCCCAATATAACGGCACCCGATATAACGGCACCCCCGCTATAACGGCACCTTGCGCTCGGTCCCGACTAATAAAAGTAACCCCCGATATAACGGCACTTTGGATTTCGATGCAAATTTTTCTAGAAATTGAATTTTAAAATCAAACTTTTGCAGAAATCCTGGCACGAAAATTTGAATTAAGTTACAGTGTAGTGATGTAAATTGCTTTTCACTCATTTCTTATTTTGAGCAGTTTGCATTTTACGCTCACGTTTTGTTTGCTCTCTCATTTCTCTTTCACTGTTCTTTGTTTAGTTTTCGATGACAACTCCAAAGAAGCGCACTGCTGTCACGCTGCAAGTGAAGAAAGCAATTATTGAAGCGGCAGCCAAGAACAACAATCAGACGAAGCTGGCCGAACAATTCAAGATTCCAAGGGGTACGCTGCAGAGAATTCTGAAAGAAAAGGATGCAATTTTGAAAGCAATCGAAGACGGTGGCAGTGCAAAGCGGTCGCGACTCAAGACTGGAATGCATGAACAGATGGAAGAAGCGCTTGTGCTCTGGATCAAACAAGTAAGAAGCAAGAACCTTCCCATCGGTGGTGACGAAGTGAAGGTGAGGGGCTTAATTGGGCTTTACTTTGGTTAAGTCCTAACGAGTGGATTTTAGACAAAGGCCAAGGATATCGCAGCGCTGCTCAACATCGATGGGTTCGAAGGAAGTCAACAATGGCTGGATAACTTCAAGCATCGGCATGGAATCCTCTTTAAATCGAATCAGGGCGAGGTCGGAGCAATCGACGTGGGATCTCTTCGTGAGTGGCAACAGAAAGTTCTTCGTGAGGAATTGGACAAGTTTGAACCGGAAGACCCCTTCAACTTCGACGAGACTGGGCTTTTTTGGAAGTTGCTTCCAAACAAAACGTTGGCTTTCAAAGGTTGGTTTTTCAATAAATTTGGAAGGATTTCAATTGTATTTCAGGCGAGAAATGCACCAATGGAAAGCTGAGCAAAGATTGCATAACGGTTCTCGTGGGCGCTAACATGACGGGATCTGAGAAACTTCCTCTCCTTGTAATCGGCAAGTCCAAGAATCCTCGTTGCTTCAAGAGTGCTACTGTTCCGCTCGAATACACTGCAAACACCAAGGCTTGGATGACGGGTATTTTTTTGAAGTTGAATTTCTCATCTTTCATTGCTTCTTTAGGTACCATTTTCGAAGATTGGCTGAAGAAGTGGGATAAGAAGCTGAAGAAAGACGGAAGGAAGGTTCTCCTCTATATTGATAACTGCTCAGCACATCCGCCGAATCTGGTCTTAGAATGCATAACTCTCAAATTCTTCCCACCAAACACGACTGCGATGAGTCAGGTTTGTGGTTTCCTTTTTGATTCACATTGAAACAACTCTCTTTAGCCCTGCGATCAAGGAATTATCCAGAGTCTCAAAGTTCACTACAGACGTTTGCTGCTGCGCGAGCGGATCAAGGCCATCGATGAGACGCGTGAAATTCTGAACATCAATCTGCTGGGTGCTCTACATCTGCTTCGAAGAGCGTGGACTGAAGTGAAGCCAGCAACCATCGCCAACTGTTTCCGTCATGCTAAGTTCGTGATCATCAGTGATGAGGTAGATATCAGCTTTATAAGGCTTGAATTTTAAACTTCAAACGTTTAGGTGCAAGAAGACGTTTCCGAGGAGGTGGAACAGCCGGACAACGAACTCGATGAATTTCTTGATTCTTAGGCCGACTTGCAGATAGCTGGTGGAATCAACAACGACGCCGAGATGCAGGACTACTTGGCAGTGGATTCGGATGTGGTGACAGGTTGGTTTTTATCGTCTGTTCTATCTTTATGCTCTCTATTGCAGGTGGCGACCTCACACTCGCAGAAATCGTGGCAGAAGTCTCAGCGGTGGAAGCGGATGACGATGAAGTTGGCGACAGCGAAGCCGTGGACATCGAGGAGGTGGAAGCGGAACAGCCGATGATCACCAGACAGGAAGCTCAAGCCGCCTTTAATCTCGCCCGCCGATCGTGGAGAAGAACAGCGCTGATCCCGTCATTCTCGGCAGTAGCGACAAGTTAGATGATTTCTTCTACAAGCAGCGCCAGAAGAACGAAAAACAAACAAAACTTACCAATTTCTTTCCGAATGTTAATTGAATTGTGTTGATTGAATTGTATGTGTTTGGAATAAATCTTTACATGCACGTGTGTTGTCCTGAAATGTCTAGGTGTTGACATTTGATGCAAAATAAAGCCATATCCCAATATACCGGCACCTCCAGTGATTTTTTCGCTGAAAAATCTCGATATAACGGCACCCCCAATATAACGGCACACCCGATATAACGGCACCTTTGGCCGGTCCCCAGGGGTGCCGTTATATCGGGACTCGACTGTATTTTTCAAAACATAATTATGCCTAGTTAGAAACTAGAAACGCAGGGCTATATGATGGTGTCATCTTTTTGTTAAAAGGATCAGAAAATTCAAGAGAACAGGACAAAAGAAAAATTTGGTACAAAAAAAGTATTATCATTTGTTTTAGTTTGGCTTCTTCTCAAAATCAAACTATTTCATTGAAAACTAAAACTTTTCTGATTAATCAGACCCAATCGAATACATGCTTAAAAACTAAATTTTCAAGCTTTTATTACAGTCAAAGCTCTATATAACGTTCACCTTGGGGACCGGCTTCAAGTGAACGTTATGTAGAGCTGAACGTTATGAGGGGTGATCGTTATATAGAGCGTCAACTCTCGCAGAAGCCTTGGTTGAACGTTTTAAAGAGAGTTTTCAATAGATTTTGTGCAAACATCTAAGTTATTACGAGAACATTTCAACAACAAATTTCTCTTTAGCGACATAATAATCGGTAAGTGGTTTCTGTTTTATTTTTATCAATTTCTCTTCGGCCAGAAAGTCACCATATTTATCAAACAGATGAACCATTTTCGCATCAGTGGCCTTCTGCCAGACAGATGCTTCAGAACATATTTGAAGTCCATGAAGTGAACGACGGCAAAGGCTTTTATTTAATTTCCATGACATCAGTTGGTTTTCATTGGCCTCTTTCGTTTCGGTTCTCAAAATATTCACTGCGATTTCAGCCAAAATCAATGTTTTACCAGTTACCAGTTGCTTGTCCACAGCCAGATAGTCTGCGAGCTTGCCTTACGCATTGTTGCTTGCTTAAAGTTTTGCCCAGAGTCGGTCTATTTAGCAATAATCTATTAAAGGACCCTGTCTCTTCCTTATCATGGCAATGTCAGAGATTTGAATGTGCGCGGGACCACATAAATTTTTGCAATAATGTTTTTGAATTACTCTTTGCTTGCATTTTAAATCTTAAATGTTATGTTCTATGCGATGTAAGTCACGTTTTGGCAGTGACAGTTGTGGAGCAGTGAACGTCGGGTAAGTTGTACGATCTGGCAGTGTCGAGCAACGTTGTGCTCGACTAGTAAATGGTCCTAGCTTTTGAACAAATTTATAAATTTATTTTCTAAACAATAAATGCAAACAAAAAACAATTCCAAAATATTCTTGACAACATTTGCGTGGTCCCGCGCGCATTCAAAACTTTCAAATTGCAATGATTAAGAAGAGACAGGATCCTTTAAAAAACTATTTAGAACTACTGTCAACTTTAACTTTGTTTTGTGCACAACAAATTCGTCTTTAGACGAACTAAAATTTAAAAAAAAAGAGTTAAAAATTGATGGTGAACGCTATGTAGAGCGTCTTTTTGACTAACGGGACCGGCCTCAGGTGAACCTTATAAAGAGCTGAACGTTATGAAGAGTGAACGTTATGTGGGATGTCCTTTTGTTCTTATTTCAATCAGACCAACCAAAACCATTTTTTGGTGAACGTTATATAGAGCTGAACGTTATGAGGGGTGATCCTTATATAGAGCTTTGACTGTAAATGGCTCAAAAACAATAAAAGAAAATTTACATCAATTTTTGATGATTTTCAAGTCAAAGAAAAGTTTCAAAATCATTTTTTAGAAACAACAACTTTTTGTAAAAATGTTCTGCACAAACATGTTTTCTCCAAAACGGAAAAGCAATTGTTTTTTATTCAATAAGCAAAGTAAAAAAGGCAAAAAAATAATTTCCCGCAAAATTTACTTCCAAAACAGTGACCTTTATTTATTTATTGCATTTTAGTGAGAACAATTTTTCTGAAGCTAAAACCAATCTAACCAAATAGCAACAACAACAAGCCCAAAAACAGCAGTAGCAATGGTTATAGTGGTGAATAAAACAGAGTGACAAGCCAAAGATGAACCCTAAGGCCCAGCCCCTGGGCTCCACAGCCAATTTCCCAAATAGTCTGCTTTCCTCAAGAAAAATGCTGCATTCGATTAAAAGGCAAGGCAGCCTGTTGCACCAAAATATTATGACAAGCTCATAAAAAACGTATTTTTCTGAAATAAAAGTTCGAGGAAAAAAGTTTATTACATTTTGAAATTTAAGGAAGTCCAATTGTTGACTAGCTTGTTGTCAAAAAGTAGTAACTTGAGCAATAATTAATTGGTTGTTCAGTTGAACACACCTCCTACTCTTTTTACAGCTCAGTGACGTCTTGAGGACAACCCATTGTTTACATCCTAAAATATATTAGCTGATCGAAACCAAGGAAATCAACAACTTGTTTTAAATGAGAGTGCTGCTTTTAATTTATATTGATTATTTTTAATTTATATCTCGACTTTTAATTAGAGACTTGCAATCATTAACCAAACAATTTAAAATATCTTTATTTTTATCAAATAATAACTCGTTGAAAAAACAATCAACAAAAAAAGAAGGAAAGGCAAAAATGATTATCTAGTATTTGTGCACCAAAGTTATTTTAGGTTAAAAAATTAAGTTTAGGTATAGTACAATTTAGGTACCTTAAATTTAGGTACAGTCAAACCTCAATTTAACGTCACCCTCTTAAACTTCGCTCCCGCCTAGGGTCCGACACTTTTTTTACCTCAATTTTGAAGTCTTTTGCTAGTTCTAATTTAAGGATTCCGATTTTGCCGATCATTT
Source organism: Ditylenchus weischeri (assembly GCA_029231635.1). Classification (NCBI taxonomy): domain Eukaryota; kingdom Metazoa; phylum Nematoda; class Chromadorea; order Rhabditida; family Anguinidae; genus Ditylenchus; species Ditylenchus weischeri. The sequence continues at coordinate 157,793 of JAMRYI010000035.1, read as the reverse complement.
TTCAAAAACTAGAAAATTTTGCCACTTAAAACACACCTTCACCTTATTTTAACGTCACCTTATTTAAAAAAGAGGTGACTTCAAATCGAGGTTTTGTGCTTCGATTTAAGTGGCAAAATTTTTTATTTTTTCAAAAAAAGTCGGCAAAATTTGTGATCAGACTTTATAAATAGAATCAGCGAAAGTCTTCGAAAATTGAGGTAAAAAAGTGTCGGACCCTAGGCGGGAACGATCTTTAGGGGGGAGGTGGTTAAGGTGACGTTAAATAGGGGTTTAACTGTACTCATTTTAAGCTATGCGCTGAATAATTATTTAAGAAATTTAAAAATTAGGCTAAGTTAGTCCTGATAAGTTTAGAAAAATTTAGAAAAAAAAACAAAAAAATATAACTAACCTTTTTTAACAAAGGTTTATTTATATGAAGTTTTTTTTGGATCAAATAAAAATATGCTTGAATGTATTTTACTGTTTGCGTCTTTTTAATAAATAAAACATTCGATCACAAAATTTTAAAGACTAGAATAATTAATAAGTCTAGCATTGCTAGATCGCTAAAAAATATGTATAGGTCATTCAAATAATGAACGTTCCAATCAGTTAAACTGTACAAAAACCATAAAATATCTCAAAACTTTCAAATTCAGCAAAAATATTGATCTAATGTAAAAGAAAATGGCAAAAAAGAAGATTTTTGAAAACAGTATACTACCAATAAAAAAGCTTTAATTTAGATAAATGAGCAAAAAAAGAATAATGTAGGTCCTCGCAATAAAAAAATTAATTAGAAAGTTGTTACCCGGCTGTTTAAACCTTGATAGCCTGTAGCTAAAAATCTATCTATAAAAGAGGATAAAATTATTATGCAACTCGTGATTACTGTAAACTGAACAATAGTGTACAATTTAGCGGTGATAACACAATGTACAAATATAGGGCTGTCGTAATTAAAGCTACACTTTCCACATTAAAATAGTAGACAGATGATTTATTATCATAATTCCACCACATATCCGTAGCTGCTTCCTTTAGTACCAATATTCCTTGTTTTTGTATGCCACACCAGAATGTCTTTCGGCTTATCATTATAACCGAAAGGTTGAGCCTTGTCTCTGCAAAAGCAAAAGTTAGTTGAGGTTGTTAAAATATCAATCCCAAGGAAAGTCGTTAAATCGAGGTTTGACTGTACATATTATGGGATAGAGCCACAAAGCTTACTTTGTTAACCCAAATTGAGCAAGAAAACAGGACTCCGGGGACAGCTTGACACATCCTGAATGGAAAGTTGCACTAAAATACGTAGATTAACAATAATTTTCTTTACTTTTTAAAGAAGTACAAAAATGATAGGAGATTGTGAACTAACTTTGTGTTTAGCACCAACTCCAAATTAATAGCGAAACCAGCCATATCTGTAGCAAAACGCCTCATCGGGGCATAGATTACATCCCATTTTGTAATGACACCTACCGAATATACCATTTTTTTCAAAGTCGAGAATATATTTTTACTAATAAATACCATGTTCGACGTGTGGTGCTTCTACAAGAGCTGCTCCAGCTAGTCCTAGAGCACGGGTCATAAAAGGAGTTTGAGCAAAAAATTATCTCACCTACTGCCCAAAGGCCTATAGTCTTGACATTTTTAATGTAATTGTCAAACAGGCGAATATCATAAGAGTTGTCATCATCTGCAAAGTAGACCACTGCATTTCTGTGGAAATTGCGATAGTGCTTTCGAATATACTCCAGACCGAAATTCCTATGTGTCCATCCACGTTCTACAAATAATAATAATTTATATGGGTTATGGACAAAAAAACTTACTCGGAAATCCAGGCATTGTAGTAGTAAAGAAGTAAGAATAAGGTATTTTGGAACCTAAAAAGTATTGAAAAAATTTGGACAAATTAGTAATGACATACGCTGAAGTATCCTCTCCACAGCTGGCACAGTTTCGTTCCCATCTTCAATGACAATCCAGTGAATGCCGTGAACATGCATCAAAGTCTGAGAAAACCTGAAACAGAAGTTTTGTTTTCACATTTGAAAAAGAGTTTAAACCAACCTAGTCATGTCTGCTAGCCTCTCAGGTCGTTTGTGAGTTGGAGTAACAATAATAATTGTTGTTTCGTTGTACAGAGCTTGGCCCCACAAGTAGGTCTCCCAAATTGCGAAGATGAGAATCAAAGAGAGCACAAAAGAGAACAGTTTTTTTCCCACGCCCACATAGAATCCTGAAAACAGCTGGTAAAATTTATAGCTACAAGAAAAATGGAAATTGTGCACTTGGGCTGGACCCAACATGGCTCTATTTTGCTCAAATATTTAACTCAGATTTGTTAGCGTATGGCAGGATGAACTAAAATGCGTTGCATGCTTTTCGAAAATTTTTATAACTACCTGAGCAATAAACACCTGGTTACTACTACCACTGCTGAGTACTACTCCACCACATCCCCCCCAAGTGCACAACATCTAAAATTATGACAAAAAGTGTCGAAAATACCTGTTGGTTTAGTAGTCAATGACTTTTTACTGCCGTTCATGAGTACATACGGAATCTGCGACATCAGAGATGGAGATCTTGAGGAGTGTCGACACATGCGAATAATTTTCTTCGTTTTGTATTGTCTTCAATGGCACTTTGAAGAGGTCTTTTGGCTCCTCTCAAAAAAAAGTAATTTTCTTATTCTGAAGTTGCAATACTCGTTCAAAGATTCATGCTTACGCTCATTTGTGGCATCCAATAAAAGGACAATGTTCTAAAAAAAATGAAAATAATTTATCAAATTTTATACAGTTTTTTACTTGGATAAAAAAACTTCTAAATTTATCTCAAAGTATTTGTAAAGGCTAAAAAATTCACATCTATTATTTTTAGAGCTTGCAATTTTCGATTCGAAGAGTTGAAAAATCTACCGGAATCAAAAAATTTTTAAGAATCGAAAGTTGGAATTGCGCGACTGTTCGACTGAAAAATTCGTAAACGAATAATCGGATGGCTTTTTAGGTCACATAAGAAATCAAAACTACTAAGATAGATGCATTTAAACAATGTATTCTTAGCACACTAATTTTTTTCTTTGCACTAATTTAAAAATAGGAGCATAAAAACAACAATTCCTTAAAAAGCTAAATTGAAAAACAAAAAAATTTGATTCAAGAAATTTTGAAACTTACAGATTTAAAAAAAAATTAAGAAAAACGGAATTCAATATATATATATATAAATTTTATTCCTTTCAACGAACACGCAAATAGCAGTATAATAAAAATAGGCTGAACACGAAAAAGGGGTTATTTAAACCGCGATTGCTGCTGCTGCAAACATTCTTTTCCCAAATTGTTCTCCAATTAAGTGTGATCTGAAACTATGATGCTCCTAAGGGAAAATGACGCCAAGGCCAACATCTCTCTTCGCTCAAATTGGACAGATGCGCAAAATTAGTAATTGATCAACTGCATAGTCAGGTGAATACTTTTCACCAAACACTGCTCAAGAAATATATTTTTTACAAAAAAATTTAACAAACTCTTGAGGAGGACTGTGGAATATTAATCGCAGCAGCGGCAGTAAATGCAATAACAACAAAACAAGTGAGTAAACAAACGAAAAGAAAAAGAAAGAACAAGTTGGACAAAAGTCTTTTGGAACTACCAATAGAACAACTTCTTGAAGATGTTTTTCGAAAAGCTCATCGAGCATAAAATACAGGGTGTATCACAAAAATAGTCATTTTTGAACCATGTAATTAACAGGTTGAGTTGGAATTCCTTCATTTAAATTACAAAACTTTCCTACCGAATTTTCACATGGTGTTTTTTAATCATTTTTTGATGTTTTTGGAACAACATATAGCCCTACAATTTTAGTTTTTATTGATGTATTAATTGGACAAATGTGATTAGCATAACTCAGAAAAAATAACCTGAAAAAAATAAAGTTGTTTCATACCGTATTTATTCTAATGGAACGACACCCCCTAATTCAAAATCGTGTTTTTGGCATTGTGTTTTTGACCCCCTTTTTGAAGACTGTTCTCAGCAAAATTACCCCTCAATTTTTAGCTCATCTCACTGGCTACAAAATAAGTGGTGACCTGCCTGAGAATGGTCCAGAAAAGTGGGTTTAAAAAACAATGCCAAGAACACGATTTTGAATTAGGGGGGTGTCGTTCTATTAGAATAAATACGGTAATTTTTTTCTCCATTTTAACACTCTAAACGCGGCCGATTTTCAAGGTCTTCGTATCTCCAAAATTTTAAGTACTTTTTCGCGTAAAGGAAGGGTATTTGCTACTAGCGCCAAAAATTAAAAAAAAAACACCGAGAGCAAAAAGCTTTAAATATTTCGTGAGGCAATACCAGCAAGTTTCCAAATTTGATTAAATATTTTTGTGAAATTGAATAAAAATTGTTTTCGTTAAAGGGCCATTACCGTCTACGGCCACGATTGTCCCCCGCCAATTCAAAATATTTTCCTAATCATTGAACTTTTGTACGGATTTTTTAACTTGGCTTTTAACAAAACTTTACCTAAAATTAAATTCTAGGCCTTGTTTTGTTAGAAACCAAGTTGAAAAATCCGTACAGAAGTCCAATGATTAGGCGAAAATTTTTGAATTGGCGGGGGAAAATTTAAAACAGGTGGCCATGGTCCTTTAATATATGCGACGGACTCTTTCGTATACAGTGGAACCTGGATACTGCGGCACCCCTGAGGACCAGCTGGAGGTGCCGTTATATATATAGGGTAAGCTTTGTTAAATTTCTTTGTCGGCCAACCAAATTGGCTTGGAAAAAGGTGCCGTTGTATTGAGGATCGACGATATTAGTATTCTCCTTTGTAATACAAAACTTCTTATAATTTACAAAAAAGAATTTTGGTTGACGCAAGAAAAAAATATTTTTTGTTTGTAAAAATTTCTATTTTCACACCTGTGTTGGTTTTTAAAAATATATTTAGGTCGTGTTAGCATTCCCTGCTGTCTATTTGAAAATCTTTTTATAAAAAATGAATCAAGAAGAAAACTAAAAATCACAAAAGCAAATCAGCAGGCAATAATCGATTTTGATGACAACATTAGTTTCCCAAAATAAAAAAGCAAAAAATATTACGCATACATTTTCTTTGTGAATGTAAGAAAAAAAGCGGAGTGCACTATGAAAAGCCGCTGTTGAAACTGTGTATCGCGAAACGCACATAGATTTTAATTTTCCCCAAGCTTAAAATTATTATCAATAATTTAAAGAGAAGACGGAAAAATGCTCAGGTTTGAGAAAAAGTGCCTAGGTTTTTTCGGGCTGAAAATTTGCTCAATTTTTTAAACTAAGGTGTCCCTACGCTTTATAGTTTCCGACTAGTCCCCCCTAATACTGAAAGCTTGTGTGTGTGTGTCCGGACGAAAAATTTTGCGTTTAAAAATCATTTCCTTTCAAGACCAAAAAATATTTTCGTAGTCATTTGGGGTATATAAGCAGTTGAGTCAGTCATTTCATTCATTCTTAGGCTGTGTGCTGTGATGAGCGGTAGTGTTTGCTTATGAAAATGCACAGCAGATTGACAGGGGGGTCGTAAATCAATCAAAGTGCAGAATCTTACTGGTTAACTCCTACTATGGCAACAAACAAGTAATGGATTTGATGTTTTTGCCAAAGAAGCTTAGAAGCGTGCCCTCATATACTTGCAATGGGCGCTTTTAAAAAACCTCGTCGTGAAAAAGCTACAAGCGCCATGCTTCACGCTAAAAAAAATATCCGCCAGCGGATATGTTCTCAGGTATTGTACAATTACACATGTCGCATGAATGGCACACAAAAACAACTATTTACACAGGTTGAACTTCAATTTTTCAGTGACGAGTAGTCAAAAAAACTTAAGAAATTGAGGCAGCTGCTCTAAAAAATCAGGTTTCAAATAACTAATTTTGTAAAAATATCGAGCTATCTTGTATCTTATCAAGGGTTGGAAAATAGAGCACTAGTCTCTATTTGAACACCAGTCTCTAATAGAGCACCACACCCGAGAGGGGGCTTGAAAAATAGAGCACCTGGGTATTTTTACGTATCGTCCATAATCAAACAATGCATTAAGCCTTGGTAAATGTTTTTTTACACAAAACTGTCTTCTCCCAATCAACACCCTGTATTCTCTTTGCACTAAAAGTTAATTAATTCGCTCATACAAATGGTAAGCCTTAGACAACAACCAAGCACCAACAATAATAAGAAAAAAGAGTCCTTGAGACCATCTCCTTCCGCACAAATCAAGTGAAACCAGCATTCTGGTAGGCTTTTTCTCCTGCTTTTTTGTTTGTACAATAGAGGTGCAGAATGACCGATCAGTAATTCACACATACGCAAAAATGTTTCCATTAAAAACAAAAGCAATACAAAAAGGCAATTTTGTGGGGGCTGTGGATAGTGTTGAGATGATGGTGCAAGCAGGCAAAACACACAGCTTGGTTGAATCAGTGGAAAAGTAGCAGCTCCATCAAACTGTTTGTTTATAATTCCGTTTGCAATAGCCGTCCAAATTAAGCAATAGTCACTTGATTGGATGACTGACTACATACACACACATACCTGCTACTATTGCTCTTTTTAGCAGTTGCAGTAGTGGGACTACTTGGTGAAAGGAAAGCAACAAACCGGTTTTGGAAAACACCTTTTGCTTTTCACCATAATAGTTGTTGTCCTTTTACTCCTTAAATGGGGTAAACAATGGTAACGATATTTGTGCAAAAGTTTAACCTATGGATTGGCTAGCTTGCTTTTTTATTTATATTTTTGAATTTTTTTGTCAATCGAATATTGATGACTCAAAACTAAAACATGGGACGTCTTTTATTTTAAATTGATATTCAAAAGAATAATCAATAAAACCCCATGCGCCAATTGTGCCTTATTTTTCAAAACTCCAAAAATCATTAAAAGTTTAGGTCAACTTTAAGATTTTTGAGTGCTTAACCAAAGTCGAAAAGCAGAGTGTGTAGAGCTTGTGGGAGTTAAGAAAACGCGATTAACAGATTTTCAAAATATTGATTCTGAACTGAGATACAGTCGAGTCTCTCTATAACGATCACTCTCTACATAACGATCACCTAGGGTGGGTCCCGCCAGAAAAAACTGACATTCCATGTAACGATCCCATCAACAAAAATTACAAATTTTAATTATAATGACACGAAAAAATATTTTTTGATGCCGACTTCCCATTTGATTTTTGGGGCACCGATAGATTAGGCCAATTCGAATCGGGCCAAATTCAAAATCGTCTAAAACCTCGTTGTAATATACTATCGATACAGACTTCATTTATCTTTGATTTATTGTTTGCACCATCTATTGACAGGAAACTCTTTCTAAAATGTCTCTAGTTTGATAAATCTATGTATGACGATCATTAATCAATTTTTAGGAAAAAAGTGTCTATACAACGATCACCTAGGGTCGGTCGTGTACTTGGAAAAACTACAAAAAACGAGACTAAAAACTTGCTTCAAATTTTTCAAGAAGGCAGTTCGAAAAAAGTATAAATATTAAAAAAGTACAACTGCTGTCTTAGAGTCATTTATATCAGAATAAGTAATAGACTTTGAAAATATAGAAATGATCTAGCAAGAGATCGAAATTTTTAATAAAAAAATCGCTTGTTTGCCTCCCGTAATAAAAATTATTAGATAAACCAGCAGAGAATTTTGGAGACTGCACTTTTAAATTCGTTTTGAATTGCCAAATTTAAAAGTAGGAATATTGTTGTAGTGTATGTATGAGGAATTAGAGAGGATTAAGTGCATGTCTGTTCCAGTGGGTAAAGGTATTACACGCACGAACTTACACCTACTATTTGTGCGTCTATATTCCACCTCTTCGATTTTCGCTGGCATTTAAATTGGCAGCAGAGCAAAATAATAGTATTTGTTTTGTCCAAAATAAACTTTTGAGTATGCAAATTTTAGGAAATGAATATTTATAAAAACCTTTGGATCAACAAACTAATACACACAAGCTGTCTTTTTTCAACAATAAGTAGGTCTGTTGAGTTTTGAAAAATTTTCAGCCCTTGACCAGCCCTTCCGAATGGGTAATATTTAAATCTGCCCGCTAATCTCTTAAAATTCCCCGCTAATTTTCGGGAAAATACCCACTAAAAAAATTAGCGGGCATTTTTCAGAGATTAGCGAGCAGAATTAAATACCATCCGTTGCGAATCGTCCTTTTTAAAAAGATTTGTCCTTTTTCGGGACCCGAAACTTTTTTATTTTTAAAATTTTTAGTCAAATTTTTTTCCTTTTCAATGGCGTAAACACTCGATAAAATGACCTTTTTCCACAAAAATGGTCAAAATGTCCATATTTTAAAATATTTTTATTCGGAACCCTGCCATTGACGGATCGGTTTTTTTTGAAAATCGCTTGGTTTTTTACATAAAATAAGAAAGTATTTTTCTATTCAAAGTTTAGAGACAAACAGAAATTAATAAAAGCAATATCATTAGCAACGGTATTTTTTCTGGCCACAGAACAGTTTAATCTGGCCACTGATTTTAAATGCCGACGTAAAAAATATTTAGTGTCCGGAAAAAATATTCTGTGCTTATTTGAAATCTGTAGCTAGAAAAAATATCATTCTTCTTTAATTCTGCTGCTCAAATTAATTGCTACCAGTTTGAACTTTGGTAGAGAAGTTCAGATTTTGACAGCAGATTTGAATATCAGTCCGAACAATTTTGAGCAAAACCAGAGGGAAAATAATTGACTTCTACACGATAATCTTTTGCCGGCTCTATATGCGTTCGCGGTTTTAGAAAAAAAAAGATGCCTTGGTCCCCCTGTTGATTTTTTTGAAAATTTTTTTTTCCCCAAAAAGCCTATTTACACTTTGAAATCATTTTTACAAAAAATTTTTTTTTGCTTTCTTCACCCAAGGTGATTTTTTCGGAAAATTTTCTTTTTTTCCGAATTTCTCAAAAGGCATGCAAATGTACTTTTTAGTGTCAGAAATACACATTTTTTGGCAAATATAGAACGTCCAATTAACCGCAAAACAAAGTCCATCCTAAATTTTAAAATCTTGGCCAACCCTTGGCCGGGTACAAAAATCTATAAAGCAAATTATACTAGCAAATTATATCATTTCAAAACCATATAAAAATAAGAGGCTACCATACTCAAGCTGTTCAAACAGGATAAACCTCAAAAAGCACAATTTTGACGGTTAGAAAAAAATAACAATAGTATATTCGCCAAAAGCAGTGGTTCCGATCTCTGGCGCACAAACCTTAGCAACAGCTAACTTTGCACCGCATTCAGCTTCAGCCAGGCAAATGAATTCTCTCTCAAAACTCTCTGGACCAGAAATTCAAGGAGTAGAACAAGAAAGTTAACAAGAGAACAGGCAAAAGAAGCGAAAAAACGTTGCTCTGCATTCTCCACGGCTTTTTAAGCAATGAAAATGAGAGGGAGGCAAAAATGAAGATTCTTTTGCTCCACCTCAGCACATTCCCAGTCAATATGTAAAAAAGGGGACAAAATGTTAGATCAATAGATGGTCCCACTACCAAAATAAATAATAGTAATGATTTTTAAAAAGGGGCAGCGACAGATTGAGACAACTCAAATTTACACAAAACATTAGCAATATTTAGCAAATATTTACCGAATATTGCCAACAATTTTGTGTAAATTTGAATTGTCTCAATCTGTCGCTGCCCAAAAAAAGTGGCACCAATTCAGACCCGAACCACTACTTTTTCTTAAAGGGGTATGCCCACGCTAATAAAAGGTGGTGCCCGGGAATTCAAATTTTCTTCCTAATCAGTGAAGTTGTGTACGGATTTTTCAACAGAACTGCGGAATCTGATATTCATGACCTCATACCAACTTTTTGCAGGGAGTCAGATGCACATTACGGGTTTTTAAAAAACTTGCAAAAAAGTGGATAAAAATCGAAATTAAACCTTAAACTAACTGTTAGTTCAGTGTTAGTGTAAGGTTTTAAATTAACACTAAACTAACAGTTAGTTTAAGGTTTAATTTCGATTTTCATTCACTTTTTCGCATTTTTTTAAAAATCCATAATGTGCATCTGATTCTTTGCAAAAAATTGGTATAAGGTCATAAATATCAGATCTGGCAGTTTTCCTGACGAGAAACGAGAAAAATCAGGTGTTAGTTTGCTACACTAACGGTTAAGTTAGTGTTAGTGTTAATTGTTAGTGCTAGTTATGAAAACACTGGTGCATACCCCTTTAAAGAGAAAGTATTTGTATTTCTCCTTACAAAAGGGATCAAATTGAAAACTCCTGGCAAATTAATGAATTTTCCCGGACACCTTTTATTCGTGGTGGTTTTCTGATAAATTTTTAAATTTTGTTTTGACCAGCGTGTAGTCCTCGACCTCAGCTTTCTAAAAAGCTATCAACTGACCAAATAAAAAATCATTAAAAGGTCTTTTAATGGACCGAATTTCCGAACAAAATTTGCTCTATTGAAAGACCTTTTTCATTTGGTCAGTTGATAGCTTGTTATAAAGCTCAGATCCAGGGCTATACGAATCCCGCCGGGAAACGGTATTTTAAAAACAACAGGTGGGACCAAGGCATATTTTTCGTCAAAATTTTTAAGGATAATTTCCAATAATTTTATACAAATTCAACAAACGAAATAACACCAAGCAAAACGATTAATAAGAGAAGTTAACATATTGGAGAGCCTTGTTCAAAAAAATCAGCTGTTCTGCAGTGCGCGTATCAAGTTGTCCCCTTCTATAGTTGAATACATCCCTGGCATGACTGAAAAGCTGCTCACTGGCCACAGAAGTTGACGGAGCTGAAAGATATCGACGAGCTGCTTTGGACAGAAGTGGAAAGCGGACCACATTCTTTTTCCAATAGAGGAGCGGATCTGACGAGAGTGGCAATATTTTTTCAGCATTGTATGAAACAGACTGTTTCAAACAGTTAAGCAAGAAACCCCACAACATAAGATACTTACGAAAGAAAGATTTTCAGTCCAGTTGTTCGGCGTCGGTGAAGCTTCCACTTCGTTCACTTTCTAACGGGCGAAAAGGCTTCTAGGCTTCTTGATGACTGATTCTTCCTGAGACGATTCCACGGCCGACTCCAGTTAAACACGAACCACCAGCTGGTATCCGAAGCACGTGGATAAACACGAACCACCAGCGGGCACCCAAACCATGCGGATATACCCAAACTAAGTGGATAAACACGAACACCGGCGGTTGTCCGAGCTATGCGGATATACCTGAACTACGTGGATAGTCACGAACCACGAGCGGTCATCCGAACCATGCGTTTATACCCAGACTAAGTGGATAGAAAAGGAACCACCACCAGGAATCCGAACCATGCGGATATACCCTGGTTAAATAGATAGACACGAACCACAAGCGTAAATAAACACGAACCAAGGGTATCATCCAGGTGGCTTGGGTACAACTCAGGTGGTTCGGGTAGCATCCAAGTGGTTCGAATACTGTTCAGGTTGTTCAAGTACCATCCAGGTGGTTCGGGTTCTATCCAAGCGATTTTGGTACCACTCAGGTGGTTCGGGTACCATCCTGGTAGTTTGGGTTCTATCAAAGTGGTTTAGTTACCATCCAGGTAATTCGGGTACCATCCAAGTAATTCGGGCACCAACCAAGCGGTTTGGGTAATCTCCAGGTGGTCCGTGTACCATCCAAGTGGTTCGAATACTGTTCTGGTTGTTCAAGTACCATCCAGGTGATTTTGTACCATCCAGGTGGTTTGGTTATTGTCCAGGTGGTTTGGGTAATGTTCAGGTGATTTTGTACCATCCTGGTGATTTGGGTACTATCCAGATAGTTTGGGTACTCTCCGAGTGGCTTAGTTACTATCCAGTTAATTGGGGTACCATCCAGGTGGTTTGAGTAGCATTCAGGTGGTTTGGGTACCATCTAGGTAGTTTGGGTACCATCTAGGTGGTTTGGGTACCACTCAGGTGTTTTGGGTACTGTCCAGGTGGTTCGGGTACCATCCAAGTGGTTCGGATACTTTCAGGTTGTTCGGGTTCCATCCAGGTAGTTTAGGTACTATAAATGTGGTTTAGGTACCATCCAGGTGGTTCGAATACTGTTCAGGTGGATCGGGTACCATCCAGGTTGTTTGGGCACCACTCAGGTGGTTTAGGTACCATCCAGGTGGTTCGGATACAATACAGGATGTTTAGGTTACTATTCAAGTAGTTTAGTTACCATCCAGGTAATTCGGGTACCATCCAGGTGGCTTGGGTACCCTCCAAGTGGTTCGAATACTGTCCAGGTGTTTCGGGTACAATACAGGTGGTTTAGGTACTATACATGTGGTTTAGGTACCATCCAGGTGGTTCGAATACTGTTCAGGTGGTTCGGGTACCATCCAAGTTGTTTTGGGTACCACACAGGTGGTTCGGGTACTGCCGAGGTGGTTTGGGTACTATCCAAGTGGTTCGAGTAACACGCTGGTGGTTCGGGTGTATCCAAGTGGTTCGAGTACCACAAATTGGAGCTCTCTTGGGGTTGACATCACCATTGATGAACCATTGATGACTGGTTCAACGGCGACGAATAAGACCAAGTAAACAAAGCAGTTGATGATCGAATTGAAGCTTTAGTTGGTAAAATTTTGAAAGACAAAAATTTAAAAGATATCTCAAGACTGTGAATTTGGAAATCAAATTTGTTTTTAATTTATTTAATAAATCGAAAAACAACAAAATTGAAACACAAACCTCTCCGCCAGCGGCGCCGCCTCCGCCGTCATTTTTCGCTCCGCCGCCGCCTCCGCCTGCGTTCAAAAATTTTCTGGCGGACCCGCCGCCGGCGGGGCCGCCAGACAGGGGTACAACTATGATCCTAAGTAACTCTGCACAGTGAACTTTGTGTCCGGACGGACATATAGTTAACATGTCGTACGACAATATACGACAACAGCGCTATAGTGTATGTTAGATGACCTCTCCACGCAAAAAATTACACCAAAAAATCCTAAACACAAAAAAGTGCAAGCAAAATTGAGGCGTTTTACAATATGAATAATTTTAACCTATTATTCTTGGTGTGGCGGCCAACCTTTTCAACACACTTTGGATACTCGCATTTTTCTGTTTTGCCAACACTGACTTGCTCACATACTTTGAAGTGAAAACATCTTTATAAAACAGTTAGTTATAAAGTCCCACCCACACAGCCTTTTACAGTCTCCGCTGCTGCCAGTCAAATTGATTGAAAAACCGGCTGTTTAGAGACCAAAGGTGAGCTCATTAGAGAGAGGGTATGGCCCAGGGGAATAAGTAGTACTGGAGTGGTTGTTGGCTGGCTGGCTGCCTGCTTGGATGGCTGGCTATAACAATAACCACTAGACCTATTTTACATCTTTTTACGGTGTGCGCATAAATTAAGGGTATTGATGCTGGCCTTTAAAACATTAATGCTGATTTAACACAACTACAACTCCCACATATTTCTTTTATGAGGGCTATTTGCAAGTTTAATGTGGCAATAAATATTGAGAATCACTGATATTCACGTGCGAAAGTGGTTAACAAAAAATTAAAAAATCGAACAAAGATTGAAATTCGAATGTAATAAGCGCGAGTGGGAATAATCATCGGTAAATCATTACCTGTGCAAGTGACTATAACGGCTTGAGTTTACAATCCCCCCACGGGGAAGGGTCAGGTGAAGGAGATAACTTCATATTCGTGTTTCTCGACCCCGATTTCATGAGAAAACCGGCTGTTTTTTTGGTTCTGAAAAAAAAAATTTTTCAAACCACAGGGAGGGTATCATGGTTTTTTCAGTCAAAATTTGAAAAATTTGAATTGGCGCCTTTTGAATTTTAAAGGGATTAAGGGCTGTATTGGGAGGGGAAGGGAAAGGGGGCCACTAATCACACAGGGGCCACTAACAAAAAGATGTTGAACATAGTTTTGAATACTGGGGCCTACCGCATAAATAAACTTTGGTATGCATGCTTTTTTATGCATCCAGAGTCATTTTCGAGTGATTTGTGTCTAAGGTATGTGGGTGTGCGCATCTCAACTCCAAGCCCCAAGCCCCCTACGGGCTTGAGAGTTAGAGATGCGCGCACTCACTTGCCTTAGACATGATTCCGAGAAGTACTCTCGACCATAAAGTGCATATAGAGTCTATTTTTGCCACGGCCCAGTTGGAAAACATGGTAAGACAGTCGAAGAATATAAATATTTACTTTTCTAACGTTCTGCCATGAAAGTGGCCCTTTTTATTCCCTTCCCCTCCCAATACAGCCCTTAATCCTTTAAAATTCAAAAGGCGCCAATTCAAATTTTTCAAATTTTGACTGAAAAAACCATGGTACCCCCCCTGTGGTTTGAAAATTTTTTTTTCTCAGAACCAAAAAAAACAGCCGGCTTTCTCATGAAATCGGGGTCGAGAAACACGAATATGAAGTTATCTCCTCCACCTGACCATTCCCCGTGGGGGAATGGTCAGGTGGATTGTAAACTGCAACCACTATAACTTGGTCGGAATTTTTATTTCATTTAGTGAAGGAGAGTTAAAGGGGCATGTCCGTGCGTTTCAAAAAGTTAAGGCGAAGACCAGCAAATTTTTTGGAATCGCGCTATTTTTCACTCGTTTTGCATCAAATCTGAATAGATGACCTTATGCCACTTTTTAAAACTAAGCAGAAAACTTAAAAAATTTAGATGAGAACGAATGTAAAAATTTGTCGAGAAAGAAAAGAACTGATGGTGTCCGTCTTTTCTCCGTGTCGCGCACGGGCATGCCCCTTTAACACTAGAAAGGTTGTTTGTAGCAATGTGAGTGTCTTGCTCAGAATTTCATTCATTTCTAGACCGATCAAGCTACCGAAAAAAGTTCTTTTTCGCGGATGATTTTAGCATGCGAAGTCCGATGTGCCTTAGTGAAAACTCGGTATGGTTTTTTGCCATAATTTTTTTGCAAAAGTTTTTATTTTCAGTTTCAATGCTTATCAGATGCAGAATTAATCGCGCTTTCTAATGAAAATGAAAGTTCCTGTGAATGTAGCAAAAAGTTAAATGAAAAAGTTCTAAGTGTACTTTTTCAAGTTTTATGCTTAAAAGAAAGAGCAATTTATCAGGATTCTTTTGCTACCAAATAAACCTGTTAAACTTAAAATAAACAGGCACAAAATTGACTTAATAAGTGTCAACACAAATCCGGTGTCAGAATTTTGGATTTTCCCAAAATTCTGGTTTGTTCAACCTTTAAAGAAAGGAGCGGGGACACGGCCCCTCAAAATTAAAAAACGTAATCACTTTACGATTTTTGCGCCAAATGTAAAAATTTGAAATTTGGCTAAAATTTTGATGCATTGAATCCAGACGAATCTATAGTTTGTAACTAATTTTTTTTACATATGTTTTGCGTTAGCTTATCTGCAAACGCTTTCTCACATCTAGGGCATTGAAATAAGCCATCACTCGTCGAGAAAACACGCAAATTTTGGAGGGTTTTATACAAAAGTTAGATAGAAAAAACAAAAAACCCTTATTTAAAAATGCCAGTTGTTTGCTTTGAAGAGACAATCCTGTCCAAATTTCTATCTCTAAAAAATTTGGTCTGGTTTTTCAGATAGAGTAGATTTCGGGCTTTCTTTTAGTGTATAAAAAGCTACGAAAATGCAAAACTGGTGTATTACATGCAAAAAGAAATTCAGCTTTTTTTTAGAGCTAAAGATGGTCACCACCAGAAAAATGTGCTCGAAGTCAAATGAAACTTCTCTTACTGAAATTCGAAAAGCTGCTATCTGCTCTGTATTCCGAAACACTAGTCAAGAAAGAGTTGGTTCGAGAAGTTGAAATGGGTCCTTTCAAGCACATTGTGGATGATGGTCTTGATCTGCGCAAAGCTGCTTTTGAGTGGTTGGTTTATACATAAGATATCTGTCTATTCCACGCTTTGTGTCTTAAAGCATGTACACGGTCTGTGAGCGATGCATCGACAGAATTGATGTTGACGAGTATGCCAGTTTCGTTGAGAACGGACTCAAGGACCAGCATGACATCCAGCTTTTGACGTTCCTCATCTTAATTCGACTCTCCCAGAAGAGTGCAGCTCAGGTTGGCTGTAGAATCGATCAAGTTTGTGAACTCATCAAGGTAATGATTATAATGATCATAGCCTTATGTCCTAGGGTTTTCAGCCTATCCTCCGAATGCAGCCCAAGCAAAATGCAGTTAAACAAGAAAATGAAAAACAAGGATAACTCAAGCAGTCTGCGATGAAGATGTTGTTGGCTTTTAAGGTAGCCATTTTGCGAAGTGCTGGCTCTTGAATTGTTGCCTATTTTAGAAGGTCCCTGGGCAAGAGCACTCAAGTCAGCTGATTACCATTATGGAACTGATTAGAGACAAGCCGGAACTCAGCGCTATGTTATCAACGGTGGAACAAGAAAATTCAAGTGGTGGAGGAATGCTGCGTTGAGACAATAAATTACCGAAATTTTGTGTTGTGAATGTCTAAAAATCGTTGACTACGAATAAAGTTGGGCTGATGGTTTTACTGATCTCTAAATAGTATTTGGGTAGGCTATGGGTTACTACTAATTTGGGCAAAACTCATTTGGGGTCCCTCTTTGGGTAAATATTGGATTTTTCATTTAAATGACATCTATTGTCTTTTGGGCAACTTAGGCAAAACCTCAGGGTGTGCATATACTTGTAACCGCATATTCTCTTATCATTGCCCGTGGGAAATTATTTTTCAACCCTTGAAAAATCTCAAAATTGTTTGAATTATTATTTGATTATTAATTATTTGACTTAGACATTGTTGTTGTTGATGAATTCGAGTTGTACCAGTAAAGTTAGTGTTTTTCATACTTTAATTGTGTTCTTCTTCTTTCTGAAAATATTGTTTCACAGAAAAACTTTCTATATCCTAGTCAATAATAATTGAAAATTTTAGAACATATAGGAAAATGTGATTCAAAAATCTTGGCGTTTCGTTTATCTTAAACCGAACATACCGTATTTCTTCTAATTGCCGCACATGTGCGCTTATTTTTCAATCACCCGAAAATCGAAAATTTTCAAATTCGATCTAGAGATTTTCGGGTGCTTAACCAAGATCTGAAAAGTGGAATCGGTAGAGCTCGTGGGAGTTAAGAAAATGCATCAAACAGCTTAGCAAAATATTCATTCTGCTCCGAGATATAAGTCCTTGAAGTTAGGGGTGTGCGGTAATTAGAGACTGTGCGGCAATTAGAAGAAATACGGTAAATTTGAATTTTGAGGGGCCGTGGGGAAAAGAGTCTCAATGTGAGCAGTAGTCGTTTAGCGGTTGGCGTAACAAATTTTACAAAAATCGCTAAGCGTCATAAAGAACGCCAATTGTACGCATTCAAATTCATTCTTATTTTCCTGCAGTCGGCTTTTTTTCGTTTTACTGATTTAAATAAAAACTAAAAACTTTTGAATAAAGAAAAGTCCTACCAGTGACAAAAAAGTGTTTTGGCGATAACTTTTTTGGCGACAGTTAAACCATTTCGACAGTTGACCGGATGGCAAAAAAGCTCTCTAAAAAACTTGAAAGAGACGATTTTTCTTTGTTTCTGATTCTAAAAATTTCAGATTATTGTTTTACAAAGCTTATGGATCACTGAGCTCAGTCAGTCTTGAAGATGCGCTAAATGCGCTGAGCAAAGAAGAATTTCGAACCAAGTTGCGCGTCCTACTTGTCTCGAGCATCGGCACTTTCGGTAGCATTCACGGGAGCTTAGCCTTATCCAAGCTTGTAGCTTGGATAAGGCTATTACTGAATTCAACCTCATTGCCTGGAATGAAGAGCTGCAGAGGCGCTGTGCTACTCAAGCGTTCTTTTTATGATCAGAGACATGGATGGTGTGCGACTGGAATCCAGTGGGAGAGACTTCAGAGTTTGTGATGTGGCTGCTCCAGATATTTTTCACTGTTCAATTTGATTGACAGAACCAAGTATTATTTCTTAGCTTTTGGTTGGATCTACTTCGTTTTAATAACATGCTTGTTCCAAGCCACGAATTCATGATCGTCATCGCAACAGGAAGTGCGAAGAGAAGCCAGTTATCATTCCATCACTGAGCGAGTCATGCTTTCACCAGCCATCGAGAAGCAGTCAGATGTCAGTGCCGTCCAATGCAAGCAAATCGAAGAAAGGTTTTGGCATGGAGGGGCACTCGTCTTTTGCGCAATCTGCCCATGAAGCCACGTCAAGTATGTGCGGTCCTCCTCGTATGAATATTTAGCAAAAGGTTTCTGAATTTTCAAAGTCTGCTCCTGTTGGGCGTCATAGCTTGTCTTCCAGTTCTGCTGTTGCGTCTTCCGGCTTCAGTGAAAATCGTCCATCTCTTTTCCGTGACTGTCGCTCTTCCTCAGTCAAGCATTCTCCCTTTGAGAATTCCGTGTCCGGAAACCGGAATTGGTCGCGTCTTCTTAGTGGCTGGCATTGAAGAATTTATATTCAAAGCCCGTGTTCTTACCTTTGTTGCACTTTCTCGTGAAATAAAAGATTTTAAAGTTATAACTTTTGCCTAGTTTTGAGCTTTTCTGGATGTCTATTTTTTGGCGTGACTATGAAAGATAAATTATAGAAATGGTCAATGAACTATTTGATAAAAAAGACATTTGGTCAAATAAGGGTTTGCTCAAATAACATATTTGATCAATGTCTTATTCTTCTAAAACCGAGCTAACGACACTATTTATCTTACAGTATGAATTGGCGCTATTCAGTTGGGTTCGTTTTAAACACGCATTCTGTTTCTAAAATAGTGAGCTACAAATAGCTGGTTGACGTCTGAATTACCGTACTTGACATGTTTTTTTCACGTTACAAGTTTGAGAAACCTGTCCTGCTCTAAATGTTGTTCACCGAAGGCTAGGAAATAATGATATGACGGGAGAGTCATATGTGACATCATCCAAAAACCTACAAGTTTTATTCTTTGAAAAAAGCAAGTCATCGCACAATAAATTACATTAAACCAATTAAAAAAAATACTTATTTTATTCTCTCTCAGTGATGTAGCAATTTGTTGACGCGTTTCGCAATAGTTTTGTCAAAAATCAGTCTATCAGCCAGGAATAATCCCATCCCAACCAGTTGAATACTGGCCAACAACCCCAGTGTAGATATAAGCATCCAGTATAGGGTGGGTGATATACATCTTCGACTCTCCTTTTCCAAATCTAACTCTTCGGTATCCACTACCAACCTTGCTTTTGCTCCCAATTCAGCAGCTGTTTGCTCTGATGATTCCACTAGTGGCACTACTTGTGTAACTGAATCTTTATCGTCATTTGTAGAAGAGGGGTATCTACGTGTTTCTGCAGTCACATACACTTTATGGTTGTTAGATCCTGATTTCTTTTTTTCTTCTGAAATTTTTCAAAATTATTTTGCTTTAATCCTATTTAAAATTACCATAGAACTCCAGGTCTTCAGGATTGTCCAGCACTCTAATCAAACCGACTACGTCCATGTCCGGCAAATGTTTTTTCCGATTTTCATATTGCATGGTTTTAGGAGTAGTAGTTGCATTGCTAGCCATATCACCAGAATCGGAAGAGTTGGAGTGACGCTTCTGAAGACGATTGTAGTAGTTGATAGATGCATTTGGTGGTGTTGGTCCATCCTCAAGAGATCTGCTTCCATTCCCATAGATCATGATGGAGCGGCGGCTGCGTAAGGAGTAGCTTAAGAGTGAATTTTTATAGTTGATTGGTGATCCTTTATAGTTGATATAGATAAATTTCAAAAATCCCTTGCTTCTGTAACAAAGCTACTCGCATAGAATCCTTGGGCCTCTTAGCGTAGCCCAAATGAAGCCCATTTGGGCTGCATTAAAAAAAATCAATCAGCCACAGCTGGCGCATAATATTTTTTTGAGCCGGCGCCTTAGTCACTAAGCCGGCCTGTTTTCTGTACTTTTTCTCAGAATTAACCGCTCCATGAACTTTTTCAAGCCATGCTGCTTCATACAATTAGTCGACTGTGGCAGATTTAGACCGCGCCTGGCGTTTATGCCGGTTAAGTATATACAGCTATGACGGGTTTTTTAACGGTCTTGTGTTAGTAAAAAGATTTACCCGCTTTGGTGGGATCCTGGAGGAGAGGCTGGTTGGTTAGAAATAGCAGGAGGCTGTGCCACTACTGCAGCGTTCCTTCGTGAAGACATCATAGCTGCAGCAGCTCCATTTTCTTTACCATTGGTTTTGCCGGAGACAATGTGAGCAGTACTCAGCCCGAATGGTCGAATAGAGGGTGGTCCAATAGTTTTTGTGTTTGTATTGGGAAGCTGTTGGGTTGGCATACCACTCCCACTATTGACTATCATAGAGGGAGGCCGAGCGCCACTAACTGGCTCCACACTCACACCATGTCTGCCTACAGTTGAAGGAGGGCCCACATTGTTGGTTGCGGGAGGACCATTGGATGCTGGGCCTGGCTGACTTGGACTGGCTGGACGACTAATTGGAGAGCGTTTAGGCTGGTCAACATCATCGGCTGCGAGAAGACTGGAAGAGGTGGAGCTGCTGACAGCCATCACGTTGCTGTCGTCATCCACCATAGAGCAGGAGTTAGGTGGCTAAAATTGGAAGCTGAACATATAAGAAAAATAATAAGATGTTAGAGACCGTTATGGCATCACAACCGTGACCTCGGTTTTTGACACAAAGCCTAAATATTTATAGTTAAAATTTAGAAGGCGAGTCATGTTAAAGTAGAGGTTTTTCCCCAACCTGAGCAGGTAACCAAGCATCCTACGAAAACAATAATGGGAAAACAAACCTAAGTTGGCATCGGAACCGGGTCATTGACTTGTCAACAAATTTGAACACATTTGATTCCTAAAAGTAAAGAAAACAAATTTAAACGAGGCAAATTGGCCATTACGAGGAAAGCAGTGTGAAGGTCGTCTGTGTACTCCTGCATTGATCAAATGTCAATTTTTATGCTAATCAAAAAAATACTTACAGGGGTTTTGAATAGATATTGATCGACTCCACATCTAAATACCCAAAAAATAAATAAAATTGTATTTCTAAAATCTTAACCCCTGTTGGTCAACTATGAGAATTTTGTCGCCTTGCAAATCCTAAAATATTTTTTTTTGTCGCAGGTAGGCGAGTAAAAAAATCACCTCCACATGGCAGTTTTGAACGAGAATTCCAACATTTGCTAAAATAAATCATTTAAAAAAATATATATATTATTGGGGATGGGACTGTGTACCATTGTTGCATTGCCAAACATGGAACACTAAAATAACTTTTTTTTGTTAAAAAATATGAATTGCAAAGTAATGTGGCACCTGTCTCTCCTACTACAGCTGCATGCACTTCTGGACCATCCACAGCACCTTTGCGAATGCTGTAGGTGCAATGAGGGTTAGAAGCTTCGTCGAATTGAGGCTCTGAAAAGAAAAAATGTGTTTTTTAAAAACACTAATTTTGCATGTACCGTCGAACCTGGATATAACGGGACCATTGGGGATGCCGAT
Organism: Ditylenchus weischeri; assembly: GCA_029231635.1. Lineage (NCBI taxonomy): Eukaryota > Metazoa > Nematoda > Chromadorea > Rhabditida > Anguinidae > Ditylenchus > Ditylenchus weischeri. The sequence continues at coordinate 136,262 of JAMRYI010000035.1, read as the reverse complement.
TCGTTGGCAGTTCATTGGGGGTGGCAGGGGGTAGGCGTTCATTGTATATTTTGGGATGAAATTAATTGGAAGAAATGAATGGGGATGAAATGAGCTGGGATGAAAGGAGTTGGGATGAAAGAGCCTAATTTGAGCCTAATTTTTTTAACTGTTTGGTGTAGTTTTGACTTTTTTAGATTTTCTACCTGCATGCCTTCGGCAGGCAACCTACTTCAATAGGAAGCCCCTTTGGGGGTACATGGTCCGGGCCAAGGGCTGACCCTCTATATACCAAGAAATATATATCTTCAAAATATATATCTATATCCCTTGAAAAAAGAACTGACTGCTTGCAATGGAGAAGGGGTATAAAAATGATTAAAATTAACATTGCAAGGCTGGGGAAAATACTTCATTGCTGCTACTATTGTGAAATTTTGTTCTTTTGTTAGGGCTTGGAATAATGTTCTTTCTTCTTTTATATATATTTTTCTCCTGGAAAAAAAATAAACAGCTGAGACAGCGCATGTATCTTTATTTTTATTGATTAAATTTCCTTGATATATTTCTTGGTATATAGAGGGTCAGCCCTTGGCCCGGACCATGTACCCCCAAAGGGGCTTCCTATTGAAGTAGGTTGCCTGCCGAAGGCAGGCAGGTAGAAAATCTAAAAAGTCAAAATTTTGATGGAAAGTGGTCGGAAACAACGTTTTTATCGGTTTTAGCGTGTAAGAATTGCTTAGAAATGGTTAAAACCTGTTTTTGAAAAAATTCCGATATGGGGGGAACCCTATAAGTACCCCAAATTGGAGCTAATAAACTAAGCTATAGTTAAAATTGCAACTTGACAGAGAGTCACATTTAAGAAGTAGATCCATCCATTACTATGATCATACACAAAGTTTTGTTTTGATTTTTGTTGATTTCTTAAACATCCTACCCAATTCATTTGGCGTCATTTCACTGAAAACGCATGTTTTTGTAATTTTTTTGCTAATTAAGAATATTTTTTACCTAATAGCTAATTTTTGTTCCAAATCATCCACTACATTAGCTTCCATGTAAACACACTGAGCACAATAAGAACGATCAGAGTCAGTCACAAAGAAGGGGTGAATTTGAACAGCAATGCCTGGAAGCGGAAAAACCCCTGGCTACGAAAATTGCGATTTATTTGCAAAGAAAATTTGCTTACAAATTCTGTACATTGAACCAGCCGGATTATCCTATACGTAAAAATGTTTTTTCAACAAAATTTATTCTTAAAATAACCATATGTTCAGTGGTCATTCCTAAATGAGGAAACAAAACATAAAAAATCCTTTATCGAAGTCTCGGAACGCAAAGTATTACCGCAATCTCCGTGAACCTATAAAAAATAAAGATTTCTATTCTTTGTTTTAAAAATTGATAAACTCACAATGGCGATTTTGTTCTGGTCCTTGACCATGCATTTGGGCGTTTCGTGAAAATCTTCTGCGTAAATCTAAAACAAAATTGTTTGCTTTGAAATGAACTAATTAGGGTTTACATGTGATGGGTTGGAAGAAGAGGTTCTAATCTAAAATATCAAAATTAGAGCGAAATTAGATCCGTTGTGAGATTTGCGACTTATCCAAATTTTTAGCTGCAAAATAGTATTCCGAAAAATTCTTTCCGGTCATTCCAAATGTCTTTTGATGGCTAGTTTTCTTTTATAAAAAAAATTGCGATCACAAACAGACTAATTGGTAACAGTTCAATTTTAACCCGCCCTCCTCCTTTCCCAGTCACCTAAATCAGCAAAGTCTCCCGAGGTAACTTTAAAAAATTTTGATTACAGTATTTTCTCGAATAAAACTTCTTCCAAAAAATAACAATTTTGCGTTTGTATTTTTAAACTACCTTTCGGTGTCAACCCCCAGGTATGTGAAATATAAAAAATGTAGCTAAGATTTTCAGCTACAGTCAACCCTCGTTTTAACGGCCCCCCTTGGGACCGGCCGTGGGGGGCCATTAAATCGAGGGGCCGTTAAATCGGGGGCCGTTAAATCGAGTTTCTTGAACCAAAAGTGCCCAAAGGGGCCGTTAAATCGAGGGTTCATTGCAAACAGGTCAAAATCAAGCAAGAAGTATGTTTCTTTTAAACAACAATAGCAATTTAACTAGTTAACAATGTATCAATGGTTAGACGAGAAAAAATTGGTGATTTCTGGCTGTTTTTGCTTCTTTTTTTCTCTCCACGTAAAAGTAGTCGTCAAGTATAGTCGTCAAGTATAGAAGTATAGCAGGATCCGCGGAGTTCTCTTCTAGATATTGGCGGACAAACTGGAAATGCTGCTGAGCTTCATGACGACTAATTGAAAGCTGCTCTGGCTCGATTTCTTCGATATCCATGGCTTCACTTTCACTGACGTCGCCAGTGCCTCCTTCATTAGTTGCCGAAACTTCTTCAACGATTTCATCGAGCGTGAGAGCACCACCTACAACATGAATAATAGGGTTGAGAAACATTTTTCTTAACTAACATACATGTTTCCACCAATTCGTCGACGTTTAAGAAATCATCCATGGTAGCCTCAACTCCTTCCAGCCTCTCCATATCAAGCCAAACATCAAGCATTTCCTCCACGGCTTCGTCCATTCCACGTTTGCCAGCGCCCGATTGTTCTTTCTCGAAATCATCATCTTCGCCAGCGCCTGGTCCTGTGTCTAATTCCTTAATACATAATGTGAATTCGTCATGCGCACACTTAACAGGCCCTAGGGGGCCTTTAGATCGGTGGGGCCGTTAAATCGAGGGCATACTTTCACAGACGGGACCGGCCGTGGGGGGCCGTTAAATCGAGGGGCCGTTAAATCGGGGTATAATTCCTTATGTTTTAGTCAAATCCAACCAAACTGAGCCCAGGGGGCCGTTAAATCGAGGGGGCCGTTAAATCGGGGGGCCGTTAAATCGAGGGTTGACTGTATACGGTTTTTTTCAAGGTGATTATTATTCTGTCACTTTAAAGGGACATACCAGAGCGTTACACGGAGAAAAGGCGGGGGAGGTACCAGCGGTTCTTTTCTATTTCAAAAAATTTTTACATGCGTTTTCATCTAGATTTTTTATGCTTGAGAGTTAATATTTAAATAAAGTCAAAAATGCAAAAATAAATAAAAGTAATTCTGGATTTTGGGGAAGGCTTTTATTAGAGGAAATACGGTAAGGTCATCAATATTAGATTTGACAAAAAACGAGTGAAAAATGAAACGATTAAAAAAAATTGTTGGTCCCCACCTTGTCTTTTTGAAACGCTCTGGTATGACCCTTTAAGATATGATCACCTTAATCAGCAAAAAAAGCTTTTGAAGAAATTATTCTGGAGGACGTAGCCGATTTTTATGGTCTATCCGTAAACCGAAAAATTTCAAAAGTATACGTCAATAAATAATTTCGCACAAAAACAAAGAAAAGAAAATTGCTACAACTGAATACTAACATCAGGAAGTTACCAAAAGTTAGGGGATTGAGGGAAAAAAAGTTAAGTAAAAAGTTAAGTAAATTTTCATATGTGATGTGGGCATTTTAGGAAGCCAAATTTCACCCATACAAAATGCAACCCCGGGAGGAAATCAGCGAAGTCAACCGTATTGCACGCGTGGAATATGCTATCAATCAATTGGGTCTCTTCGATGTGTCTGCTAGGTTTATCAACAACTTTCTCTTCTCTGATCAATGCCATTTCCATATCCATGGGGAAATCAATCACCAGGTAACTGCTCTAACAATGGTTTTAACGATGGTCTACCGTCCTCCCAAGAGCGATGGTGCCAATGGACTAAGCAAATGTTAACATTGCAGAACTTTCGATACTGGTCAGATCAGAAAGAGCATTGGTATCATGAAGAGCAGTTACACTCTCCTCGTGTCACCGTTTGGGATGCACTTGGTCGTCGTCGTGTAATCGGTCTAATCTTTTCTGATGGGAATGTCAACTGTGTGAGCTATCTAAGGATGTTGCAAGACGAGTTTCTTCCAAGGGTTAGAGATGATAGCTTATGCGTGTTTTGATTTGGATCTGTATCCGTTCTTTTTTCTAGGTGTCCAGAATTTCGTATTTATGCAAGACTCACATTGGGCTATTCCCGTGCGTCGATGGCTTGATGAGCAATTTCCTCTGAGGTGGATGGGACGTGGAACGCAAGATCAACCTGCTCCTTTTCGTTGGCCTGTGAACTCTCCTGACCTTACTGCGTGTGACTTCTTTCCGGGGTATCTGAATAGTTGTATCTACCGCACACAGCCTGCCGATCTGAATGAATTGCGAGACAAAATTGTCCATGAGTTTGAAATCCTCCCAAGAGCGATGGTCCACCCTTCAATTTATTCCTATGTCCGGCGGCTCGAGCGTTGCATTGAAGTGGAGGGAAGAAGCGTCGAGCAGAGCTACGCTGATGTTAGAAATTGATAGTTGATCTCGGTTATGATGTGGTTATGTTGTGATGATGATACATTTTATGAATAAATTCATTTTGGGTGAGGTCTGAGCACTAATGAAAAATGTTCATTTTTGAGCCAAATGCGAAATTTGGAAATTTTTCAAAAAACTTTTTTTTGAGCGTGATACGCCAAAAAAAATTTTTATTCTTATTCTCTGAGTCGATCTGCGTTTACAGAATTTCGAAAAAAATACTCAGAAAAAAAGTTTTGCGCTTTCAAAGTGTTCCAAAAATATTGGACCACTTTGTATATCTTGGCACATAAAAACCTTGATAATAATTCTGTCTGGTTCACAGGTGACAATTGGAGTGTCCACTATCTCATTAGGGTATTTGCCTTCTACGATGAAACCCAAAAGTGTTAGCTGCAAAATCCATGGCCATTGTATGTAGAGATTGAGCTTCATCGAATTTCAAATACAAGAATAGATAAAGGGAAGATTCTCTGCTAACAACTGTGCAAGAAAGTTGGCAATCCCAAAATGCGAATATATCCTCACTAAATCACCAATACCAAATATATTTATGGAATGGGAGGTCCTAAATTTCTGCTTTAAAAAAGCCGGATTTTGTGAAGATTCTCGCCTCCTTTCTCATTTTCAAGGGGGTTTGCTTGCTTTTGCGTGGGATTTCACTTTTTTGAAAGATTGAGGGAAATGTATCAAGTGTTGTGGTGTTGAAAGCCGTCTTTATTTTTCTTCATTTAGTGGCTAAGAGTCAAGGGCAATTGTAAAACGGAGTCTGCTGAATCAAGCTTGCTGATTAATTGACGTTTATTGTTGTATTGTATACTTGTGGATTATCCTCTTCAACAATTCCATTAGACTGTTCATTTATTGTGATTTACATATGTGAAGAAGATGGGCAGAAACATCGGCAAGCAAAAAGAATATGCTCTTCTTTTTCTTGTTCTTTTCTTTTGAAATGAATTTGAAAAAATGCAAGTAAAGTAGTTAAGGGTCAAGGCCGCAAGACTGTCTTAAACAAAGAGCTGTCGCTAAAATACACAATAAATTCTTTTTTCCGTCACAAAAACAACAAATCTATTTTTGAGATTGATTTTATTCGAAATTTTAACATTTTTTGTTTTCATTGTTTTTAATGGTTAAAGACTTTATTTTGAGTAGTCTTTTTTCTTCAAAAATCAAGATTAAGATTTTGCTTCAAGTTTTCTAAAATTGTTTGTAATCTTTTGCAGCATTTTTTAAATGTTTTTCTTTTATTACTTTGTTTAAAATTCAACCTTGACTTTCATACCCGATCAATAATTCTTACCCGTTTTTTTGTTGAAAAATTTTGATATAACTAAACTACTACTAAATCTAGTGAAACTTTTAACTTGACATTGTTTTTTTTAACATATTTTTAACATTATAGGCAAAAATAAGTGTCAAACACGGTTTTGTCAAACAAGAAGTGTGAATGTAGCCTAAGTAATTTTTTCTCCGTTTTTTCATAAAAATCTGCTCCGACTTTTTATGAGTCATGATTAAATTCAGAAAAAAAAAATCTGTATAATAAATGCTGTAAAAAAATAATAGGAAATTTTAGAAAACTTGAAACAAAATTTTGACCTTGACTTTTGAAAACACTATTTTTAGGGTTTTATAAATTACTTCGTAAATACCATGGATTGTGACGAGAATTCACCAGATGTTGTCCACAGTGAAGATGGCATTAGAGCCGGTAATTCGGAGTGGATACTAAGAAATGATGGAAGGGAGTTTATAAGCCATAGAGAAGCAAATTTGCGAGCTTATTTGGAGTTCTTCTACCGCTTTTTGGTTGCTGTTTTCTGTAGTGCCCAGTTGTTTGACTTTCTGTTCAATCCTATTTGGATGCATGGCTACATTTGGTAAAGATTTTGAATCAAATAGAATTTAAAAAATGAAAATGTGGTTTTTCTAGGTCATTAAATCTCAATCTAGGCATATATTTAAGAAAATTGTGGAATCACTTAGTTTGAGAACATCTTTTTTTTAGATGTAGACCTAAGCGACAAATCTGCTGGCTTTATCCTTGATCACCAATTGGCTTTAGTCGGGTATGCCGAGAGACTTTTGCACGCCATCTTGTCCTCATGTGCAGTCATTCTAATTTTGTGGTTAGTTTTGATATAGTTTGGCTTATTGACTTACTCAAAATCAGAACCATTGAGTGATCTCTATATAGTGTTGTGTGGGTGTATGGGTCGCCACTTTTGTGTTCAAGCCCAATTTTCTGCCAATTTTTGCAAACCCATGTCAAATATCTCACCGGAACCCTCAAGAATAGGTTTGTTACACAGTTAACTCGATTTTTCAAAAAATTTGACCTCATTTCTTGTTTTTATGCAATTTTTTTTCCAAAATTTTGAGCATATTACTTCACAACTGAAGGCTTAGAATGTTGGCTACGCAATGGTATATAAACTTTTCAGTTAAGTCTATTTTATGGCAAACATTTTCGACTAATTTTCGACTAATTAGATTTCGAATAATTAGGCGAAAATTAGTCGAAATTAGTCGAAAATGTTTGCCATAAAATAGACACATTTTTGTATACTTAACTGAAAAGTTTATATATATTTATAATTTATATTTATAAAAAATTTGCATAAAAACAAGAAATAAGGTCAAAATTTTTTGAAAAATCGAGTTAACTGTGTAACAACCCTACTCAAGAACAACATCTTGGCTTTCTTTTGAGCACAAACACGTATAATTGACGTTGCCTTAAAAAAAAATTTTCTTTACCCTCCAATTCAATTCGTCTAAAGACAATTCGTCCAAAATTCATGTCGTCCAAAATTCAGTTCGTCCGAAATGCAATTCGTCCAAATTCATTGGGTTTTATATACTTTTTTGGACAAAACATACTTTTTGTATCAAATACTTGTATTTATTTTATGAGCTTTTTCAGTTGTTTTCGCGTAATCTTCCGACTTCATTATGCTTCAGAAAAAAAATTTTGCCAAACTTCTCAAATGGCTTCTTTTACTGAAGAGCGTTCACTTCCTCATTTTTTTGTTCATTTCCTCAAGGGATCAATGTCTTGCCTTGGCCAGCCTGCTCGCCTTATTTGAATTCAGTCGAAAACCTTAGGGAAATCATCGTGCGTCGTCTCTGTGCCAAGAATCGTCAATTCGCAACAGTGGAGGAGCTAAAGAGTGTTATTCTTGGTGCGTGGTTCGGTATCGAGTTTGCGATGTTAGAAAATCTGGCCCAAAGCATGAAGAATCAAATTTTTGAAGTAATTCAGCGTTATTGAGATGTCATCAGATTATTGAGATGTCATCCTGTTTTGTTGTTTTTTGTCTGTTATGAAATAAAGGTCATTTGTCAAATGCTTTTTGCTGAAACACTCAGGTGGCGTTATAAATATGAAACGGTCATCTTTTGGTTTTTACAGTAAAAAAATTTCCTGCTGGTTTCGAAATTCATTCTTTATTGTCGTGAACGTGTTTTTTTGACAGATTGCATCTTAAAATGGCGCCACTTCATCAAAAAATCACTGTTGGTAGCTTCAAACCCCAAAATTATGGGTGGCGTTATAAATATGAAACGGTCCAATCAATTCCACTGCCAAAATTTCAAAAGCTTTTTCAGTCACATTAGCAGCACAGAAAGCCAAAGAAGCAAACTTTTTCAGCATCATTTGATACATAATGTCTTGGGAATATCTCGATTGCATATGACCGCTTTGAATAGGCCGCAGGCATGTGCGCGGGCCGTGATTTTTGCGGCCCGGCCCGCCGGGAAATTTTTTTTTCTCGGCCCGCCCCGGCCCGCACTGAAAAATAAATTTTCGGCCCGGCCGCGCCCGGCCCGGGCCGGGCTGGCCCGGTTAGGCCCGGCTTAAATATACTGGAGAATACAATCAACAAAGTCATACAAACATTTATTCGACATATCACTCAAACAAAATAGTTTGGTGGGAGAGGTGGGAAAAAAGTCAAGTCGAAGGAATAGGTCGAAGGAAATTTAAAAAGGCGGGATTTTGGAAAGTCATATATGGCGGGCTTTTCGGGCCGGCCCGAGCCCGGAACTTTTTTTCCGCCCGGCCCGCTGAGAATTTTAAAATTGCAGCGCGGGCCGGGCACATGCCTGATAGGCCGCCAAATAGCCTGGCAAAATGAAAATAACAACCATGTATTGCAGCACTAGGTAAGCATACTTTTACAACGTTTTCTTCTAAAAAGGTTTTTGTTAAGCTGCGTATATTTTGCAAGGTTTGTTACCGGATTTTTCGAAGTCAATCAAAACTACTGATGGACGGCTGTTGGGAAACTGTTGGTAATAATAATGGGGATGCTAATAGACGTCAAAGTGTGCGGGATAGTATGAGCGTTATTTTGCTGTGGCAAATTAATAATAACGGGGTCATAAGCACCAGCTAAAGCTTCATTTACAATAGTTCTAAGAGCATCTCTAGAATAAATTGCCATATCTCGAGTTGATGCGTTGCCAAGTGCGTTGGATCAGCAGTGTGGTCGTGGGTAGACGAGAGGGATGAAGTTCCGTTTGTGTATTGGACTACTCGCCCCTGACAAGTGGAACCTGTCTTTTTGCGTTCGCATGTCCAATAAACAGTTCCCTGGTACTCGGAATGCTTTGCATAAATATAGTTATTATGAATGAGCTTTTGGTGACCCTTTTCGGAATTCACGTAAGAAGCGATTTTTGAAAGACACACTAGCTCAGCGAAAGTACAAAATGGTTACCAAAACACAAAATGTGAAGATTTTCTTAATTGGAAAAACACTATTGTGACAACTATGAAAGTAATTTAAAAAAATATTTGTGTAAATTTTATGAGTCATGCCCTACAGTTTTGCACAATAAGTGTCTTTGCATATTTAACTCTTTGTACTTTTTTCCTTTATTTTTTAAAAGAAGAAAATTAGATGAATAACATTTTGGACGAAATGCAGTTTGGACGAACTAAATTTTAGACAAACTGAATTTTGGACGAATTGTCTTTGGACGAACTGACTTTTGGACGAAATGCCATTGCACCGGGGAGTTGGCCAATCGTTTTTTGGCTAAACTCCGTCTCAGGATAAATTCGATTTTGGGCTATCTTCTTTTCAACCAGCCTTGGCGTTCCGCCAGTCGGACTTTGACCATTCCCTTGTTTCAGCCAATCGGGTTTTGGCCAATTTGGTGTTTCAGCCAATCGGGTTTTAGCCAATCCTTTATTTCATCCATTCGGACTTTGGCCAATATAATGCTGAGCCAATCGAGTTTTGCCCAATGTTATACTTGAGACAGTCAGGTTTTGGCTAATGCGATATTGTAGGGGTATTATAATATAGACTAGCTCGCGTTGGACCCGCCTGCGGCGTGCTCCTCGCTTGCAGCCACGCTGCTTAATACAACTAATATGTCCTGGTATCCCTACCCACTCTCCTGGCTCACATACTCCCTCTCTTGGTACTCGTACTCACAGCCCAGGTACCCTTACTCACTCTCCTGACTCTCCTGATCACTCTGCTGGCATAGCTACCCACGCTGCTGATTCTCCTACTCACTGCTGAATAGTTATTTGCCTATGCGTCATTAAAACTTACTGCCGCAAAAACCCAAAGATGTAATGTCAACTATTTGATAAGGACTCATTTTCAAATGGCTATAACTTTTCTTACAATAAACCAACTGAGTGCAAACAGGGTAATACGAATCGAATAAGCTATCAAATTCGACTGAATGGTTTCGAAAGTAAAGAGATTTATGGATTTGAATGAAGAAAACCGAATCGAAAACCTATTTTGTTGAAATCCGTAAATGTTTAACTTTAAAAATCATTTATAGTTTGATAGCTTGTTGGAAGGCTGAGATTCAGGGCTGCTCGTTGATTTAAAAACTCCAAAAAGTTTGTGTTAAATAATGTAGAAAATCCGATTTTGAAAATTAGGTGCTGGATTTCCGTAGTAACAGCCAAATTTTTATAAACTTGGGTCAACTACCGACCACCCTAACTGCCGACAATGTTTGAGCCAATCCTCACTTAAGCTGGCTCATCCTGTGTCTAAACATTAGCCATAAAACAGGCAGTTTACGACGCCGGTAGTTGGTTGTCCATTTTACCATTTCATTGCACTAAATTTTGTTAAAAATTCACTCATAGGCTAGCTGGCTACAAACAAGGCAACAGAACAGTGTGGAATCTGCTTTGGCTAAGCATGGCTTTTGGTGCAGCAAGTGGCTTAGCTAGATGTGCTCAAATGAAGCATCGCTTATATCCAGCCATCCACGAGTGTTTCTACGTCTACCTACACTTCTTCGTGGTTGGATTCTGCATGACTTGGAGGTGTTTTGAGCGCTTTCCGAAGCCAGATGCTTCATCTCAAAACAAAATTCCGATAAGCACAGACGATAAAAAGGAAAATTGAATAAGACTTTATTACCATTTATTAAATTTTCTACAATAAATACCAGTGATTGCAAAATGACATTGAGAATTGCCATTTTGTCAGATGACAATTGTCATTATGAGAAATTGTCATTTTGTCAGATGTTTGTCATTTGCAAAATGACAATTCTCATTGCCATGTTGCAATCACTGATAAATACCACATTTAACAATAATTATTATGAGGAGGAGGAATGTGTGAATTGGATAAATTGAGCAATAAAACTCTAGATTCTTTGGAGGTTTGAATAGCAGCAGATTATTTTTACTAGCAGATTATTTTTTGCCATAACCATTATAGCCACCACCAGAAGCTGAAGGATATTGCACGTTGGCTTGTTCAGAAACTCTTGGCTGACTTGGACTAGGTCCCACCAAGATAATTGAGTCGACGTTTTGGCAAACGCATGTGCCCGGGGAACCTGAACATTTTGATACTTTATGGTTTGGATTGGAAACTAACCAGGTGGTCCCTGCGCACCAACACTTCCTTCTGGTCCAGGATAGCCGGGCTCGCCTACAAATAGTGCAATAAGTTATGAATAAACCAATTTTTAAAAATAAGATACCTGGTTCTCCAGGACTTCCAGGCCAACCTCTGAAATTTTTAAAATTAAATCTGTTGGTGTTGTGATTTTCTGTTATATCCAACCTGTCACCCTGTGGTCCAGTAAGTCCATTCCTGCCAGGAAGACCGGGAACACCAGCTGGTCCGATGGGTCCGACCTTAAAAATTAACTTTGTCAAATAAACATCTAATAATCAGGCTAATCATACCGGTCCGGCGTCACCAGGAGGTCCTTCCCTAACTTCGCCATGAGGTGTTTCTCCTTTGTCCCCTGGAGCTCCTGGTCCACCTCTGCAAAAAGCATAACTATGAAATGATGAAAGTATAACAGAAGGACTCGCCTGAAACCAGGAGGACCTTGAGGACCGGGCTCGCCTGGAGCACCATCATCTCCATCCTTGCCTAAATAGATCAAAACACTTAGACCTCGCTTTATTGAGATGTCAAGTTACCTTTTTCTCCATGAGCTCCAAGCGGACCAGGGTCACCTAAAGTCGGTGTTCAATCAAAAGAAGCCACTAAAAGGCAGTGATCAGAATATACCTGGGAAACCTGGCCACCCTAAAAACAAATAATATTATAGAAAGAATTTATTGAAATTAAAATTTAGCAGGTCATACCTTTGATGCCAGGAGGTCCTTTGGGACACGGTCTGCATGGTGGTGGTTCACGATGCGCATATATTGGACAGGTCTGATTGGGAGATGTTCCTGGGTTTCCTTCAATCAAACATTGGGTTAAATCAGTAACACTGTAAAAAATTATTTTACCAGGTCTTCCAGCATTTCCTAAATAATACGAGATTAACACTCTAAAGGCGGCTGATGTTGAGACCCCACGTGAAAACTTTTAAAATAGTGTCTCAGAGAATTTATTTCGCAGAGTTTGTACATTTCAGTTTTTTACACTTACTGCGCAAAAAAATTTGCGATATAGTGTCTGTGTGCAAAAATCGCAAAAATCCATGATACCGTATGTACTTATTTTTTTTTAACCACAGAGGGGACCAAGGCATAACCCCGATTTTCGAATGACCTCTTTTCCTTTTTCTGATTATACTTCCATAAGTAAATCGACCCCGCTGAGCACGAATCTGGTCTCAGAATTGGCATATGTCAACAAAAAACTGAACTTCTCTAAGAATTGTATGAGGCGGGAATTTAAAAATGAGCAAATCCATGATACCGTATTTGCTACCGGAGTGGGCAGAAATATCATGTATTTTTGCACACAGACACGATATCGGAAATTTTTTTGCGCAGTCCGTGCACAAAACTGAAATGTGCAAACAAAAAAAAATTCTCTGAAAAACTATTTTAAAAGTTTTTACGCGCGGTCTCAAAATCAGCCACCTTTAGAGTGTTAAAAGAGACCACGAAAGTTAAGCAAAAGTATACCAGGTGTGCCGGGTTTACCGGGCGTTCCGCTTTTTCCGCGTGGACCTGGTGGACCTACAAAGTATAAAGGTGAGTTTTCGGAATACTGTTTTGAAATAAGCAAATTATAGTATACCTGGAATGCAGCAACCTGAAGATGTTATACATAGCTGAATGCAGTTGTAAAATGAACAGAAACGGCCATACCTGGACATTCAGTCTGCAATGGACTGCCAGTTACACTGTCAGTAGCAGGAGGAGCTTGCAAACCACCACTATTATTAGAGTCATATCCACCATTATTGACACCGCTGGACTCGTGAGAATCAGATCCGTATCCTGGATTAGAACCTGTGGCAGTGTAAGCGTCATAACCGTGGTGGATTGCTCTGAAAATAAAAAATGTTATCATCGGCACTTAAATATCCAAAATCAATGTTTTATAGTAGTGGACTTTCTCCGTTGTGACAAATGTATCCCGCCCCCATTATTGCAACTTGTTTATAATGGCCAATAAAATTTTATTCATTCGGTCGGTCACAAAGAAATTTTTTCTAAAAGAATAACATCCACAATGGTCGGCCTGACCGATCCCCAGGGCGGCCATTATGGAGAGACGACTAATTGGAATTTCGACCACTTTTAAAAAACTCGAAATTCTCTGAAGAAATTATTTAGCGACTTCCCCAATTTTATTTCTGCGAATAATTCCACAAACCTATGAGAACTTCAAGGGTCATGTTCATGCATTCATAATTGAGTCCTCTAAATTTAGGCCTTGTTTCGTTAGAAACCAAGTTAAAAAATCCGTACAGAAGTTTAATGATCAGGAACAAATTTTTGAATTGGCGGCCCAATTTTGAACGTGTGAACATGCCCCTTAAAGTAGTAAAAAGGCATTCAGATAGGCTGAGTCAAACCGGAAATGCCATAAATTAATTTAAAAGATTGGCTCCTTCCTTTGCACTGAAAGTTTCAACTATAAAAAGAAATAAACATACCTGGCTGATCGATTTCCAGGCTTTAGGAACTGCCTTCCCACTTCTAATTCCATAATAGCTTCCTGGTTGGATTGCTAAAATAAGCAGGTTATATTTAGTTAAAATTAGGCTCAAAAATTTAAACTGACCTCACAAAAACGCATTTCATTCTCAACATAATCAATGGTTGTTTGGACGTGGTTGTACATAATTGGCAGGGAAACGCAAATTACAAGAAGTGAAAAGCAACTAAAGTTAATTTGCAATGTTTTTCTCTCAAATTTTTAAATTTGTGTTTGATTTATGTTGCTTTTGACAAAGCAAAGTTTTTGGTCTTATCTCTGAATATTGAGTTCGTAATTGGAACTAAAAAGTTAGTGGAAGGATGTTCAGTACTACTTGTTGAGCAGAAAATGCGTTTGGATGATTTCATGGATACCAAAAAAGCGCATGATTTTTAGAGTTTTTGTGGAGTTTTTGAGTATTGGAAACGGTTACTCTGATGCTGATGGGTAGTGGGACAGCCGAAAAAATCAAAAAATTTGCATTGATTTTTCAAAGGCTATATTTAAAGTGTTCCGGCAAATCCGTGAATTTTCCCGGCAAATTTTTAAAACCTTTTGATCTCGAGGATTTTTTTATCAACTTTTAAAGGACCATCGAAATCGATAAGCACAGCAGTTTGCAAAATTCGAATTCGCGCGGGACCAACCTAATTTGGTCAATAATATTTTCGAATTATTATTTGATTTGCATTTAAAATTTTTTCAAAATTTTGGCGCTACCGGAGTATACAACCAACTCCACCACCACTTGACACCAAAAAAGATAGGGTTTTAACATAGTTTTGTTAACTGGAGCCCACCGCATAAAGAAACCCTGGTATGTAGGCTTTTTCCATGCATCCAGAGTCACTTTCGAGTGATTTGTGTCTAAGGTGTGTGGGTGTGCACATCTCAACCACAAGCCACCAAGCCCCCTATGTCCCCGAAGGGGCGCAGGGGGGGTGGTTTATGCTCCGATAGGGTCAAAATTTTGAACCATCCACTAGTCGAGCCCAACGTTGTTTGACATTGCCACATCCGACGAGTTGGGCAACTTCCATTGCTCTACAACTTTCTATCGTAAGATTGCGTTCTATATTGACTAACACATAAAATCCAAATTTAAAATGCACATAAAAAATAATTCGGAAACATTATTCACCAAATTAGGTTGGTCCCGCGCGAATTCAAATTTTGCAAATTACTGTAGTTATCAAGTTTCATGGTCCTTTAAAGGGGCATGCCAGTGCGTTCAAAATTGGTGCCTACCAATTCAAAATTATTTCCTGATCATTGAACTTCTGTACGGATTTTCAAACTTGGTTTCTAAAAAGACAAAGCCTAGAATTTAATTTTAGGTATAGTTTTGTTAGAAACCCAATCAAAAAATTCGCACAGAAATCCAATGATTAGGATGATTTTTTGAATTGGTAGGCACCAATTTTGAACGCACTGGGCATGCGGCATGCCCCTTTTTTGACCAGCCTGTCGCCCCGTTTCTCAGCTTTCTAACAAGCTATAATAACCAAATGAGATTTAAAAAAGATTGAGGAAAAAGTCTTTGAGTAAAGTAAATTTTTTTAAGAGTAAAAGGTTTAAAAAATTTGCCGGGAGTTTTCAATTTGATCCTCATGTTTCCTCTATGGTGTTCTTTTTACCAAAATGACATTTTGACGCTGGTGTGATATAACCCGGAACAACCAACCACCGTGGGGTATATCACACTAGCGCCGACATTTTTTATTGCTTTTTTGAAAAAGGCAGACCTAAAGACAATTTGAAGAGCGGTAATGCACTGGAATATTCTCTGTTGAGTCTTCAGTGTAGAGGTTGGGAACGACGGCCATAATCTGAAAACAAAAATGTTCAGTTTAAAATAGTTGATCCATGCCCCCTTCCTTTACCTTTCTCTGCCTTTTGGAATCATTTCGGCTGACTCGCGAGGCCTTCACCGACCACCAACTATTATTTTTGCTGGTAGAGTTAGATTCTGTTGATGAATTTATTAACTCGTAAGAAGCTTTCCGTGTGCTTCCCAAAGAACGTAGAAACTTGCCAAATTTGAAAGCAGATGATTTTACTGCTGGGGTCTTTTTCTCTGAGCAGAGGGATGGATTACTGGCAGCTTTGATCGTATTATTATTAGCGTCAACTTTTTCAAGCTTTTTGTTTCTGCAAAAAATCCATAATTTAACTTTAAAAACATGAAATGTTTAAAATTTATGTTTAGAAAAAAAGCATTTGCAAGTGGAGTCGAACTCGCGGGTGTATGGCCAGTTCAATATCAATTCTACAAAAAATGCTTGACACAAAAGTTGAGGAAGATTCCATACTGGTGGGGCTGTGCAAAAAAAGGTGCAGAATTGATTTTATTTTTGTGATTTTGGTCATTTTACTCTTTTTTCAAATTTTTCATACTTCAACTTTTTCAAAAAATGCCCTAAAAATTTAGGCGTCGTAGAAAATGTTTTTCTACAACATATGGCTACTCAACGACATTTGAAAAAATACATATTGTATCAAGCTTGCGAATTAAAATTTTCGAAAAAGGACATTTCTAAAAAAGAAAGGGTTCAATGAAAAACAGCTAAAACGTAATAGAGAGATTTTTTTAATAAAATTTAAAATTTGAGTGAATTTGAAAAAAGTCAATTTTTCGCCATGAAAGTCGATAAAAATACAATTTTTATGACGGCACGGCCTTTAATAATCGGTGGTAGGCAAACTGTTGACCAAAGTTCATGGCGCAGTAGGCAAAGTGGGAGATTTTATTGTGCCAACACTAGAAAAAAAGCTATTTTTCTTGTAATCCGGCGAGTTCAACCCCATCTTCCGACACGTTCTATTTTTCAATGTTTTGCAAATTTTTTATTATTAGCCAATTTGACATAAAATCGAAAAGTAGACTTAGGTCGTAAATATCAGATTTTCAACTTTTCCTATGTCAAACGAAAGTGCAGGGTTGGACAGGGCTACCATCTGTCTTTTTTCAAAAGATTTTTTTTCGACACCGCAAATCTTTTTTCATTTTTGAAATATTTATTTCGCTTCAAAATTGCAACAAGCACCAGGGGTCCGATTATATCCCTTAATTAAAGGCATTGCCCTTAATTTGAAAATTTTGCCTTTAATTTTTTTTGAAAATAAAGGCACATTTTGACGAATGTTATGAAAGTTATGACTACTTTCTTGTGCAGAAAGAGTTGTTGAAAGCAGGAAAGGGGGGAGAAATATATGTTGTTCGTCAATAAAGTTGTTTTTTTGTTGATTTTTGTCGGGTTTGAAGCATAGGGACAACATGCCTTTAAGTTGCCTTTATTTTGGTGAAAATTCCTTTAAATTGCCTTTATTTTTGACACTAGATGCCTTTATTTTAGAAATTCGCGATCGAACCCCTGACAAGCACTGGATAAAATGACCATTTTTCTTGTAAAAGGATCAAAACTTTGTTTTTTACCCAAATGTTCTTTTTCAATTTTAGAGATGGCATCCTTGTTCTATGAGAAAAAAATACTTTTTCATTTAATCTGTTCGTTTATTTTTTCAAGTAAAGAACTAAAAAGTAAGTTAAGAAGTTGCAAGAATTTTATAAAAGACGACGTAACCCGGAGGATGTGGATTTTTTTAAAAAGTGGCACTCAAACATGGTAAATACCATGCTGAAAATTTAATTAATTTTTATCTATTTTGGGGCTATTTAAGGAAAAAGGGCAAAAATACGCCGAGCGAAAAAAGGACAAATCTTTTTAAAGAGGACGATTTTCAACCATGTGTATGTACATTTTATCATTGTTGGGGAAGTCTATATTAGAAGAAATACGGTATACCCTAAAAAATTAAAATTTAAGATACAAATTACTGACATATCTTCCAATAAAAAGAGTGATTTTTCGTAAGAGTGAACCTATGGTGACCGATAGCGGATTTTGGGTATTTCGGATTATTGCATGTATACCCTATTAACGATACGCTGAACACGATAACTTAGTTTTGGTCTTTTGTGTTTCATTTTCGAGATACAGACCTCGGAATTTACCTACTCTGATATTTGGAAAGTAGCCACAAACTTTTAAGTAGATTACTCATGTTTTTAATAAAATCACACAAGTATTTCACACTATTTGAAAGCCCGTGAATAAGGCCATCTGATAGTGCTAAGTTTTGTATATAAACATGGTGAAATTAAGGTTTAGTGACCACTTCTTTGTCAACCTTTGTTTTTTAAAAATCCAATTTTTTTCATAAAAAGGCTTGTATCTCAAAATTTATTTCCGGACCGTGCTAAATTTTATGCTACGTGAAAGCTCATAATCTACCTTACACTATACAATAAATGGTTATGGCAGATACCATAGGTACCAACTGAGAAACTCATTTAACGTTTAAAACAACCCACTCTTCTTTTCTGGATTTCAACACACTCTGACTTTTCACCAACTTAATAGTACGCTTAACAATCGAAGATGAAGAAGAAGGTTTTTGGGTTGGAACAACAGTAACACTAGCAGATGGATGCTCAGGCACAATTACACTCGACTCCTGAAATAACCAAAATCAATATTGCAACAACAATTAAGTGATAGGAATTCGGGAATGGGATAATGATGACCTACTGGTCCACTTCTCATCACCCACCTTTAATTGTTGGGGTTGATTGCTGCCTTCTTCCGCTGCTGATAGCACTTGCTGTTTCAGAGATGCGCGTGGAAGAGGCTTAGGTTGATCTTCTTCTTCTAATTCTTTGGAAGGCAATTGACGCAAGGGCTTGGGTGGACTACTTCTGGTTGTGGGAGAGGTGGACTCTAGACTGATGCTATTGATTCTACCCACCTCCACAATAGTCCTTCTCTCTGTCGCAGGTGATAAGTGGTCGTCTAGAGGGGGTTGAGTGCTGGGAAGGGGTGGTGGAACTATGTGGTCTTCCTTTTCTATTGCTACTGTCTGGTAAAACCCTACGGCTGATGAGAGCATCCGATGGAGATTGCAAATGGCGGCGACGGCTCAATTCAGTTGACCTAAATTTTTTGCGCAACAGTTTTGATTTAACGATAGTTCGAGATGTGAGGGCTGGTGTAAACAATTACCGCGCTCATTATCATTAAAATCACTTTAGCGCATAACAATCCTGCATAATTAGGTATTAATAATCAAACTGGGCTATTAATTAAATATATTCAGAGAGGGCAAAGAAAAAGTGATGGAAATTACACAAATTACAATATTAATATTATGATGGTTTTAATAAAATTCACGGAGAAAGTTAAAGGAAAAAGTATGTGACACAAGTTGGACTCGAACATATGACCAGTTTTAAATTTACCGTATACCGTATTCTCTCTAATAGACGGGCAGGCCCGCCTATTTTTCAACTCCCCTCTGAGGGGGTCGTCTATTTAAAAAGGGCCCTTCAAATAAAGAGGGCCCGTCTATTTTCGGTCACATGAAATTTTATCCTCAACAAGGATTCAGCCATTAGAAATAGACAACATTGTCAACAAATTCTTGTTTATTGAGCATTTTATTAAGCACTCGAACAAACAATTCAACACTCAATAGACGCATTACTATCATTGAGCATATTTTCTTTTTCAGCAAGGTATATTTCTTCTATTAGCTCAGCTAACTTTTTTTCTTTCCACGCCATTACCTGATTGCTTCGACCAGTAGGCACTAGACGATCTCCCTTAAAGCAGTCTATCTTGTTGTACAGGGTGGCGCATTATAAACAGACCTATGAATTTTCGCCATAACTTTTTTATTTTTCAACATTACGCCGATTTTTTTTATTCGAAAGAGGAGACGTTAGCAAATCGAATAGCACTACACGTTTTTTGTTGTCATGTTATTGTTGATGAAAATTTTGCTTTTTAAAAATTATCTCTTTTCAGATGTATTACAATGCAGAAGATCGAGAAAAATGCGTCGAATGGTTCATGGAAGAGGGAAAGAGCGTCGCCAGCTCGTAATTGGCTGGATGAAGCGTTTCCTCTTGGGTCGTGGATCGCCGAATTCTCCTGCTCCATTTGCCTGGCCTTCTTACTCTCCCGATCTCACACCTTGTGACTTCTTCCTTTGGGGATGGATCAAGAGCAAGGTCTACACGACTCCAATCGCTTCCATGGTCGTGCTGAGGGAAAGAATCGAGCGAGCCTTTGCAGAGCTCCCTGGGGAGATCATTGGCAGAGCTATCGGAGCATATGAAACTCGTCCTGAATACTGCCTAGCCGTCAATGGGAGAAGCACTGAACAAGAATATGCCTGAAATCGTCTGAAATGTTGTTATTTTCTGTTGCCTTATTGTTGGTTTTTCTGATTTAAGAGTTATAGCTCATGTTAGGTATTATTCGATATGCTAACGTCTCCTCTTTCGAATAAAAAAAAAAATTCGACGTAATATTGAAAAATAAAAAAGTTATGGCGAAAATTCATAGGTCCGTTTATAATGCGCCACCCTGTATTTGCTCTGATTACCACATGATCACATGGAAATCACCACATGATTTAAATGACTCGATGATGAGCTTCATCAGTAGGCTTTCTCGTGCATCTAGGATCCACTGCAGGTCGATGGCTATCGGTACACGTCATTCATCCAAGTTTTCTCCTCCCAAGACAGTAGCAGCTTGCAATTGAATTTATCGACGATAGTTGGTAGTCGATAGCCTATAAATATGAAGAACACCACTAATTTATTCGGAGCCAAAAAAAAACAAACTGATTTGTACAAAGAAACATATTACTCAAAAACGTGCAAATTTTTTCAGTTATTGGCTTACTATGGGTGACATGCCTTTAGGCGGCCTGTCTATTAGAAAGGGCCCGCCTATTTTTCGACCTCCCTCTGAGGGGACCCGTCTATTAGAAAGGGCCCTTCTAATAGAGATGGTCCGTTTATTAGAGAGAATACGGTATGCTGTAATACAGGGTTGGACATTATAAACGCTCGAGTGAATTTTCGCCTTAGCTTTTTGAATTCCCAACATTCTGGCGAGATTTTTTTTATTTCATAGCGCCGTTCGGGGGAAACTTGACACCAAACATTTGTTTTATTTTTCGTCTTTTGTTCCGAATTTCGATATTTTCTAAAAAGTATACTTTCAGATGCAATATTTGAGGAAATCATGAGCAAAATGTGTCAAATGGTTTATTGAAGAAAGAAAAAGCGTTGCAAGTTTCTTCTAGCAAAGATATTATAAAGAATTTTTAAAACGTAATCATCATCAAGTAGCGTTCGATGCAAAAAAATCAAGCAATGGTACACAAAATTTCAGCAAAGCGATTCTTGTTCTTCAATCAGCTTCTTGTTGTTCAAATCGCTTTGCTAAAATTTTGTGCACCATTGCTTGATTTTTTTGCATCGGGCACTACTGGATGATGATTACGTTCTTAGATGGCTTGCTAAAGCTTGCAACGCTTTTCTTTTCTTCAATAAAACATTCGACCCATTTTGCTCGTGATTTCCTCGAATATTGCATCTGAAAGCATACTTTTTAGAAAATATCGAAATTCGGAACAAAAGACAAAATGTTTGTTGTCAATCTGTTTCTTCCGAACAACGCTACAAAACAAAAAAAAGATCACACCAGAATGTTGGGAATTCAAAAAGTTATGGCGAAAATTCACTCGGGCGTTTACAATGCCCAACCCTGTAAATGCTCTCTAGAGCTGTATAATTATCCGGGTAATTATGGTTTGAGTAATTACCCGTCACCATTCATACCAATTGCGTCAAATCGGGTAATTTGTCAAGGTAATTACCCAAATTCTAGTTATTGTACAGCCCTAATTTGACTCGTTTTTTGAAGACTGATCTCAAGCAAATACCGTAAATTCTCTATTAAGCCCCCCTCTTATATAAGCCCCCTCCAATTTGAGGGTCTGTATCTCAAGGCAGAGTCAATATTTTGCAAAGCTGTTTTATTGCATTTTCGGAACTCCAGCAAGCTCTACAGATTCCACTTTTTAGATTTTGGCCGAAAGACCAAAATCTCGAGATCGACTTTAGATTTTCCCCATTTTTGTGGTTTTGAAAAAATCGCCCATGAGCGCAGTAGTTATCAGATTATAACTACTGGGTGTATCAAAAAAAACGCGGACATTTTATAATAATGTTTGTTTTTATTTAATTTTTAACTGTTTTATGAATTTTTCTACAGATTGTTGCTTGCTAAAAAGCTTGTTAGAAAGTTCTGTTGAATTCCTATTAAATTTGGTGTAACTATGATGGACAGTTGAAGCCCTAGGTCAAAAGTTCAGCTTCAAGTGCGAGCATACGCATATGAGAATCAACCACGTAGTGAGTTAGCCCTCTGCAGCGAGCCACGTTAATCTCACGCTTAGGCTTAGAGCTAGACCTAGGGCTACGGCAGAATGAGAGGACTCGGAACCGGCCTCACAACCGTTATGTAAACATCCTTAGTTACACCGAAAAAATCTGTAGTTCAGACGGTGTGCGGGAGCCCTTGACGACATTTTTCGAAAGTGTCCGCTTTTTTTTAAAACACCCTGTAGTGAGACCAGCTACAATTTAAGTGGTAATTTGACCGGGGTCATCAACCAAAAAGTAAGTCGAAATCACGATACCAAAAACAATATTTTCAATCTGGAAAGTTAAGCGTTGTTACAGAAATACGGTATCCATTCTTTAGTCCTTGCGCACTCGGTAAAAGCGAAAACAGTGCTAAAAAAATTCCATGTCCTTGATACAATAAGGCCATTTTGACATCGATCTCCCTGTAATTAAATTAAAAATAGCATAGAGACATCAATATCGGAATCGACGTTTTGCCTCCAGAAAATGGACTTTTTAAAGGTTGACTACGTTTTATCAGCTCTGTTTTTATCGAATGCCGTCCCGTAAGCTTTAAATCCTAATGCTTTTTCAGTGAATTATATCAAGTTTGTAATCGCCAAAAAGCGTTGTTCCACACTATATATTACTCAAAAGCAGCCAAAGATGCACATCATTAATTCCACAGATAAAATTTCTACAGCAAAAAAGAGGAAGTGGTGTTGACCTTTGATGGCCATTTAGATTTGCCGAAAATGTTGTCTGTGGGTCACTAAACCAAAACTGCAGTTGTTAGGGATTACCTTCACAAAACCAATACATAGTGTCAAAATGGTGATTTGCAACTCAAAAAAGGGATAGGTAAATTGAAAGGCAAAAGCAATCAAATTTACAATTGCTTGGAGCTATCCCACTCAAAAAGGGATAGTATGTGTATACATGTGCATTTATTGGCGGTGTGTATGTCCACCAAGTGTTCTCCTTTGATTTCCCTTCTTGGGTGTAGTTCAGATAAGATCTGAGGAAGAGTCGAGCAAGGTCAAACCCTTTGCTACCCTTTGTCTTTAAGTCTATAATAAATGTATTTTATTATTAATTAATAAGTTAACAAGCAGCAAGAATAGGAAGAGGTAAATACTACACACTTATGTCCCAAAATGCCTCCAATTTTTTTGTTTCTGACTGGGGGGGAGGGGCGGTGTTTTAGGCATGTCCCGTCGACTATATTTGGTCATTCTCACTCAGAATGAAGCCGCATGAAATAACTGTGGAATTTCTAGCATAGTGGTATAGTGGTGTCTAAATGCAGCAAAAAGATTCCAAACCATTGGCAGATTCAGAAACAGGAAAGATTCACATAAAGTCTATTCCAACAATGGTAGACTCATACAAAATCCGTCCAAGAAAAATTTATTTGAATGGATTTTGTGTGATTCTCGCCGTTTTGGAATAGACTTTGTGTGAATCTTTCCTGCTTCTGAATCTTATAATGGTTGAGAATCCTGTTGCTGTACCTGGATGCCACCGATAACTGTAGAATCATAGTACAATATAGTAGGAATCCTACAGTTACCTCATCGAGTTTCATTCTGAATCAGAATTAGTGGGTGGTCATTTAAAGTCTGAATGAACAAATATAGTCAACGCGACAAAAGCATGCCTAACCCTTCAAAATTCAGAAATAAAAAAAGTTTATTTGGAGGCGCTTTATATAGTTCAGTTGTAATATCCATTGGAGGTAGCAGCTGGAGCAGAAGCAGCCTTTTCTCCATACCCAGAAGTTTCTTGAGCTTGAGCAGCGGCTGTGGCAGGTTTTGAGGGGGCAGGCATTCGACCGCGGGTGTCAGCAACGACAACTTCTGTGTCCTGGCAGACACAGGTGCCTGGACTTCCGTTAGGACCAGCTTCTCCTTTAGGTCCCGGACGGCCGAGAGGTCCTGGAGGGCCTGGAGGTCCAGGGGGACCAGGCCAGCCTAGAGTTTGGAATTATTAGAAATTGATTTTTAAGAAACTTGGCCAATCCAGTTTCAAACCTTTTTCGCCTGTGGTTCCAGGGTAGCCATCTTCGCCTAAAAATGATAGATAAAAACAAAATGTTAAAAAAATACTGTTACCATTTGATCCGGGATGACCGGGAGGGCTAAAATCATTTTGATTTTAGAATAGTTTTTTCAAGTTCAAACAGTCAAAAATATGCTGATTACCCCCAAGGTCCAGTCTCGCCCACATCTCCAGGTGGGCCGGGGATAACATGTGCTTCTGGAGTGACTCCTGAAGAAATATTTATTCAAAAACATTACTACTTGTTTTCTGATAGTTCGAATTTACACCATTTCCGGTTTTAGTTTTTTTAGACCAGTTCTTCATTTTCTCTCTCTATTGCAATCTTCATTCAAGCGAATTGGTCAAAAAATTAATTAAAACGTCATACACCCATTAAAAACAAATCAGGCATTTGAAAAGCGACGCAAATTAAATAAAACTCGTACCTTATTTACTCTATTGATCCTCTAACCTGCGAAGGGGTTTGAAAAATGATACCTCATCGGGGGATTACCAAAAAAGATACGGTATACACCAAATAAAACGCTTTAAAAAAAAGATTTGAAAATTTGCACCTTTGTCTCCAATAGGGCCAGGCAACCCAGGAACTCCATCAGGCCCGATAGGTCCATCCTCTCCCTGTTTGCCTGGCTGACCATCCAAGCCTGGTCGGCCGGCAATTCCTGGGTCACCGGTGTCTCCTGGGAAACCGGGATGACCTGCAAACAAACATTTATACTATTAGGTTGGTTAATCTTAATTACTCACCTGGCACTCCCCTAGGACCTTGAGGACAAGGCAAGCATGGTGGAGGTTCAAACACTCTTTCAGGGATGCAAGAGGCATTAGGGGTGGTGCCTGGACGGCCGGGGGCTCCATCCGGTCCAGGATTTCCTGGCCAACCCGGTAGGCCTTGGTCTCCTATAATGTAAATATAATCAAAAAAGCTAAAAAATTCAAAAAAAATCTTTGAATTCTTCCGGAACTAGTTTTTGGTCAACGTTCTTTTTCAAATTTTTTTTTGATAAAGTACATACTCGTGTATAAATTTTCTTCATAAATCTCAACCACAAAGCATGATTTTCAAAAGATGCTTGGCTGCTGAGATAAAGTAGGGTAGTCGTCATTTGGAATCTTGAAACTCCAATTTTAGTTCATATTTCGGCTTTTTTAAGCTTTTTTAAAAAATTATACTTCGTGAATGGTGTTCTTGAGGAAACTTTAGCTACTTTAGGGCGCTAGAAAAATAAATAAATGGGCACTTTTATTAATAAAATACAAAAAAGTTAAAAGAAAGTTGCTAACTGACCAAACACACACATCCTTGGCCATAACTTTTAAAACGGAAAGGAAAACAAGATTGTAAAAGTATCGCTTTTTATTTTAAAGTTCTGAATCATTGTAATTCTGAACCAGAATTTTTGATATAGATGAGCTAAAACTACTTTTTTCATTTTTTTCTGGAAACTACATTGAAACTAAACCAATCATTCAAAAATATTGAATTTTAAAGGTAAAATGCTAACTCTGTTTATGGATCTGCTAGAGAATGAAAAAAATAGTTATAGCTCGCTTATATCAGAATTACAACTTTAAAAAATTGATATTATTAATAATCTTGTTTTGTTTCCGTTTCTAGAAGTAGGCCGAGGGCCATTTGCTTCACATTACATTTTATTGTTGCAATATTTGAGGCAAATCACTGATCTAAACACAGTTCAAAATTTTAGCCATATTTTTAGGGTTAACATGCACATAAAATCACAAAAAGTAAGCTTTCGAAAATTGAATGCTAATGCCGAAATTTTCTTTTGTAAAACTCATGGGGCTGCAAACAACCGTCAACCATCATGTAAATACACTAATCAAAACAGAGAAAACACAAATTCAGTATGGTATAAACCAAAAAATTGTGCTTGACAGATTTATGCTTCACAGAATGTATGCTTGACACTAAAAACGTACCATTAGGTCCCCTTTCGCCAGGCACACAACAAGCTGGACATTCCTGGAAAGTAGGCGCATTTGGATGCAGAAGGGAAGGATTATAGCCAGCATATTGACTCTGCTGGTCACTTCTCCTTGTTCGATTTAGCTGCTGTTGTTGGGCCAGAGCCAAGGAGGGCATAATCTCGTTTTCCATTCCTTGAGTGATACTCTAAAATGGGCAATAAAACCATAATAACCTTCCAAAACTGCAGTCAAACCACACCTCACAGTAGGCGAAGTCCTGTTGAGAAAAAACACCCATGGTTTGCACATAATTGTACATGGAAGGGATTAGTAGGCATAGGCAAAGCATTGAGGCAATGCTCAACACTCCAGACAATGCTATAATCAACTGGTAGGCATTTTCTTTCGCTTCATTCAACTCTTCTTCTTGCTCTGGCTGTACCATTTTGGAGTCTGAACAAGGTTCTTGGTCGAATCTGCGGTAGGAGGCGAGATTACTGGAAGAGGAGGGAGATGCGAATGCAGAGGCGCCCGGCCCATTTTTGGTGGGGCTGGGACGCATGGCTGGTTTGTGACTGGCTATAATAAAATTAGACTGAAGGACTAGTTATTTTAAAAAAAATATCAAAAAAGTTAAAAAGTATTAGCACAGTCGAACCTAGACTCTACGGACCCCCTCAGGTTCGCTCCCCCACTGGGTCGGACACTTTTTTTAGATTTTTTACCGGACCTGATTCGACAGTCTGGTCACAAAAATTGTAATGATTATGATTCCAAAATCTTGCACTTTCGCCATTAATATCCGCGAGCCTCTTTATTCTCTATAAACGGACACCTGTTTCTGAAAATAGGGTGTCCATTTATCGAAAATCTGTGTAAAAATGGGGCTTTGATTTGGTATACCATCGGTTTCAAAAATTTCTATTTCTTTCATTCTACTCGAAAATTATAAAATTTATTTAAAAAAAATTTAAGAAAACATTTTTTACTACCACAATAAAATTTTAAAAAAAACTTTAAATCCGTGAGATCTTTTGGACAACCCTAAATATACGTGAAAAAAATGAGACTTTGATTTCGGCTTGCAAAGATAGTGGTAAAAGTAATGAATGACGATAATTGCTTAGACATATCTTTTTTTAAGAGACAGCAAAATGATTAAAAAGTGTTTTGCGCACTAGTGAGACTGAGGATAATGGATAAGTCGATAAGAAAAATGACGAAAATAATTCAATTTTTGAACTCGTCCTAAAATTTGTCGCAGGTTCGACTCCCACTCGGATCCTGCATTTTGTCTATATCATCAATTGGGTGAAGGGAAAAAGACTTGAGATAGTTGTAACTACTATACTACTCACTAATAGAGTGGGGGGTTTTAATTTGCGGTTCGTTTCTTCCCCTGCCTTTTTGGGTTTCAAGTTGCTTGGGGTGCTCTCCTGCACATAGGTGATAGGTGAACTTATTTTCCTTCTTCTCCATCTTGTTCACCCACTGACCTATATTAGTGATTGTGGCGAGAAATTTCAGTGGAATTATCCAGACTACTTTAGCAGTTGAGAAGTTCGGGGGTTTTAAGTACACCTGGAATTTGTGATATGCAATTAGTGGTAAAATAGAAAAGAAGGTTAGACAAATATTTTCCCGCCTAATATTTAAATTTTGACAGTGGACTCTCGATCGATTTTCCATTACTTTAAAAATCTTTTGCCTAAAAAGAGGTTTCACCTGGGCGTGAGGTTTTTCGTGACCATGGCCATTCCCGATTGCGAGATGTAGTGGTAAAACTTTCCGTTCTAGGATTTAACAAAGAAAGGTGGACTTCTTTTCCTTTTTCATCATCTTCTTTTCTTCTAAATGCATTCGCATTCGAAAATCGTAATTATGTCATGTACAAAACATACCTCTTGATCTTCTTTATAAAGTTAAGCAGATATTTGCGTATGCGAAGTGGAAGCCCTAAGAGTTTTTAAAATTTTTAAGAGCTTTTAAAATTTTTAACATGATACAGTCGAACCTCGATAGCCTGGCACTTCCAATAACCCGACACCTTGGACCAACTGAATTTTGTTGGCCAGAAAAGAAATAAGGTAAAGTGCCCGAAATCAACTGAATTTTGTTGGCCAGAAAAGAAATAAAGTAAAGTGACGTTTCAATAGCCCGGCATCTTAAGGACGGTCCGTGGGGGGTGGGGGGTGGGGAGAGGGGGTTTTGGTTTCCGGATTATAGAGGTTGGGCTGTATTATGGCTCTCTTCTTGGTTTTTTTTGCCATCCATTTGCTCTCGCCTCACGTATCTTCTCTTTTTGTTCTCATTTTCAGGCTTTTGTTCCATTAAAAAAAACACAAATTAAATATCTAATTTTTTTATCATGGCGCCCTTTTGATTGTGCACTTATCAAGCTAAAATAGATGTCAACATAAAGTAATCTATTGGGTTGATCTTCTCCAACCGCTTTCGTTTCGTAAAATGGAGTAAGCTGCCTAAAAGCGGTAGCGTCTTGGCTTCCTTTTAAATTTCTGAGTTATTCATGTGTGCATTACTTCGATGGGGGATATGTACAAGGTTGCTCTAATGTTGCGCGAATAAATCGTTTTCCAAAAACTGGAGTAGAAAAAATGGCTAAAGTACACAATGTGTACCTCGCCCAAAAATGCCCGAAATCAACTTTAACGTGCTTTTTCAAAGTTTAACGTTTAGAAAACACATTTTTAGGATTTGGGAAGCACTTTTTTATTAAAAAAAATTTAATTTTTCCTTGGGGGACCAAGGCAAAAAATGTGTGAAAAATATCGAAAAATGTATTTTAAACTGGCGCCAAAACATTCTTAAAGAGGATAAGGGCTGTATTGGGAGGGAAGGGACTAATGGGAGGCACTAATGATAGAGGGCCACTAGCAAGAAGATGTCGAACATAGTTTTGTTAACTGGGGCCTACCGCATAAATAAACTCTGGTATGCATACATTTTCATGCATTCACAGTCACTTTCGAGTGATTTATGTCTAAGGAATGTGAGATGCGCGCACTCAGTTATTTTAGACATAATTCCGAGCAAGACTCTTGATAATAAAATGCATATAGAGTCTCTTTTCGCCACGGCCCATGTTGAAAAACATGGTAAGACAGTCGAAACATACAAACATTTATTTTTTAAACGTTTCATGAAAGTGGCACTTTTTATTACCTTCACCTCCCAACAAAGCCCTTATTATTTTTAAAAATGTTTTGGCGCCAATTTAAAAACATTTTTCCATATCTTTCACTCATTTTTTTGCCTTTTTCCCCCATGGCAAAAATTTATTTAACAAAAATTTTTTTTATAAAAAGTGCTCTCCCAATCCTAAACATGTATTTTCTTAACGTTGAATATTGAAAGAAGCACGATCAAAAATGATTTCGGGCATTTTTGGGCGAGTTGCAAATTGTGTACTCCGGCCGAAAAAATGAACGGAACGGATGTTTTAAATAACATTTTCAAGACTTAAAATTGTTTATTACTTGTGGCAGAGTGAGAGTGAAGGGACTTTATGACTTACAAAAGCTCATTAGGCGTAGCTGTAAAAAGTCAAGAGAATTGAAAATTGTGTGTTTCAATAAATCAAGTGCTTGTTTCGCGAGTTCTTATATTTACGAGTTCTTAGTTCTGCGAGATCGGTAAAATTCGAACGTGTTTTGCACGAGTTCATTTCTTTTCGAGACAAATTCTACGAGTTACGGATTTCACGAGTAAATTTTCCACGAGTTTTCTTCTCGCGAGTTATGAATTTTACGCGTTATTTTTTCACGAGTTCTGGAACAGCCCAATTATTTACACAACAGTTAGAAAAAGTTTTGGCGGTAAAAGGGGAGAGCCGATAAAAAAAAACAGCGATTTTTGAGACAGCCTGTCCTTAAAAGGCCATGAAATTTGATAAGCATAGCAATTTGTAAAATTTGAATTAGCGCGGGACCAACCTAATTTGGTCAATAATGCTTTCAAATTATTTTTTGTGTGCATTCTGAATTTGAAGTTCATTTATAATTCAATATAGAGCACATTCTTGCAATAAGAAGCGTAGAGCAGCGGAAGTCACAAGTATAAAAATTAAAAAATAAATTATAAATTTAAGGATGAAACGGAATGTCCGAATTCGACGGAGTGAATTGCTAATTTTCCGGGATTTTGAACCTTTTAACGGGTGTTTTCAACCACAACATTTACTTTATGTTTACTTATGACAAGATGTGAAATTTCTAATTATGCGGTGGAAATTTTTTTTATTATTATTCATAAATTTAGCTTTACAAGCCAAGGTTTATGCCAAATCAGTGAAGCGGCAAATATCACATTTAAATACTTATTTTCCATTATGTGCTTTTCAAGCTTTGTGCAGCGACAAAAGGTCAAGTTGTTATCAACCGACATTAAGTTATTTGTTGCACTTTTCCCGCTTGTAGTTTTTTAGCATTGATATGGTAACTTCACCAAAAATGGCTTGTTTAGGCTTTGAGTTTAACGCTTTCGGGCGCAGGGGGCTTGGATTTGGTTGAGAGTTATAGATTTGAATTACTTTAGAGATGATCCGAGTAAGACTAGTTCATAAGAGCGATTTTTTGTAAAATTGAACTCAAAGTTGCCGATAGTGATTTTCTGGATATGCCAGATTATTACATACACAAGGGACCACAGGCGCCTATAGGCGCCTCTATAGTATTTCGAAATTTCAATGAGGGGCTATGACTTCATTCATAAAAATAGGTATATCCCCTATCAGAACTCATTTTTTTCGCCTGTTCTTTTTTTAAAACGAAAGCTGACATTCTGGGAAACACGATGGTATTAGCGACAAAAGTGATTTCGCTATCTACGACCCGTTCTGGCCTTCGAAGTAAAAAAGCGTTACCCAACCACCCACCCACACATGCCAAATACTATATAAGATACCCTATTCATGATACGCTGAACACGATGGCACGCTTAGAATCTCTGATTTTCTCATTGGATTTTGTGCTATCAGAAAGCTCTGTTCATAAGCTTTCAAATAGTATATAAACTAACAGTAGGTGAGGTAGAGAGAAAGGCCGAAAATGACGTTTGGAGTTTGCTGGTTGTTCTAACTCTTTTAAACTTTTAGCGTAAAACTTTTTTCTCGCTAATGGCTTTTTCACTTACTTCGAGTTCGACTTCGTTTTCGGATCTTCATGAAAATTTTCTGTTTTTAGTCAAAGAGGCAAATATTTTAATAATTTTTTTTTAAGTGATAACACCATTAGTTAGCCCTAAGATTCTAGTTTCTATTAGGTATCATTTGCTAAAACATGTTTGCAAAATGTGGCAGAAATAAATAAATTCGAACAAGTTAATGTGTGGTAATTTGAATATTTATTGTCTCGGGAGGAATTTGAAATGTGGCAGTCCGTTTGTACTTCTAAACAGGCATGTGCACGGGCCGTGATTTTGGCGGCCCGCCCGGAAAATTTTTTTCTCAGACCGCCCCGGCCCGCACTGAAAAAAAAAATTCGGCGCGGCCGCGCCCGGCCCGGGCTGGCCCGGTTAGGCCCGGCTTAAGTATACTGGAGAATACAATCAACAAAGTCATGCTCACCTGAGAAACGGATTCGCTTGGCTAACGGTGGCGCAGTTGATTCGGTGTCACTTTCTTTGTTGGTGCTCATCACTTGTTAGTATGGGATTGTTTGACGGATTTAGAAAGCGTTCCCTATAATGGCTAGTCTTGTGATAAGAATTCGATGATAATTTGGTGGGAGAGGTGGGAAAAAAGTCAAGTCGAAGAAATAGGTCGTAGGAAATTTAAAAAGGCGGGATTTTGGAAACTCATATATGGCGGGCTTTTCGGCCAGCCCGAGCCCGGAACTTTTTCGGCCCGGCCCGCTGAGAATTTTAAAATTGCAGCCCGGGCCGGGCCGGGCACATGCCTACTTCTAAAACAGGGCTCGGGTCTCAGAATTTTCAAAATAAGAACATCTGCTCAAAATAAGTACATTTGTAGGTATTTTGGCGAAATATGCTATTTTATCCAGTATTTATTGCTTTTTTAGAGCTAAAAAATAAAATTTTGACATAAAATTCTAAAAAATAATAAGATTATAAATCCCAAAATAAGGACAAATCTTATTAATAAGGACAGATCCGAGCCCTGTTCTAAAAGCAGTCTCATAAGCAAATCGGGTATGCTGATCACGAATCCGGTGTCAGAATTTAGGATTTGTCTAGTGAGAAAAAAGTTTTAGGCTAAGCGTTTAAAGGGTTAGAACGACAGCAAACTTCAAAGGTCATTTTCGGCCTTCTAAATCCACCCCATTCACAGAAAGTTTTGATATTGTTTAAAAGCCTACGAACAAGCTTTCTGACAACATGAAACTGTTTTGGTCCGTTAGTGAGAAGTTTTGAGAAAAATGGATTTTTATGACATAAAATCAGTTTCCGAAAAGCCATTTTTTCATAACAACCACTATGATATCATGACTGGGGCATGTAATACCTTATTTGAAAGCCCATCATCTGGGCTTTCAAATGGCATATAACACTTTGAGCGAACATTATAAGAAGGGCTCTAAACAGTCAAAAGTTAGTAGAAACGTCAAATTTCCGAGTACTTTACTTCAGAGGCCATTTCCTCGAAGTCCAATGAGAAAATCGGAAATTCTAAGCGTACCATTGTGTTCAGCGTATCGTAAATAGGGTACATATGTAACAATCTGGCATACCCGAAAAACGCTATCAGACTCTTAGTACTGGTCCAGGTCCAAAATCACTCATAAAATGCATTCCCAGACTTTTTTTTACATGTTCTGTGAGAAAAAAGTAGTAAAGATTATCAAATAAGGTACTCAAGAACCCTCAAAAACTAGGAAAAAGTCGGAGTTCGGTAAAAAAGAGTTTTTTTGGAAGGTGACTTTCTAGTAGTTTTTTTTTTAATTTTTATTTATGTAAAAGTAGTCACAACGCACAAAAAGAGGTCTAAACTGGTTTTTGGGATATGACGGGGATCGTGCTCCGACCGCTGTCTACAAAGACAGGTTGAATGAGCTTTGATAAATCACGCTCTCACTAAGGACGTTTTAAATAAGGACAGCGTCCCTTAAAGAATAGCTTATTGCCGGTCCCTTGCGTGTCCTTATTGGGAGCGTAGGCTGTATATTTACGATGTAATATGTCATTCGACGCAGGAAGAAGAGCTCTTTCATGCTGTAAAAAAAGATTTTTTGAAACAATAGCAAAATTTAAAAAAATGCTTTTTTCGTGAAAAACTCATTTTTCGAAAGTCTAAATTTTATTTTGTCGTGTTTTTACCAGTCACTTGCCCTTCGTAAAAATTTAGAATACTGGTACCGGTACTATTCGGTACTATTATAGTTCCCCCCATACTCGGATTTTTTGAAAAGTGACCCAAAGTCATCCTCCAAACTCATTTTTTCTGCTCAACACGATAAAAAGAACATTCCTAAACACTTTCAGATTTAAAAAATTAAATTTTGTCAAAAAAATTGCCTCCCACCCCTAAGGGATAGACGGTCATTTTAGGGTATTTAGGAGCATTTTTGGGTGATTTATCACATTTTTCTTGCTGGAGCTGGGCAAAAAGACTCTCTAAATGCATTTATGATCAAGAGTCTTGCTCAAAATTATGTCTAAGGTAAGTGAGTGCGTTCATTTCTAACTCTTCAAAGCTCCTGCGTCCCCTTCCCATATACCTGAGACACAAATCACTCAAAAACAAGCCCCCTGCACCCCCGAAGGGGGGTTTTTTGGGTTGAGATGCGCACACCCACATAAGTCAGACACAAATCACTCGAAAGTGACTCTGGATGCATAAAAAATATATTCATACCATAGTTTCTTTATGCGGTAGGCCCCAGTCAACAAAACTATGTTCAACATCTTCCTTTTTGCACAAAAGTGGCCTTTTTGGTCCCTTTCCACCCGAATACAACCCTAAATTCCCTTGAAAATGGTCAAAAAGGGTACTTTTAGGTGGCCCTAAAACTCGATTTTTTATTGACCAGAATTCAAAAATAATGTCTTTTTTGAGCTCCTGAGGTGATTTTAGGTCGATGTTGGGTGTTTGGGAACACTTTAAAAAAAGTTGATTGGGGGTATATGCAAGTAGCGCCGAATCGTATAGATATAGAGTATCTTTTTGCCACGGCCCGAGTTGAAAAATATGGTAAAACAGTCCAAAAATCATCTACTATATATAGTTTTATATATAGTTAGTAACTATATATAGTTAGTAATTAGTAACATAGTTAGTAACATATAAACATTAGTAACATTAGTAACATATAGTTAGTAACATATAGTTAGTAACATATAGTTAGTAACATATAGTTAGTAACATATATATAGTAACTATATATAGTTAGTACTATATATAGTTATATCATATATCATAGTAGCGTCCAATTTTCCCCAACTTAAAAAGAACAAATCTATCTATCTTAATCTTAATCAATGGCCGAAAAGTCATCTCAGTCTGTCACTGTATTTTTCATGACTAAGGGAACTTTGTGTTCCGCTTCAGGATGCTAGGAGCCCGTTCGAGGGCCTAGGATGCTTGGAGGATTGGGGTTGAGATGCGCACACATACATACCTTAGACACACTTGAAAATGACTCTGGATGCATGAAAAAACAGAGTTCCCAGAGTTTCTTTATGCAATATGTCTCAGTAACAAAACTATGATAAAATTTCACTATGCTAAAATTAGCGCCTTTTTAGGTTTAGGGTTTTTTTAGGATGGTTTACCCATGTCTCCCAAGACGAATTTTTTATAGGAAAACTAAATCATTTTAGGTTGTCCTTTCATTAACATCCTTGCTCATCCACAAAACGCAAAAGGTGACTGCAAAAAACAAACAGAACAGTACTAATTTATCAAACCCAAAAATACAGATACAATCGGAAATTATATTTCTTGACTAATTCTCTTGAATATTTGGTTCGTGAAAAGACGGCACTGGCGATGGCACGAGTTGCTAGGCATGGGTTGCAGTTTGAGGCTGGACAACGATTTTCCGAATATCCCTGTAACGATCTAGGTAAAAAATCAATAAACAGCTTCCACGAGACATCTTTAGAAGTTACTGCTGTCTCGGGATCAAAAATGATGAAAACATTGAGCTGCTCCGCTGTTCTGCGCAACAAGTAGCGAGACATCTGCATCTGATCACCAATATAAATTCCCTGGCAGGTTCCCATTTGATATTCCGCTCCATGAAAGAAGTAGGGTCAACGGGGTTTGATAAAAAAAACAAATACAAACCAGCAGAATCTCCAGCGATCCCGATTTCCGCATAGAAACAGGCACGATAGTGTACTTCTACCAATTCTTTTCCAAGGATTTGATCAGCATCAACACCACAATAGTAAGGACCTTAACGAGCCGGCATACCTGTTCTTCGGTCACCTACAAATAATTAAGTCAAAAATACAAAATGAAGATATTATACTAAACCACGAGGATTTCCATCTCTGTGAAGCAGCAAATACTCCTGTTCGATTCTAAACCACGGCTCCTCATTGGTGATTCGCTTCATTATTTGATTGCATTCTTTGCAGTGAAAGATGGCCCACATCCGAATCGTGCTTGCTAGCTTGTCCAGCAAAAGATACATCGTAGTCCAAATTCGTCCAAATCTTGCTACAAGGGCTCTTTCCAGAGATTTATACACTTTCCCATTATTTGTTATCGCTGAAACTTCGATTTGTGTTGTTGATGAATATTTTGTTGGATAAAAATTGCTAGGCTTAATTTTGACGTTCTTCTTAGTGTTGTTGATGAACCAAATAGTCGGTTTCACATCTTTAAAATTTCAGCTTTCTAAAATAATACATTCGTGCGTAACACCAGTCAAATTGTTTTTGATTTTGCAAGATTTCCTAGTGAGTAATTTATTCTTTGACTCAGCACAGTTGTTTGAGTGGTCGTAGTCATGTAGAAAGCTATTTCCTAAAAAAGTAACGATAAATGAGTTTGCAAAGACAGAAAAATAAAGAAGACTACAGGATCATGGGCCACAAAGATTTGGTACAAGAAGAAGGAAATTTGGTACAAAAAGAAGTAAATTTAATACAAAAAGAAGTTTTTTGGTACAAAAAGGTATATTTGTAGGGTTGTCAAGTCGAGTACTCGTAATCGAGTAATTTCGAGTATTATTCGAAAAATTTTGAGTATCGAGTCACGTACTCGAAAATTTCGAGTTTTGAATATCGAGTCGAGTACTCGAAAATTTCGAGTTTGAAGTATAGAATTAAATAATTGAAAGTGTGCCCGTGGACCACATTTTTTATGGCTTTCCGGTATAACGACGATTCGATACACATTGTAATTCGATACACATTGTGATTCGATACACATTGTGATTCGATACACATTGTGATTCGATACACTTGCGATGCGATACTGCGATTTGATACACTTGCAATTCAACTACACTTGCGGTGTAAAAACATAAAAACGTGTATTATGTTTTATTGTGCTTTTTAGATTGCTTTGAGTATTTATTTTACAAGTTCACGTATTAATCAGCATGGACAGATTTGTACTTGTGCACACGAACTGTTATGTTAACCGTTTTTGTGGTTAATCTTTATCTCATCCAATGAAATATAAAAGAATTTGATACTGATATTATTGAATTTTTATCATAATTGAAGAACTATTTATAAATAAAGCGATGCTGGTGTAATTGCTGTGTGCAAAATGTGCCTTGAATAAGATGCAAGCTACAAAAAGCAAAAAGGTATCAAATCGCCGTATCGAACCGCAGTATCGAATCGCAAGTGTATCGCAGTATCACTTTTTTCGAGTTTCGAGTAATGAGTCGAGTACTCGAAAATATCGAGTACTCGACAACCCTATATATTTGGCACAAAAAAATATTGCCCTAAAAAAATTGTCGATGATATTTGTCCTGGCAGGAAAAATAGCTTTTTTGCGATTTTTGAAATTTGACACTCCGTGCTCCGAAATGTACAGTAGCGAGCAAAAAAAATCCTCAAGCAAAATTTACTCATAAATTCTTTTTAAATTCGATTCGGTCATTTTATTTATGGCACGGAATCAATTATGTGAAAAGCAAAGTTGTAGCATTTTTATCGCTCTTTCAAATGGTATATAACACAAGGGACAGCAGGCGCCTATCGGCGCCTATATCGTATCCCTGAGCAGACTTGTCTTGAAACGACAAAAAATTTAAATTTTAAATTTGTGGCATTTCGTCAACAACAAACATAAGACCATACGTCATTTTTAGATCCGGCACCAAACTTCAAAGCAGGAGATCCCCTATTTAAAATGCATCATTTTCGACGTTCTTTTTTTTTTAACGAAAGCTGACATCGAGGCGGATCTAAAAAAACCTGCAACAAAATATTTCGACCACTTTTTGACCCTGTTATACCCCTTCAAAGTCAAAAAAGTCCGAAAAAAAAACCGAAATTTGGGGAAAAACTCGAAAATTTCTTTGTCAACCCCCAATTATGACACCGGATTCGTGTTCAGGCACACCAATTTACTTCAGAAAGTGTTCTCAGGAAAAGATTTGGACCACTCCCAGTGGCTGTAAAAAGGTGTGACCCACGACATGGCCTTCGCTCTTGTCAAGTTGAAGCTTATTCATATTTTGAATAAGCGAAATGTTTTCCGTTTATCGATCATGCAGTTAAAACAAAATGTGGCATTTCAGATAATCTCGCTTATTAAAATGGCAAGCAAAAATGAGCCTCTTGCGCAGCCTTCTCTCTTGGATGGATATTCCACTGATAACGTCGACGAATTTCTAGCGAAAGCTCTTGTTGCTGATAAACAACAGGCAAATTTTTTAATTCGCTTTCACTTTTAAAGATCAACTTTTCAGAAACAGCTCATAAAACGACTTTACCAAGATCGTGAAGAAATCGTTACAAATTGTGCTCCCCAACTCGCTCTCAAAGCTATCGTTACTCAATCGTTTATGTCTACCATTGAAGCAAATTCTATTATTTCACCCTTTTCTTAAAAATTTAATGTGACACTATTTAGGGAAAAAAGCTGGCCGGTCATTTTCTCGTGGATGCTTTAGGGTGTCAAATCTTTTGGGATGCAATAAAAACACAGATTAGGACTGGAAGCCCGAAAAGGTAAAATTTGTTTTTTGAAAAGAGCGAAGACCTACTAATCTTTCTTTAGAACACTATGTCAATGCTGGGGTGAAGTCATACTTTATGCTTGGAAATGCGCAGGTTGTCACCTTTTTATGTAGGCTTTCTATTACCTCTTTATTTTAGATGCCAACCCATTGGAGGAAGATGCAGTAAGCAAGAAAAGTGTTGAATCAGGTGTTATTCAAGAGCTCTTTTGTATGGTTATTCGTGCCAATCGGAAATATTTGCAAATGTACTCCTGGGTGAGGTTCTTCTGCCATCCAACTTTGACAAGACTTTAATTAAGATTCTAGGTTTTGGATGGGTTGGTGTCTGAAGAAGAACCTAGCAAAAAATTCGGTGCAATGCTTTTTCGATGCTTATTACCTAATTTATGGAGGCACTTAGATGTAATCTATCTATTTATTGCGGCTCCTTTTATCAATATTTCTAGGTTCCGAATGAAGATGTCAGGATCACCGCTTCGAACTTGCTGTTGAGATTCTACCCTTTACGGTCGGATGATGACTTCGTAATTAGTGCATTCCATTTTGTGGATTAATTCTGTTTTTATTTCAGATAGACGCTGACTACCTGCAAAAGCAACATGAGGCAATGGAGCGAATGTTGAATGATGATTGTCTTCCCATCCGTGCTGAAGCTGTAAAAAAAGTATTGTATCACATGGGCCAGAATTGGAAAGAATTTCCGACATATACAATCAAAAACTTTCTGGATAAGGTATTCAAATATTATTGCAAAAGTCGTGTTAATACAATTTAACGAAAAATTGAGATTGTGGATGAACTCTCTCTCGACGATGCGGTGGACGTTCGTGCTGCTGTTTATGAGGTATTATTTTTGAGTATTTGCATTATCCAGAATTACCAAATTATTCAGGGGATGATTGGACTTCTGCACTGTGTGCCTGCTTTGAATGCTACTCAACATGCTCTTGGATTGTTAGGAAACAGAGGGATTAATGACAAAACAGAGAAAGTACGACTGGCTGCATTCAAACTACTTAACAAGTTGAAAGGGCATCGCTTTATTAAGGTGAGACTGTGCATAATAATTTCCATCTTAGAATATTATCCATCAGAATATTTTCCCATAACTTTTTAGTATTTCGACATAGTTGAAATGGATGACATGCTGCGGAGGCTTGACTTTGAGCACTCAACC
Organism: Ditylenchus weischeri; assembly: GCA_029231635.1. Classification (NCBI taxonomy): domain Eukaryota; kingdom Metazoa; phylum Nematoda; class Chromadorea; order Rhabditida; family Anguinidae; genus Ditylenchus; species Ditylenchus weischeri. Next base: position 96,861 of record JAMRYI010000035.1, on the reverse strand, counting down.
GCTGTTCAATCTCAAATCGTTATGCTGGGTAAATTTTGGCGTCGAGTGCAATTTGGTTCCCAATATGTTTATATATTTTTTTAGTCTACAAATCATTCAGTCCAAGATTAATTGAGGGTATCGACTACATTGAACGTTTCAAGCGAATCAGATACATGAATAAAATATCACGTACAGCATCTCTCCACTTCCATCGTCTAATTTACCCGCTCAAGCTGGCTAATATGGACCAGGCCGGTTTGTTTTTATCGTATTTATTAGTGCTATGTCGAAATTAAGCAAACTTTGCCAATTTTTAGTGCGTCACATACGAAGTCTGCTGATTGGTGTCAAAGCAATGCTAAAACAAAGGTTATCGAGTAATGGAAATGAATCTAATGATGAAAACGATGAGTTGGCTCTGGATGTCACTGGTGCTACTGTACTTTTCAATGAAATTGGCGATGAGACGAATGAGAAGAATACTGAAAATGGTATAAGTGAGTGTTAGTCTGGTGCATGGCGACATTTTTTTATATTCAGTGGAGAAGCTGACCATGGCAAAGAATATTTTGGATTCTGCAATCGTCTTATGGGTATGCCTATATTTTTGAAATTTTTATGCGTACTTATGAACGATACTTTAGACGTCAATCCGTTTTGATCTCTTCAAGAAGTTTAATAAAGAGAATGCAGAAGTTATCAAGTCTATGGCTAATCTTTTGAATACGCTGGATCTTCACTCAGTACTGATGCATTAATGCATACCAGTGAATAATTTGTATTGGTTTCAGAATAATACAGTGATGGCAGATTCTGCTCTTGTCATCGCAAGCAATCTTCCCAAAGAAAAGGTTGGCCGGCTTTTTGCCAAAGTGCTGAGTATGATTCAAAAAGGACAAGTAGATGAAAACTATTTCAACCATTACGTCGAGGCTTTCGCCAGTTGGGATTTGGATAAGCTAATCGAAATGATCATCAAAGGTAATACCCCTTTTTTGCTCTTGACGCATTGCAAGCATAATTTTTGTAGGTTTGGAAAAGTTACGTACTTTTGCTGCCAGCGAAGTTCTGTGTGCACCAGACCATGCTAGGGATTCTCCACCAGTGAAGAGAGCTAAGGCTTTGGGTCCTGAGACTGTGGATCAGTTGAAGCGCCCATTAGATCTCATAAGAATTCTGCTGTCTAGTCCAAATATATCTGAGAATTTAAAGTCCCGATACGGAGTTCATCTGAATTCTTTTTCCATGGTTGGCTAATTATTTTTTACAGCTCTGTATATAGTCAATTTTTTAGAATCTCTTGGCCGTTCGTAATTCTTTCTCACAATCATTGAAGTCAGAGCAATGGAAGCATGTAAATCTAAGGCTGATGATGAGTGCTTATGAGTGTCTGACTTTGCTCTCTCTGATAATTAAAGATTCCGAGGTTTGGTCATTTTATCATCTTTCAGTATGCGTTTAAATATAATTCAGTATGCAATGTATTTGATATACATGATCAATTAAATTTGAGAAATTTTTATGTGGAATGTTTAATCGTACACTATTTATCTTATCTATTTTTAGGCGCATGAAATTGACATAGAGAGCGATGATGAAGACAAAGATCAATTCAACAACTTTTCTTTTAAAGACTTTTTGTTACTCAAAGAAATCAAGTGGTTGGAAGGGGTTAGTTTAGAGAGGAAGTCAGCCCTAATTTTACAACTCTCTTTAGGTTCTAGAGGTCAGGTTTCCGCCAAATCAAGTCATACAGGTGACTCCTTTAAAATGACCTGAGAAGCTTTAATGTTATTTACAGATGTTCTTGCGGTGTGTTAGTCTTCACTTGGACTGTGGCAAGCTGAATACAACAGTTTTATCCCGAATGGCTCGATTGCTCAACGGTCTTAAGGAAAAAGTGCTGAACAATTGCGGTCTTGATTCGCTGTCAGCCCCCCTCAAAAACTGCGCGTTACGTTTATCAAAGGCTTTAGAGGTAATTGAGATTTCTGTTAGTGCGCTTAACAATCCATTGTTTCAGTTCAACGAAAATCAGGTCGCAGCACGTCAAATATCAGAAATGGAGGTTATACCGATGTTAGCAGATTTTAGAACCACTCAGAACGATCAGGAAGATATTGAGAGTAATTGAAAAGTGATGGCTGTCTATAGATTAATAAATTAGTGCTTACTGGGTATGCTTAATTTTCTGTACCTTTGATCGTCCGTAATTTATAGCTAGGGCTGTAGTACAAAGTAGAATACAGGGTGTTTCATTTTTTTTGACACACTTGAACGGTTATAATTTTTTTACGGGTCGAATTTTAAGTTTCTGTCGTCTCAGTTTTTGATGGCAATTTCTTTGGTGTATAAAGTCAAAAAACTCCTTTTTACCTTGTGGTTTTGGCCGTGGTTTGTAAATGGTCCTGGGGTTGGCACGGTCCAAACCACAGGAGGACCGAGCGAAAACCGTGATAGCATGCCAGTCCGTGCTAATTACGGGATGCGCAGCAATCTTTTGGAATCGGCGCTGTTTTCACTTGTTACAAGTCAATCTGATATTGATGACATTGTACCACTTTCGAAAACTAGAGAAACTTTTTCAAAGAAGCGGAATTATTAAAATATATTTTTAAGATAGAAAGAAATTCCTGGCCCTGCCTTTTTTCTTTGTCACTTACTGGCACACCCTTTTCATTTTTTCGATATTCTATATTCAAAATTTTTGAGTTGAAACATTGATTCGGTAATATTAGGCAGAATACTGAATATCGAATAAAAATGGGCGGCACAGAGTTCATCGACCACCGAATTCATCGACTCATTTCAAAACTTTTGTCTTTACACGAAATCGTGTATACATTATTTTTGAAGTTACAGGTTCGAATCTTGGTGGTAGCAGGCATTATTTTTTCTTAAATAACAGACATAAACTTGTTTTTATAAAACTATTGAGCCTGAGAGTGGGTAGGGTTACCCAATAGTTAAATAGAAGTTGGACTCTCTTCAGACTTATCAAAAGTTTTTTAGTGGACGTTAAACAGAAAAAGTGGCCGTATAGAAGGTCGTTTAATAGAAGTTTGACTGTAACAACATGTGGGTAACACCACCCTTTTCATTTATAACTGCTCTTAATACTCATTCGATAGCCCTTGAAATGGCGGTGATACTTTGTGGAAAGTGCAAAACCAACTGACAAACACAACAGGTAGAAAAAAGCCCAAAACGTAAAAAACCTTTTTCAAAAAATAGTCAAAAAACCGCCACCGGAGTTCTTGTCAGAAGCATATCGACCTTTTTCACTAATAACTGCTGAATCACATTTATACTCATTCGATAGCCCTTGAAATTGCGGTGGTACTTTGTTGCAAGTGTAAAACCAACTAACAAATAAAACAGGGACAAAAAGGCCTGCAAAGTTGAATATTGCAAACTCAGAAACACCGAAAAAACCCCGCAAAAAATTTAAACTGGCGGGTGGACCCTAAAGTATGAATTTTTCGTGATCTACATCTCAATAAATTTTGTAGCTCTATTTCTAAGCTACATTCTATGTTCTGGTCACAGCATCGATTTCTCAGAAAAATACGCCGAAAAAATGATTCCCCACCACGCGAAATCGAACCTGTGACCTCATAGAGTTCAACTCTTCCTCAGTCATTTCGGATCTTAATTTACGTTTTCTAGTGTTAACATGAAGTTTAGTAGCGTCAGGAAATTCATCGTTGACCGTTTCTCTTTTCTGCTCGCTAAAATTAATTACGCCTATCTTCTGTGAAGTTTTCTGAACAATTGCATTAGATTCATTATCATAAATGATAGCATAAGTATCTTCAAGTTGCGGATGTAGATGAGTTGTCGACGGATGTGCCCGTAAGTCATCAATTCTGCACCATTTACCATTTTCGTGTCTAATCTCTGCGATATAATGTCCACTGTTCAGAGAGTCACCTTTGTGAACGATGTTCACTATACAACGTTAGCTGCATCATGATCGACGATCAACGGGTGCAATTTGAAACCATTACCTTCCAAATCTTGACGGTAAATCTTAAATCGAAGGAGCAAATACTTGGTTTTCTCGAAACCGTAATGATATGATTTTAATGCTTTTCATCGTTGCTTACATCGATCTTCACAGTGCCAATCGATTGTTTTATCTTTTGTCAAGTTATTAATTAACTGACGGAACGGCTGTTCGGAAGAACTTGCATCGACTTCCACATCGAGGACAAAGGAATTAACAGAATTGCTGCTAGTGTAAGTGCATCCATCACAAAGGCATCTTACTGTTGTAACAATTGTAAACTGGAAAGGTAGGTTGAACGTTACGATGTTTTGTGCAATCAAAAAATTAGTGAAAAATTCTTCTGGGTCGTGCTGGCCAGTTTGCATTGGAGGGTTTAAAAGAACTTGTCTTAATCAAGAAACAGAAGGAGTAAGTGGCGCATTGAGTGCACCATTATTGCACCATTGAGTGAATCAAAATAGTTGACTTATTTCTTTTTATTTCTTGTTTTTTCCTTATTTTTTGTTTTTATGATATTTTTTTCCCAAAATTTTGAGCTTCTTACCACACGATTGAAAGCTTAGAATGTTAGCTACAGAATGGTACAGTCAACTCTCGATTTAACGAACCTCTGGGGACCGACAGAAATGTTCGTTAAATCGAGAGTTTCGTTAAATCGAGGGTTCGTTAAATCGAAAGTTGGTGTACAATTTTTATTGTAAGTTGACTGTGTTCGCTTAACAACGCTGAATCAATAAAACTTTATTGCATCAACAATAACAACACACTTCGCAAACAATGTTAAAAATTAGATTCGAAGAAGTCGGTTATTCTACATTGCTTAATTTTCTTTTGACGATCTCTGTAAAAAGCATCATCTAAGGCATCACTGAGACGAAGCACAGAAGGATCACAAAAGTTTTCTTCAACATATTGCGCGACAATCAGGAAGGCACGATGGGCATCGAGACGAGATATTGGCGGTTTTCCCACTTCTATTTCCTCGAAATCCACTTCTTCGTCGCCAGAGCCTTCCGTTTTCGAGACATCTTCTACGATTTCAGCCAGCGAGTAGCACCTTGAAAATAATTAACTAGTGAAAAAAAGAATGTGTAATTGATAATTACATGTGAGCACCAAATCATCCACAGCAATGAAGTCGGACACCGTCGCTTCATGATCATCACCTTCTAGCTGCTGAAGTTCTGTCCAAGCATCGATCGACTCATCATGACGTCCTTGTCGACAAGACATTGTTCTTCGTAAACGGTAAACAAAAACAGGAAAATTAGTGCTGTTAAACAAAAACACGTTAAAAATTGAAAGTTTCGTTAAATCGAGATTGACTTTATCAGTAGGAATTCCAAAAAAGGTTCGTTAAATCAAGAGTTTTGTTAAATCGAAGGTAAGCTTTACCTTATTTGAGATTTAACCAACCAAATCACGTTCGGAGGTTCGTTAAATCGAGAGTTTCGTTAAATAGGGGGTTCGTTAAATCGAGAGTTGACTGTATATAAATTTCTTGGGTTGGTTCACAAAAACTTATATATTTTATAGGAAATATGTTCGAATCTTTTCGAGTTTTTTTGAGTCCTACGACTGAAGTTTATATACAATTGCGTAGCTAACATTCTAAGCTTTCAATCGTAGGGTAAAAAGCTCAAAATTTTGGGAAAAAATATCATAAAAACAAGAAATAAGGTAAAAAAATTTAAAAATCGAGTTAACTGCGTAACAACCCTAATGATTTTGCCGTTCTTGAAAAAACGAAACGCCAAGAAAATTTTGCCGTTTTTGCCATCCATGTTAAATAATAAGAGTTCTTCACAAGACAAAAAAAGATTAATTTGAAATATAAAAAGTCGATGAATTCGCCTAACGCCAATAAAAATATTTGATTTTGAATATTTGATGCGACAACCCTTATTACAACTTTTTATTCGTAGGGAATGAACAAAATGAGAATCAAATAATGTCTAGTAATCAGGAATGAAGTATTTACACAATGCAAAAGTTACTCGTAATACTCTGAGAATTGCATTTGTCTAATACCATGACTCAAACATATCAAACAGTTATATCTGACCACTAATTAACTGATGTTGGTGTTGTATGGATAACACCATGTGAATGATGAACGTGTCCAGTAGGTGTGTGTTGGTGAGAAAAGAAAGACAAAACCACAGCCATTAAGATAAATCCAAATGCGCACCCAGCCCTAAGCAATAATTATGAGTAGAATATTAAAAATGTTAAAAATGTTAAAAATGTACCATTGCAAAAGCTTTGAATGCTCTTTGCCTCGTTCTGCTGCTATTATCTGTAAAAATTGAGGTGTACTGACCAGAATTTTGAAGGGCTGATTTTACCTCAAACAAGGCGATGTAAAGGAAGGTCCCTATAGATAGAGAGGTCAAAATTGTAGCGACTAGAACCTTGGAATCGTTCTCTAACTGCGAAGTCTAAAACCATTATCTGCAAGTAGAACTTATTTACAAAACAAAATGTTTTTTACCTCAACTAGTACTCCAACAATCCCACCCAACGGTGAAAATGTGGACAGAAGGATCACAAGAATTAATATAAGTGATCTTCTAGGCATCAGGGACTGTGTCAGATTAATTCCAATGCTGAAGAAAACCTACAAGTGTTCAATTTCTGAGTGTTTAGAAATCAAATAAATGTACCAAAATTTTGTGGATCAAGATGCCTGAAATGGCTTAATATTGAATTGATAAAACGAATTATATTTTTTACCAAAGAATAGGGTGTATGTGCCGACTAGGCGATTCTGAATTCCAAATGCGAATCCTTCTAGAGATGTGTGGACGCTCCTAAATATTTGCTAAATATTTGACAACTCCACTGCTAATAAGACTGGATTAACCCGTTTGATTTGACTGCCCACGGGTACCAATTTGGTACCAAAAATGCCTTACTCCCCTCTATGCTAATTTGTTTTGAAAATGTTTGACTCTTTTATTTTTGAATTTGGAAGGTCAAATATAGGGGTAAAATGGCTTACTCCCCTCTATGCTAATTTGTTTTGAAAATGTTTGACTCTTTTATTTTTGAATTTGGAAGGTCAAATATAGGGGTAAAATGGCTTACTCCCCTCTATGCTAATTTGTTTTGAAAATGTTTGACTCTTTTATTTTTGAATTTGGAAGGTCAAATATAGGGGTAAAATTTATCAAATACTATCGCACAATAATATAGCTCATTTACTCAATTTTGTTCAGATCCTCAGGTGGAATTATTTGAAGCAGTTCACACAGAGACCAACGTTGCACTTCTCGCAAATGTTCCTTGTTCGACCATCGCAAACTCCACAGTGCGGTCTTGAATCGGTTGGCACCATCCAATGATTGAAATCATCAAATCATACTGAGTCTGCGACACGCTTTGATCTTTTCATAACGGGCTAACGGGCTCAGCAGATTTCATAACGGGCTCAGCAGATTTGCAGATGACAAACAGCCGATAAACATTGCATTCATACACGCAAATAACCCGCCGATAATTACTAGAACAACCCTATAGTATTCAAAAAAACAAGCCAATTTTGGGATAAATCTCGAAATTTTGTCAACAAAACTTATTTTTGACTGCATTTTTATAATAAAATCACCCATTTTACCCCTAGATTTGACCTTCCAAGTGCAAAATTAAAAAAGTCGAAAATTTTCAAAAAAAAATTTAATTCGGGCAAAAACGGGTTAGAGGGGTCGCTAAAAGTAGCCGGGCAGAAAAACTTTTTTAGCGGCTCTCTTTGACTGGTCGCCCATTCATCCGTGTACACTGACATTACACGTTAAAAATCTATCGAACGAAAACTTACATTGCCAAAACCAGGGTTACGGCTGAAACAATAGCTTTGCGTTTTTCAACATCAATGTCTTTGGAGCTATACATTGATAGTGGGTTTGTTCTTATTGCTCCTGTTTCTGCATCATCCCTGTCACCTGTTTGCTTCATGCTATTGTAATTGGTTGAGTTTCGGTCTGATCTGCTGAAAAATATTTATTTAAAGGTTTTTCAAGGAAGAAAAAATTATACCTGCTGCATACACCGTTTCTATTAAAGCTTTTAGAATCGTTAATGGGTACATCACCAGTACTGGATGGAAATGTTTTTGAAGTAGCTGTGCTTTGCTTTTCGCCATGATGATGACCAAGGCCAATCACACTGAATACCTCTTCCACAAAGTACACCAGCAGAAAGCCCACACCTACCAACAGCTCAACAAATGGGTAGGAATGGTAGAAGGGGTCTTGTTCTTGCAAAAATGCCAATCCCTCTCTAGCTTCAGGGAATAGTTCGATTAGTGACACTGCTAATACAACTCCTCCAGCAAAACAGGATAGAATAGAAATGAACAGAGAAGACAGTTGTAAACTTCTTTTGCCTTCTGTCTTGGAGAGAAGGTCAACTATCTGGAAATAAAGGTTTTGGCCATAGAACGGATAAGCCGAAGACTCGAAAAAGAGTTGCTACAAACATAAACTTTTTGGTACAAAAAATTTTTTGTTCTCTATTTTTTAATTAGTGGATCACAGTTTGTAATTTGGACGATACGTAAAAATGCCACGTTCTGGAGAAAAAGTGCCATGTTTTGTGAAAATGTGCCACGTTTTGCAGAAATGTGTCATATTTTGCGTAAAAATGTGCCATGTTTTGCAAAGAAGATGTTGAATTCATAGTTTAGATGACGCGTAACTGGAAACTTGTTGCAAGCTGTGAGGATGAAGGAACTTTTCTGATCCGCTCAATCAATTTTTCGCAAAAAGTTTACACCCCCCTTAGTAAACCCCCAAAAACCAGTTATTCTTACTGTTGCTGAGCGATTATGAAAAAGAGAGAGGTTGGTGTAGTGCTTTTCTTACTCAAAACTAAGGCAGCTAGCTCGAATTCTGCCAATACCAGGGCACATCCCCACAAAACATGGCACATTTTCACAAAAACGTGTCAACTTTTTGTTTTCTTGACTAGAATAAAAAAAAATCTAGGCGCATTTTCACAAAAAGGTGGCCACTTTTTCTCCAGAACGTGGCATTTTCCGTTTTATCCTTTGTAATTTTACAGCTGCGGTAATATTCATGGTTGTAAAAATTGCTGAAAATTTGCTAAGATTATAGTTAATTGGAAAACTAACTATTCGCTGAAATTCGCTAAAATAAAATAAATTTTTAGCAAATTTTGTAGCGGTTATTTTACCACATTTTGTCACCTGTTAAACCTAAACCATGTTTCCTAAGCCAAAATTTTGTGTAGAATTGGTTTTGATAGATATAAATTTGCATTTTCGCCCATCTCCACACCGAAATTTGGAGTGGGCACCACTTCGTCAGTTGGAAATCCACTTGAATAGCCCAAAAACCAAAAATTAGTTTTCATCGAAAATGACCCATTTTTCTGAGCCAAAATTCTGTGGAGAACTGGGTTTGATAGGACCGATTTTGAATTTTTACCCACCTCGACCCCAAAATCTAGGGTGGGTACCACCTGGTCAGGTGGATATCCACCTGGACGACCTCGAAAATAAAATTTCATACAATCAAAAAACAAACATTGCTATCATACGTAAAATCGTGTAGGAAATCAGGTTTTTTAAGACTAAAATCCCTATTTTCCCACCGGAATCCCATACCTCAGATAGGTATCACCTGGTCAGGTGGATATCCACCTGGATGACCCCTAATTTTAGGGTCTGGGGTGTATGGCTTCGCGTCGGTGAAATCGCAATTTTAGTCATATTAAACTTAATTAATCACACGATTTTATGTATGATAAGACGGTTTGTTTTTTATTTTAAAAAGTTTTAATTTCTTATTCTAGCCAGGTGGATATCGAATAGTTAGTTTTCCAATTAACTATAATCTTAGCAAATGTTTAGCAATTTTAGCTATTTTGACAACTATAGTAATTTTCAGAGACTATTCAACAAAAAATTCTGTAATTTTTGGAAACATTTGAATTGACGAAATCTTTTTTAGAAGCCGTTTTTCATTTTTTTGAAAGAAGGAGACCATAAGTATTTTCTTGGTATATAATTTCAAAAAAACGATTTTCTATTGGTCCTCCCTGTCGTTTGGGCCCTGGTTTGTGGACTGGGGAATGCTCAAAACACAAGCGGTACCAAGCAAAATCGTGTTTTTGACGTTGTACACCGAAGATATTCTTACGGTCTCCTCTATTCAATAAAAACCAAAAAAATAAATAAAAAAAAAGTTTCGGCGCTTCAAAGTGTTCCAGAACTATTGAACCACCCTGCATAATTACAATTATGGAAAAACAAACTTTCAAAGGCAGCAAACCAAAAATCAGTGATAGAATGCCCATGACAATAAGCAGCACTAGTTTTACTATCACGACCTGCTCCATTGATTTTACCTAAATGATCTGGTTGAACAAGGAAGGGAGGTTCATGCAATGACAGGAAACACTATAACAACAACAACAATAAGAGTTACACCTTCATTTCCCTTTAAAATTTTCCAAGGCACCGCAAATGAGGATAATCTCTACATGTGATAGGTGTGTCTGGAAAAATTATAAAACATGAACTGTGTCCGTCCTGTTTTTTCATAGATCTGCATTAATTTCAGACAAAAGTGAAGTCATATCAAATTTAATTGATTAATTTGCTTAATTTGATTAATTGAGCCCCCCTCTCGACTTCGAGGGTCCGAATCTCGGAGCAAAGTCAATATTTTGCAAAGCTGTTCATTGCATTTTCTTAACTCCCACGAGCTCTACTGATTCTGTTTTTTAGATTTTGAATTTTCAGCCGAAAATTTTACGATTTTCGGAGGGTTGAAAAACAGAACCCCCGGGGGCTCTATTCGAACATTTACGGTAATACTTTTTTATCTTGATTAGATTAAGGTTGGATGCATTTTGTTCAAACTCAACAATGTTTGAGAAAAATCAAAATGTATTCTAAATTAACAGACGTTTTTTTAGCTAGGTTTTCTCCTGTTCGACTTCTCATCCACTCCTCTTCCGATTAAAAAAAAATATTTCCGAAATTCTGTAAATCAAAAAAGTTGTGTGCAGAATTCATTCTCGCTGTATTTCTAGAATAATTCACCTTTGTGGTAACAAAAAGGCCGAACTATACTATAATACCTTTGTTCATAATGGTGTTTTTTCAACTCCTACCAACGTTTTATGGCTTTAAATGCATAGAAAACACGAAAAAACTATTGGAAAGGCCATTTCCGTGCAGCTTTCCATGCAGCAACCCTGGTTTTTTAAAATTGTTTTTACACTAGAGCTAAGCAAAAAGACAATTTGGCGATACTTGAATATATTTCACCACCATATATCAATCCAGGTCCTATTTGGGGGAGAAGGGGGGTGCCTTGGTTATATCGGTATAACGACGACTCGGTACACATTGTGGCTCGACTCGGTGGGTTAGAAATTAGCGCACTCACTTATCTTAGACTTAATTCCGAGCAAGAGAGGCTATATAGGCTCTTTTTGCCCAGCTCCAGTTGCCAAAACATGGTAGAATACCTTTCTATGAGTATCCAGGCACCCTCAGAATATTAACCAAAAAGGTGGGTATCATGGTTTTCACCGAAATTTTGCCAAAAGAAATTTTCTCGGAAATGGCCTTACCAATAGTTTTTTTCGTGTTTTCTACGCATCTAAAGCAGGGAACGTAACTGAACTTTTTAAAAAGATTTGTACTTTTTTCGGGACCCCAAATCTTTTTTTATTTTTGAAATTTTTAGTCAAAAAACTATTGGAAAGGCCATTTCCGTGCAGCTTTCCATGCAGCAACCCTGGTTTTTTAAAATTGTTTTTACACTAGAGCTAAGCAAAAAGACAATTTGGCGAAATCTTTTAGTCAAAATCTTTTTTTCGCTTTGAAATAGCAATAAGTACTGTATAAAATGGCATTTTTGACAAAAAAAATGACCAAATTGTACTTTTTTGACCAAATGTACTTTTTCCAAAAATTTGAGTTACGTGCCCTGATCTAAAGCCATAAAACGTTGATAGGAGTTAAAAAAACACTGTTTTGTGCGAAGGTATTATACTGTAGTCCGGCCGACAAAAAATATTTTTTGTAGTCAAATTTTATTCAGAGAGAAAAATTCTAAAACCAAAATTTTATCTCTCCCATGTTACATCCAAAATTGTTTAAAATGTTTTCGGATTTATCCTGTTCTAGCCGAAAATCATTGCAGCAATAACCTGTAAATTTATTCAATCATTCCTATTTATGAGACAAATACTTCCAATTGAATTGTCTTCGCATTGTCTCTACTTGATTCTATTTCAATTTGAATTGTCTCAATTTGATTTTGTCTCAATTTGAAATGTTGCAATCGATCGTTGGCCACATGGTGTGCCAAATCGATAAATTTATCGATTTCGATAAAATCGATTCAAACCATAATTATTTCAAGAAAATCGATAAAGATCGATAAACATTTTTATCGAAATTTTATCGATTGTTTGGCCTTAAAGTTATTGAGCTCTTTGGTGTCTGGCCATCAGTTTGATCGACAATTAGGTGCCGTTACAGTCGGTCCTTCACATGTTGATTATTATATTTTATTTTTCAGGTCTATCGCTATGCTGTCATCAAAGAAACGAAGCTCAAAGTCAACACTTCCGATCCGTGTAATATGCTCGCTCTGATGAGTCAATGTTTTTGGTACCGGCTTTCTTCTAAATGTCTCTTGACGGCAAGCATCAGTCTCTTCGTGTTGGCGATCCTGATGGTAAGAACGGAAACACCACGTTGGGAAGTGGTTTGATCATTCCTGTTTTCATTTTTGCGTGCAAATTTCCAAAGAAACGGCTTGAGAACACAGCAAGATGCTGTTATGCAGACTTTAAAAGCGACTGCCGAAATTGTCAAGGAAAGCAGAGTGGAGGTTCAAATGGTTCCGGATCTGAAGGTCATGTCTGGTGAAATCTCCGCTGCTGTGGCTGGTCAGAAAGCTGATGCCGAAAAAGCTCTAGACAAGGATCGTTCCTTCAGCACAAATAAACGCCGTCTGCGTGGATGCATTAAAGTCCAGGCCGAAGTGTCAAGCGAAAATAAAAAAGTGAACTAAAATTTTTTGTTGAATTTTATTAGCTTTTGTTTGTTTGTTATTTGTTATCTTTTAATAAAGTCTGTCATTACTTTATTGCTACTAATCGCTTGTCTATCATTTCCTCTTTCTAATGCAGTCAAAATATTTCCAAAATATAACGCATTAAAAGAGTTGTGAGAAAAACAAGTAGTTTTCTAAGCATGCATTTTCTGCAAGATTGCAAAAAATTATAAAATTTTTTGGCTCTCCCCTGTTCACGGTGTGCCAAATCGATAAATTTATCGGTGCTATTCGGTTTTAACACCACCACCACCCCACCTCCCCCATCCTAAAACCTACTCGGTTTTCTTCATCTTCATTTTTTTGCCGAAAAGCATTCACCTCCTGTGCAAATAAACACTTTTTAAAACTTTTGAGAGAAAAAAATTCGATAAAAAAATGAATAGGTGGGACCAAGGCATCTTTTTTTTCCAGAGATGCGAATGCATATAGAGCCGGAAATTCTTTACTAGACAAACCTCTGTTCTCACCTCTTGATAATCGATCGACTAGAACCCTTTCTTTTTAAAGCACTAACATATTTCTAAAATATCTCGAATTAAAAAATTTCTGAGCAGGACAAATAGTTTGCTAAGGACTCCTCGGACTCCTTTGGCACACCATGAAAAAGGGAGAGCCAAAAATTTTTATAATTCGGCCTGCATCTCGTAACCTCTAGTTCATTTTAAATTCTATTGTACATCATAAATAAAACGTGGATACATGCAATAAATGGAAAGCGAATGCGGCGTCGCAAGAAATACGTGACAAAAGCTTAATCAAAATAAATGATTCCTTATCACAAATTTTACCGATAAATGTTATCAGTTTCCTAATTGTACCAATTTTGAAAATTTTATTTCGTAAAAAACAATAAAAACTAAACTAAAAATTTTGCAATTATAACAACCCTCAGTCCTTGAATCCTCCGCCTTATTTATTTTACCGTCTTATTTGAATAAATCATGAATTAAACGTCTCCTTAAAAATTACTGGTTTTTAACAACTCTGTAAATAGCCGGGCGAATGCAAGGAACTACAAGTGAGCACTACATCAAAAAAAAACTACATCAAAATTCCCATTCAGGAATTTTTATGAAACGTCTCAACAGAACGCCAATTTTGTACTCATTCAAATTCATTCTTGTTTTTACCGCAGTCGGCTGTTTTTTCGTTCTATTGATTTTTCTCCCAAAATCTCTTTTTAAGTTTTTTGATGGATTCCAGCCTTTTCATACAGCTTTAATTTTGGGAAACGGGCTTCCGGAGAGAAGTTTTAAAGAAGAAACATCACGTTCCTCTCATCCTTTTCGAAGGTTTCCATAGAAGAGTGTTGACGAAACCTCTGGAAATTATATAAAAATTTAAATTTGTAGGATTTCTTTCATGTGCCTTAAGCTCTGGCTACTCCTACTGACATCACACTATATTCTGCTAAATTTCTCTTTTTTGTATATTCTTGATAGAAGACAGGCAGTCCGAGATTCGGGTCTTGTCGAAAATTCTATCCTTATAGCATGGAAAGACCAAGACCTTATTAAAAAATTGCAATACGGGAAGACCTGGACACGAAAAAATGTTTTGAAGTGTCTTACATTAGGGCTTTTACTGCATCACCTATGCAGGGTGGGGTAAGATTGGGTGGGGTAAGATTATACAAAAAACAGGCTATGCAACCCCTTTTCTAGTTAATTGACAAATATTTAATAACTGGTACTGTCCTCTTTTCACAACCTTCGCCATCCATCACCCAACATAACTTCACACTCTGATGCAGTAAAGGCATTTATACCAACAAAAACGACAACAACAACGAGAAAATAAATTAAAATAGCTACTAATCTTTATAATCCATCTTAACTTCTTCTTTCTCCGCCTTTGGTGTGGAACCAGAGCGGTCCTGGAACATCTGGTACACCTTCGGCGTCTCTTCATGAGCATTTCAAAGAGAGTAGAGCTAAATATAAAAAGGGTTAATATTTAGTGAAATCATAAGTCTTTGTAATTGCCGTACAATTACTATGCATTGAAGACGTCATGCAAAGTCATCAACCGATCATTCTCGCTCGTAACGCCAAGAAATTACAATATTAACTTGTGGTTAGCCTGATAAAAATATTTACCTGAACGGACATGTCTTAGAACCAGGATCCACGCGCCCACTGCCAAGAGAAACCAACAGTAGACTATGTATCTCCTAAAATAACCGATCAAAGACAGGTTCGAAAAATGGACAGTTAGTTGCCTTGGTAAATACTTGCCCACTAAACTACTCACGCTGAAAAGTCTGAATGTAAGAACTTACACAATAAATAAATTACTTTAAATTTACTATTAGATTCCCATGTTTTGTTGAAGAGCATGCTCGAAATGTTAGACTTCTTTGACGTTTCACAGCCGAAATCAACGCATGACATTGAAGCAGAACACCATCAAGCTAAACTGAAGATTTAAATTGAAGATTTAAAATTGAGAAAACGAAAACAAAAACATAGCCGACTGCGCAAAAAATAAGAATGAATTTTAATGTGTACAAACTTGGCGTTCTGTTGAGACGTTTCACGAAAGTTATTTTCTAAGTCAAGAAATAAAAAATTCGGCGCACCCGAAAATCAGACCTTCTAAAAATCGTTGAAACTACCCTTTGAAACAACAACTTTAGGCTTAGCCCTTAGGCTCAGGGGTAGGCCAGCGTATGGAAGTTGTGACTAATAAGTGTTTTACGCACTTTTTCTGGGGTCTGGAACATATATTTGGGTGCTCTTTACTTAAGTTTTAGAAGGCATAAGTTTGGGGGTATTCTATACTAGGGTCAAAAATTCTATAAGCGTACAGCCGAGCGGTCATCGATTTTCTTTTTCAGCTATTCTTGGTTTCGATTTCGTCAACTCTCAAAAAATAACGCAATAATTGCGAAAAGAATCCGAAGCAAGAACCTTTGAAATAAGATCCCATGGAACCTCCAGTGTCAGTATTACAAACAGGGTACGTCGTCGTTAGTAATAATTCCTTGTTTCTTTTTCTGAATCGAACAATTTGTTTGTGAGTGATAAATAGCCGCTCTGTAAGAAATCTTGGTGTATCAGAAGTCCTTCCTTCTTTTTTGGCAAGTTAAAGTGGTTTCTCAACTGCTACGCAAGGTTTCACTGTTTTCTCTCAAATATTAATTATTTTTACTCTTCGGACTATGATGCCTATGATTGGAGTCGCTAGAGCAGACAGTGAAAGTTATGAGAGAGCCTCAGTTATTGATCCGGTTAAGGCCCGAAATAGGTTCGCCTGTGAAGCTTGCTGTCGACAGCATAAAATTAAAGGCTGGTTGATTTTATTGATGAATTCTTTTAGTTCTATAGTCTTGTCAATTTTAAGGCAGTGTTACCGTAGGCACTTTCTACAATTTTGTCAATTTATTGTTAATCTCTCGTGAATTGCGCCCTAAATTAATATGGTGATCTTGCTCTCCTGATTGATAGGTTTTTTGACCTGTTTTTTTATTCTTGTTCCGTTAAGATCGTATTTTTTAGACCTTGATCGCAGAAAAGACAGCGAAGACGGCGGAATTGATGGAGATAACGGTGGAGATTGAAGATGCAGCAGCAAAAGTATTCGCAGCATTCACAGGCAGGTATTCAGACCCTGGATCATGGATCAGGATCCTTGATCTCTAATCCGTATTCAGCAGTCAGATCAAGATCAGGGATGATCCCTGATCGGTATTCAGACTTCATATCAGAATCAAACCCTTACGCCGATTCACTAATACAGGGTATTAAAACAAGATTTGAAGACGTTATTAAATCCGATAGCATGAACAGCAATTACTATTATGCTGCAGCATCCATAGTTGACCCAGCAGTCTGCTTTTTTTAAGCAAGATCATATAGTTACCGTATAACCTCTAATAAACGACCCCCCTCCAATAAACAACCCCTACGATGGGTGTCAAAAATAAACGACCCCCTCTAATAAACGACCCCCTCTAATAAACGACCCCTCTAATGAACGACCCTTCTAATGAAAGACCCCCCTCTAATAAACGACCTTTACGCATGGTAGTTCACAGTTATAAACCAAGGATATCAAAAGACCAAAATCTATATTACAATATCACATTCATATCAAAGAACATCAAAAATTATTCCACATATCAAGCAAAAAACAATTTCTCGTGCTCTTCGACCCTCTCCAGCTCTGCATCTTTGTCGTCTTCTGAAAGGCCTGAATCCTCGTAGTCATTCCTTCCGTCGTGCGTAACTTCTTCAGCTCTGACTCTTCGGAGAATTTCCAGACTTCTTGCACCAATCGGTCCCTCCGGCTTGAAGCATGAAATATTGTCGTCTCCTGATCCATCCAAGGGGGTAGTTAGTCACAAGCTAAACAGTAAAAAATAATAGAACCAACATGACGAAAAGAAACGTCCCACACAAGTAGCCGATTGTCCAAGAAGAACTTTCCTCCGATGATCTTGCGCAAATAGTCCTCCGTTGTGGTGTCATTCATCCAGATAGAGCCAGGCCAGTTGACGATAAGCTTTCCCTTAAACTCATTAATTAATCCATTAATTGATCCCTTTCCAAATATCAAAGCTTAAATCCTTACATCCTTGGCTCCTTTGGTCTCAATAACGCGATTGTCGGGGCAGTCAAACCAAATAGCCGTCTCATCCATGGCGAAGATCTTGGAGAAATTGGCATCTCTGCGCCTCTGCTCCACATGTCTTTTGCGCTTCGATCCACCTGCTGTAGTGTTCCTGAAAAAAATAGAGTCAAAGCGTTTCGAAGACGGCATTATAACATGTACCGCCGAATGAATTGAGTTCTCTCGCGCCCAGTTGATCGCCTCGAGTTTTGTCGCCGCATCATTGTTCCTCTTTCGCTTGCGATCGACCGGGACCCACTCATCCTCGTGTAGTTGCATCTCCTCCTCATCATGATCGCTGGACATGTTGTTAGCTGGAAAGATATGGTGATTTTAGAGTGGGTAAGGAGCTTGAGAGACTGATAGGAAGGTTAAAAAAATCAAAATCTCAAAATGGTGTCTTTCGAAAAGCTTCCCACAGGAGACAAAAGATGATTTAAGGCGAGATTATTCAGGTTGAAAATAAACGACCCCCTCTAATAAACGACCCCCTTCCAATGAACGACCCCCCTACTAGGGGTGTCGAAAAATAAACGACCCGGATCGTTTATTAGAGGTTATACTGGAATATATGCTTTCAAGAAACTCGTAATTTTTTATTTTCAAAAGTCTTAAAAAAATAACATTCCACACAAATTTAGCTTGGAGAATCACAATTTAGTGATAGGCTTGCCCCAACAGAAATCACATCACCATTTGGATTGGGGACCGTTCATGTCCCTTTGAGAACAGAATCTACTAATGACTTCGTAGAAGATGTTTTCCATCGCTGCGTTCGAGAGGCTGGTAACAAAAAGGCAGCAACATTTTGGACAAAGTTGCTGCCTTTTGAGGTAAAGACACTAATTTTTTTCTAAAACAACAGAAAATTCAGCCAGGTGGGCCGATAAAAAAAATTAGCTATCGATATTTTTATAATTCCTGCATCGTCTGATGCTGCTGAAAGGATTTTTTCCATAATGACAATGCATGCGTAAGGAAGAAGAGTGGGTATCAATGAAGAATTGTTAAAGTCTCGAACACTTTTGACACACATCTCGAAATATATCTTTTAAGTTGCTGTAATATTTGAATAAAGATTAATTTTTAGCCGTTAGAAAAAAATTTTGGACGGACGGTTAGACGGCCGGTCAAAAACGTGTATAACGGGGACGGGACGCCGTCCAAATTTCAAGAAACGCGGTCACCATGCTCCTGGCTTACCTAACCACTCTCCTGGCACACCTACCCACTCTCCTGGCAAAAATACGTTTCCTGGAAGCGTCGATTGGCAAGAGTGGTGTCATGTCGAAGTGCTTTTATATCGAGAGTAGACTGTCGTAAAATTCAAGAAAATTAGAATTAAAATAATTATAAAGAAAACAACTTAGAAAATAACTTTCCTGCACTGATACGATATTTCAAAGATGGTTTGTAAATGGCAGGATTTCATGTGAGCGGAATTACGAAACCTCGCAGAATAACCGACAAAACTGCATTTTACTACTGTCAAACCATCCTTAGAATGCTCAAACAAGCACGGAAAAACAAGTTTTGGAAACTGAAAAACATGAAAAAAAATTTTGAACAACACGACTACCAGTGCACGACCACATGGTTTTATGACCATCCAGCAGAACTGCAACTGGCTTTTAGAACAGCATTTGAACTAACAAGGATACTTTACAAGACAAAAATAAGCAAGAAGTAATGATTCGAAAAAACGAAGACGAACTGTCTCCAAGGTGAACTGTCCCCAAGGCGTACTGTCCTATGTCCAAATTTTAAGAGCTAATCAGGCCTAAGAAAACTTTCTTAATTATATGCTCACCATTCACAATTTTACAATCATAAGTAGAGCACGAGAATAAATTTTCAAAGATTTTTTTACAGAAGTGTAAAGCGTACGCGATGAAAATTCAAACACCCTCCAATCATCTTATTCAGGTAGCTTACTTAATTTTATTAGACCGATACGTATCTCATACATAAGAATAATAATAACACATGATTTCTAGAATTGAATTACTTTTTTGACTGGGAAATATTGTTGTTAACACCATCCAACAAGTTCAGCATTATTTGACCAGACTGATAAGGGCACCTGGAAATAGTTTGATTTCTATGTGTTGTAAACAAAAATTTTACATGAAATAGTGAAAATCACTAACCAGCCATTTTGGATCCCATCAGAGCTGGAGAATCTACGACGATGACTCCAGCATCACGAAGAGCTTCGATCTTTTCTCGGGCTCCACCTTTCCCACCAGCAATAATTGCCCCAGCGTGTCCCATTCGACGACCAGGGGGTGCAGTAACACCGGCGATGAAGGAAACTACAGGCTTTGCATTTGCTCCAGCATTGTTCTCTTTTAGGAATTGTGCAGCTTGCTCTTCAGCCTGACCACCTGAACCAAATCGAATATCATAGATAAATAATAAATATATAGATAATAAAAGTGGTAAAAGAGTTAAAAAAATTACCGATTTCACCAATCATAATGATTCCCTTAGTGTTCGGATCTGCGAGAAACACCTTAAATCATGAATCTTTAAGGGAGCACTTTTTTCAATAACTCACATCAAGGCAGTCAATGAAATTAGTTCCGTTGAAAGGATCTCCGCCTAGAAAAATAATCAACTTTGAACGCAATTTTTTAAAGCATATTGCATACCAATTCCGACGCACAATGTCTGACCAAGTCCAGTTTCTGGAAAAGGTGATTATAATACCGTATTTTCTTCAATAGGGCGCCCCCTTGCGTTCAAAATCGTGTTCTTGGCACTGTGATTTCGACGCAATTTTTTATGACTTCTCTCAGGCAATTTTATTACCCATTTCATAGCCAGTGAAATGAGCTAAAAAAGTGGTAACTTGCGTAACAGAAGTTTTCAAAAATGGGCCAAAAACAGAATGCTACAAACACGTTTTTTGAATTTAAGGGTGCCGCTTCATTAGAGAAAATACGGTAGCTCAACCAAACCAAATACGATGCAATCCGAAAAGTTACCTGTGGTTTGGTGCACAGCCTGAAAATAAACTAATTAAAGGTGAACAACGGCTACAGTCTAACTTACCTCGTAGGTCAGAGTTCCCGATCTTGAAACAATCCCAATAAGACCCTTCTTGTGGATATGGCCTGGCATGATACCAATCTTGCATTCCTCCGGAGTGATTATTCCTAATAAAGCATTTTGCGACGATAAACTGAGAAAATGTGATAGAATGTACCTGGGCAGTTCGGTCCTAGAAGACGTGTCTTGCTCTGCTTTAACAATCTATTTTTCACGCGTACCATGTCCTAATAAGTAAAATTAGATGTGAAGGACTCGTCAATGTCCAATGTACCAGCTGTGGAATCCCCTCTGTAATGCAGACCACCAGTGGAATTTCTGCATCCATAGCATCTAAAAAGAGTAGATTTGAATAAGTAAAACATAATTTAGCAAGAATTGAAAGTACCGTTGATAGCAGCTGCAGCGAATGGAGCCGGTGCGTAAATTACCTGAAAATTTAAAAATAGATTGTGGCTTATAAGTAAAAACCTGGTGCTCACAGATGCATTTGCTCCCGTCTTTTCACAAGCTTCCTAAAATGGTTAGATTAGCAGGTCAATCTGTTTCCTATATTCTTTGAAAACAAACCTTGACTGTCGAAAATACTGGTCTTCCGAGATGTTGGGTGCCACCTTTTCCTGGAGTAACGCCACCGACGACATTGGTCCCATACTCAATCATTTGCTGCCCATGGAATGTTCCTTGTTTCCCTAAAGCAAGGCTGATCACACCACAATATAAAGCAAGGATGATAACTTTTTGATAGATTAGCCAACAGGCGTTTACAAAACTATTTACCAGTGAATCCTTGAACAATGACCTAAATTATGATTTGCAAATTTGGAAATTTAACAAAAAAAAACCTTTGTGTCTTTGCCAATCTTCAAATTCGGCCGCGTCGCATCATATCCCGAATTGTAATGTCTTAGTTGACGGAACACCGCTTGCACTAACAGATTCTTCGGCAATCCAGGCATAGGTTTAATTTTTTTCTAAATTACTTTGCTTAATCCACTTGGAAAAAAACCTATAAGCTACAGACGATCAAAAAGCGATATGCTTAAATATTTACAAAAACGTCCAACAAATTTTTGGCGATAATTCAAAAATAATTTGAGTCTAAGTCTGCCTCCGAGGACCATCGCTCGAAAAAACATCTACAGATTTTTGCAAAACTTACACGGTAGCACTCACCTACTTTGCTCAGCACTCAGACTGGAGCATTACTCATACTCGAGGCAAATCTCACTTTCATTCATTACACTTTACTACACTTACTATATGGCCATTTTCCGTCTGTTTGTCACAAACAAATGTTAGGGGTGTTCCGTCGATCAGATCACAAATCTGTTAACGCCATTCGACTCAGCGTGGTCGATTTACTGTTTCAAAAAATTATCAAAAGTTAGGATCGACCGTCTCAAAAAAAGTTCCAGCCCTTTTGAAGTTTAGTCAAAAATCACAGGGGGGATCAAGGCAGTTTGGTTTGAATTTTTGGTTTCCTTGCGGGACCAAGGCAATGTCACAGGTTCAAACCCTGGTTGCAGCACATCTTTACTATGTGGTCAATAGTACTATTACTAGTTTTTTCGGCCCGCTACCGTGGGCCCGTGCTTTGATATACAGTGTAAATAACCGATTTTTTCACCGATAGAACATAGTAATGCTAAACGTTTGAAATAATATTTTGTACACAATAATACAGTGTACGTAATAAATGGTTTTATACACACAGAACAAACAATAAATTTCTTTACATAATTTTTCGTAACAGAGACTTGGGCCGCCATTCTCTTTGTAAACTGTCGATCGAAGTTAGCTTTAGTAGCTTGATCTCGTAGCAGATTGTCGACATGAGAGCTCTTTCTAATATGATTATAACTTCAAAAACCGTGAACATATTTGCATAGTGAGATACTTTTGAGTCCCTTTGATATATTAAGGTTCCGTATGAGCATGACGATTGCATGATTTGCAAGTTTGAATTCGTTTTGATTGTCGAGTTCGAATCTTCATACAATGGTACAGGCAATGCAAATCTGTTGTGAAGCGTTCTCCCTTGCATGAGAAGTCTCGCTGCTATACCTGTGAATGCCATTGTACAGAAGTGCTTGTTCATTGATCGAATAAAGTGACATATACAGTAGCGGAAAAAAGTGATGCCTCAAGCATAAGTTTTGCGTATTTTGCTTCATATCTCCCGACTACATGCATTCTTTGATTTACCATATATGAGCAAGAATGATTGCCGGAATCTCAGCTACATTTTGAGTACAAATACGTATATGTATGATAAGAAATCAGAAACTTTTTAATTGTTTTTCAAAATGCACTCAAATTTTGAGGCGGAAAAAAGTGATGCCTCAAATCCTTTCTCGTTATTAAATGTCATAAAAGAACCAACAAGAACTAAATGAAATTAAAAATGCTAAAAATGCCACGCAAAGAACTTGTATCTGACGTCAAAGAAGCTATTGTTCGGGGCAAAGAAAGTGGAATGACTGATCGTGTGGTTGCTGCTCAATTTAACGTCGATCAGAAGACGGTTTCAAGGATTTACAAGCGCTATCGTGAGTCAAAATCAATCAAAAATCTTCCAAGGAGTGGTCGGCCTCGCAAATAAACCGAAAGAAACGATCGTGTCTTGGTCAAAATTATGAAAGATGATCCGAAAAAGACGGCTACTGATGTGGCCAAATATGCAAATGAGCGTCTCAAGCTTGGAATAACGACTCGCACGGCAAGAAATATTCTCAAGTCAGTGTTTATTTTTGTAAAAAATGTTGTCCTTATGTTTATCTTTAGACGTGCCAACTTGCCTGCTGCCAAACCATCGAAGAAACCGTGGATTTTGAAGAAAAATGTCAAAGCTCGTTTGAAGTTCGCACGTGCTCATCTGGATTGGTGATTGGGGAAGAGTTCTTTGGAGTGATGAAAGCAAGTTCAATCTATTTTCTTCCGATGGCATTCGATATGTGAGACGTCCTCCTGGCCAAAGAAACATTCCGAAGTACCAAGTTCCAACAGTAAAGCACGGTGGAGGATCAGTTATGATTTGGGGTAAAAATTGAAAAATCCTGATTACGCTTATTTGGGTTTTTTAAGGTGCCTTTTCGAGAGATGGTGTGGGTCTGCTGTTCAGAGTCGAGGGAACAATGTACGCCAAGGACTACAAGAACATTCTGAAGGAGAATATGCTGGAACACGCTATCGCTTGCCTTGATGTCGACTGGATCTTCCAACAAGACAATGATCCAAAGCACACTTCAAAGCTGGTCAAACAGTGGTTCGTCGACAATGATGTGCAAGTTCTTGAGTGGCCATCTCAGTCTCCTGATCTGAATCCAATCGAACATCTCTGGGAAGAGCTGAACAGAAGAATTCGAGCCAGAAGTTTCACCAAAACAGCCGCTTTGTTCAAGGTTCTTGCTGAAGAATGGATGAAAATCCCTATTGATGTTGTTATGAAGCTTTTTGAGTCTATGCCACACCGTTGTGCTGCTGTTATTGCTTCCAAAAGTTATGCGACAAAGTATTAGTGATGTATAAATGTTTTTTGCTAATTTCATTTAGTTCTTGTTGGTTCTTTTATGACATTTAATAACGAAAAAGGATTTGAGGCATCACTTTTTTCCGCCTCAAAATTTGAGTGCATTTTGAAAAACAATTAAAAAGTTTCTGATTCCTTATCATACATATACGTATTTGTACTCAAAATGTAGCTGAGATTCCGGCGATCATTCTTGCTTATATATGTTACATCAGAGAATGCATGTAGTCGGGAGATATGAAGCAAAATACGCAAAACTTATGCTTGAGGCATCACTTTTTTCCGCTACTGTAGTTTTGTATACAAATGTTTTGCCTGAACCACCAGGTCCATCGATAAAGTAACAATTTGACTGCTTTGCGTTGTGTGATGTTTTTTTGTTTATTTTTGTTCTCGGTTGAGTTGTATGTATAGAGAATTTGCAATTTCCGATTCTGATTTTATGTCAATCTAATTTTTATTGCTTATTAGTTGTACTCTGTCCATGCCTACAATGTTGTTTACGCTTTTTCCTTCGAAATTCAGGTAACGCTCAATTTTTTCATATGCTTTCTTGTATACGATGTCATGTGCCATGTATCGTTTGTAGTCTGCTGAGAGCGAATCTGTGAATTTGTTCCATAAGTCTTGCGGTTTGACTGGATTGCAACAAATAAGTATGTTTGCAAACTGTGAACGCAGTGTTTTGGTGTATGATAAGTGTCTGCTTCAATCATGCATTTTTCCCATTCCATATCATCTCTTATTAGACCTCGTGCTAAGCATCTTTGATGAAATGTTTCGTACTGTATGCCTTCGAATGTGCAAATGTCTTCGAAATTGATCGCGTCTGTTACGTTGTTCAATAATACTCTAAGATGGTACTTTTCTGTCTGCTTTGGTGAAACTGCATGAATTCTGCCAATTGTTACGTCATTTCCATGTTTTCGTTCGTGATATTTTCAGATCGAATATTTTCAGATCGATTGTAAAGTTTGCAGGTAGTTGAAAGTAATAAAATTGTCTTGCTTTTTCGCATTCTTTATTAAGTTTGAAATATGCCATTAATGTTGTGTTTTTGTTTTTTATTGCTTTGATTTGCTCTGAAGTTGTGTTCTCTGCAAAATATACTGGCTGCTGATTTTCGAGATGAATTTGAAATGGTAAAACTGCGTGACTTTTCTGATAAAGAGTCTTAGGGAACGTCCATAAATTATGTCACGCTGACAGGGGGGCTGGGGGGTGGGGGGTCCCAGCCCAATCTGACAAAATCTGACAGAGGGGGGTGGGGGGTAAATGGTCTTTTTTCTGACAGGAATGTCAGATTTCACAGAAAATTTTCTTGAATAGTTTAAATCAGTTTTGAAAATTTTGACCTAATTTTTTGTGTATTTGTTTATCTGTTTTGCACGTTATATAAAAAATAAATGTATTTATAGCAAAATAAGATTAAAACATATAGTCCATATTTTATTATGGCTCATATTTTGGTACTTATACGGTCCCCATATCGAAATTTTTTCAAAAACAGGTTTTAACCATTTCTAAGCAATTCTTGCACGCTAAAACCGATAAAAACGTTGTTTCCGACCACTTTCCATCAAAAATTTTGACTTTTTTAGATTTTCTTCCTGCCTGCCTTCGGCAGGCAACCTACTTCAATTGGAAGCCCCTTTGGGGGTACATGGTCCGGGCCAAGGGCTGACCCTTTATATGTCAAGAAATATATGTCTTGAAGATATATATCTATATCTCTTGGTGGTAACTGTAACAGGTGAAAAAGGAGCTGCCTGCTTGCAATGGAGAAGGGGTATAAAAATGATTAAAATTAACATTGCAAGGCTGGGGAAAATACTACATTGCTGCTACTGTTGTGAAATTTTGTTCTTTTGTTAGGGCTTGGAATAATATGCAAATAATTTAACTGCCGCTGAACTTTTTATAAGCATTTTTACATTTATATAAATTTCATAAATTTTAAAAATTTCCTTGATATATTTCTTGATATATAAAGGGTCAGCCCTTGGCCCGGATCATGTACCTCCAAAGGGGCTTCCAATTGAGGTAGGTAGGGTAGAAAATCTAAAAAAGTCAAAATTTTTGATGGAAAGTGGTCGGAAACAACGTTTTTATCGGTTTTAGCGTGTAAGAATTGCTTAGAAATGGTTAAAACCTGTTTTTGAAAAATTTTCGATATGGGGGGGGGGAACCGTATAAGTACCCATATTTTAATTTTTGCCTTTTTGACGTTTTGCCTTTTTGATTTCGATACTGCATCGTTTGCATTTGCTATGTAGACTGTTGCAATTTCATTTTGTCTTGGCAGACTGTAACGTCGTAAATCGAGATTTGTATTTGTTATAAATTATCTCTGGAACTGTTTCGCCTGTTATTTTGCATCGTTATGTTTGGATTTTTTCCTCATATTTCATCATTGTGTATGCCTCCACGTAAGGATGCAATTTGTAACTGTTTGTATGAGAGCTATATATTTTTTTTGCATATATTTTGCCATATATTCTGTAGCAATATGGACCTCTGCTGTTTGATGGAAAATTGTATCGCAATGGATTCATGGATGCAAATGATACACTGCTATTAATTGATCTAATGTGTTCAAAGAAATGCGTTTTATGCTCCGTGAATAATTGTTTTAGCTGTTCTGGATATTGTGGAAGTTGAGTCTGTCTGCTCGGTTGTTGAAAATTTGAGCTTTGACCAGCAAAAAAAGAGTTGCGTTGAGGTTGACTCTGTACTACACCTGGACAGAACACTGCTGCATGCTCTAGAGAAGAGACAGGAGCATCTGCGTTCTTATTCCGACAGATTCGGCAGATCAATATCTTTCGGCAGTTATCTAGTTTATGGCCTTTTCCAGAACACCGCAAGCATCTTCCCAGTTGAGCGCATTTGTCTTTTCGGTCTTCCATAGTAGTGAAGACTGGACATTTATTAGCTATTTGATCGCCAGTACACCACCAACCTGTTTGATGTTTTGGTTGCTGGCAAATCGATCGCATTGTGGGTATTTGTAGCAAAGTCCTCCGTCATGTCTCGCTTCGAGTGCTTTAACTTTTTATTAGATAAGTTTTTCTAGTCAATTCGCCGTCCATTTCTTCTCTCTTGGTGGTTATTTTCAGGTTATCCACAAGGGAAATCATAATGATTACTTCAAAGATCAGTTTATTTCCACTGCACAGAATTTTCTGCACAGAATTTCTCAGCCAAAATAACTCCGGCTACACTATATAAATCGACTACGGGCTACATTTTGGTATATGCCGTTTGCCCGAATTCGAGTATACAGTTCGGGCGGTTCCCTTGTAAATCGAGACTCGGCAATAGAGAATGGCAAGTTGCTGTCCACAATAAATTCGGTCAAATCATTAGTCAATTGCTGGCTTTGTTGCTTTGAGTAGTTCGGGTGAATATCGTGGCAACCGATTCCATTTTTTCGAATGCTTGCACGACTTTCCTTTTCCTCCAACTTCTCTTTGTGCTTTGCTGAATTTAAATGACACGAGAGAAGTGTTGTGGCTCCACTTTTGGGTAGCTTCAGTTGATCCTCACAGACACAGAGAGCCTTGTCACCACCTTTCTTGAAAGACTTCCATACTTTGCTTGGCATGCTTCTGAAACAATGAAACAATTCATAATCTTATGAAAAAAAAATCTTCAGAACTATAGGATTCCAGGATTTATTTTTATAAATCAAATTCTGTAATCTCGTTTTTCCGCCTTAAAAGTACAGAAAAGCTACAGCATTTATAATTTTATCATTCAATTTTTGTTGAAAAGTGTGTCCGAAAGTTGTTCGAAGTAAAATCCCGATATCCCCAATGTGGTCTCTAATTAAAACTCGAAATTATTTTCGTGCGCTCGAAACTCGAAATTTCCGCTCGAAACTTGAAAATTTTCGAGTTTTCGAGCGAAAAACTCAAAACCAAGTTCCTTCATTCAAATCCCTGAATCTCTAACTTTTTAAAATTTTTCACTGAAGAAAGATATCGTATTTATTCTAATAGTAGCCCCCCGATGAGAGAGCTTGAATAATAGTAGCCCATTTACGCGCGAAAAATTAAAAAAGTTACGCGAGAGTATGCCTGCAGCTAAAGAAAAAAATATAAGAGACATGACGTTTTGGATTCTTTTGTAGCTTTTTTTCGGTCAAATCATCATCTTGACGTCTACTATACTATTTTTAACCACATTGCCAAATGCATATGCAATCACCCTGCTAAATATTCTGCAAAATACTGACTTCGATTCTTTAGGCAAAGTTTTTTTTGTCGGAAATTAAGTTCCGTCTAGTTTGATTTGCAATTACCCGAGGAAAAGAAAAGAACACTTTTCTTTTTAAGCTTTTCGTTCTCTAAGCAAAACAAAGACGAGATTGAAAATTATGTTTTTATGATGCGTTAAGCAATTTTTAGTAAATATGCTAACACACTAATAAATCGCAAAACACTCAAAAACCATATTTGTCTAGGAAACTTTTTGCGAGCTCACACTTCTATTTTAATTGTTTTAGGACAGAGCTAGCTGCAATACTTTCTATTCTATCGTGCATGTTGAGAGAGTAATTGTGAGCTTGTGTGTGCTTTTCTGCCTAGCCAAAGGGAAGTGAGGGTGGAGGCCAAATGATTCCTTGGCCAGCCACGGCCCAGCTTGTTTGGTCTCTTAATCTTCAAATCTCACACCAAGACCAAATGCAAATGATGTCAGATAAAATGATGCAGCAATTTAAAGTCAGTCATCTAAAAAGCAGGTCCCAAAAAGATCCAAAAATACACCCAGCTGCTTTCGCACCCTTAACTTTGTAAGGATTGGATTTCCAAGTCTTATTTACAACACTTTTTTTATTAACAAACTAATGTCATATACAAAGTTGTTTTTTTGGCTAATAAGTAAGAAGAACTGAGCCATCAAGCATTTGAAAGTGACCATAAAAACACAAAGGCCACATCTTATTTAGATTCTTTGACTTAAAATTCAATTGTTTTACATATTAACAGCCTTTCCAAACTTTAATTCAATTCTTTTATTTCACACTATTTCTTTTTGAAGCTCAATAAAAACACAGTTATAATATCCAGCTC
This sequence comes from Ditylenchus weischeri, assembly GCA_029231635.1. Classification (NCBI taxonomy): domain Eukaryota; kingdom Metazoa; phylum Nematoda; class Chromadorea; order Rhabditida; family Anguinidae; genus Ditylenchus; species Ditylenchus weischeri. Next base: position 67,482 of record JAMRYI010000035.1, on the reverse strand, counting down.
TAATATTTTAGATAGAAGTTAACAGCTATGAAACTTTTTTTTTTAATTTTTTCAGAAATGAATTGGGTGGTATTAAGTGAACGTGGGTATATTCCTTAGCACTGGTATTAATTTAAGATACCGTGGTCACCCATACACTTTTATGCGGGGGCTTTTGGGGGTCAATGTTAATTTAGGAGTCAATTAGGACTTCCCCCCTGGAAGGCGAATTTTTTCAAAATTTTTTTAATTAAAAACACATTTTACTACAGTCGACTCTCGATAACCTGCCACCCCCCTCAAGTTCGTTCCCGCCTCGGGTCCGATACTTTTTTTACCTCAATTTTTGAAAATTTTTGCCGAATATGATTTGTCAGCCTGCCTACTTTCAAAATAGGGTGGCGGGTTATCCAGAGGCGCCGGTCTTAGTGGCAAAATTTTAAACATTTCAAAAAATGACCGGCAAAATCGGAATACTTGCAATATTTTGCATCAGGCTGACGAATAATATTCGGCAAAAACTTTCGAAAATTGAGGTAAAAAAAGTATCGGGTTATCAAACGGGTTATCGAGAGTCGATAAAGGTTTCACTAAATTTTAACTTTTTCCTTGAGAGACCAAGGTAAACTATGTTATATTAGGGTTTTCTACCATGTTTTGATTACTTGAACTGGAAAAAATGAGTCTTAATATGCGTTTGATCAAGAGTTTTAGTTTAATTGTTCCCATTCCATTGTGTTTGTAATTTAGAAATGTGCTTTTAAATAAAAAGAAATTTAAAAAAGCTGACTTCGAAGGGTGGGTCCGACAGCATTAGTTGCTAAGATCTTTACTTAGCATATTTTAATTTTTTTTCTATTTTATTTTTTGCTACTTGAAAGCCCTGACTCCTAGCTGCAAAATAAGGGTTCAGACATAATTTCTGGAAACTTCTAAAACTGTGGACATTTCAGGAAAAGGGAATTTCGGTGGATTTTAGAGAGAAACAGGGGAGTGGAGGAATTGGGAGTGGCTTTTTACAATAAATTGGGTAACGAGTCCTGCAAAACCTAAAAATGTCACATAATGGTATAATTCAGAATATATTTACGTTGACCTCAGACAGGTATGCAGACAGTCGAATTTGGAGTGGGCCAAAACTGCTCAATTTTAAGTGATTGTAATGTCTTTTTCGTTTGATCACAGTTTAACCATCCATTTCTCAACGCTGCTGCCACATCTGCGAATTTTTCTATGAACTTCGCTCTTACTACATTTTTAACGAATTCTTTTGCTAAATGTCCTTATTGAAATGCACCTCAATGCAATCTACAATCGACTGAGGTGAATAAGTAAGTTGGGCTGCCAGATACTGTCCGGCCCCTGGCACCCTGTTCTTGATATGCATTCTAAGTGCCTTTTAGAGAAAAAACTTTGAATTGTAAGTGAGTCCAATAAAAAAATGGTCTATGTGTGTGTGTGCCAATATGGTCAAATGAACAGCCGACGATTTATTTAAATAAAAAATAATAATCTTAAGTGCCACCTGTAGTTTTTCCTTTCTACATGCACTACAATCTCTTTTTACACAATGAAATGACGAATGGAGTAGCCGAAACCTGGTGAGGGAATCAATTTTTTCTGCTTCTGCTGAGTGAACAGCTGACGATATATTCTGCTCAAATGGGTAGTGTCTGGATTCTGGGCAAAGGGCACTCGCACTACTAGTCTTCGTTTGGTCCTCTGCTCGTAGGCTGGAATGTTTTCTAAAGGTGTGGACACACCAGCCGCATAATTGGTGTTATAGTTGTTATCCTGGTAGTAGTTGGTGTAGAAGAGTGGAATGGAGTTGGGTGTTAGTGGGATTGAGTCCGGACTGTAGGCATCCAGGAGGGATTTGTTTTGGTCTGATGGTGTACTCCTAAGACGGCATGTTTTAGAAAAGAAAATTGAGAAATAATAGCTATAAATTATGTAAAATAATTTAGGAGGTGTGATGTTTGGATAATGAGCTACAGGGTGGTCCAAATTCGCCGCCGAGTTGTTTTGTCTCACAACTTTTTGAATTTTTTTTGTTTTGACGAGATTTTTTTCTATTTTAAAGAGGAAGCTCCGGGAAATCGAATGACACCAAACTTGCATAACAAGAGTTTATTTCATAACCCAACAACAGAAACAACAATAATTTCAAACAAATTCATAACAAAATTCAAATGTTCTTTTTATTCAATGTTTCCGAATTCCTACTCGACACTTCGCCCTTGGACATCGATGCACCTCTGGAGACGATTACGATAAGAGTTGATGGAGCGAGAGACCATTTCCCACGGCAGATTGTCGAAAGCTTTCTGTATCCTCGTCTTCAGTTCCTCGAGATTTGCAGGCTGCGTCCGATAAATTTGAGCCTTGATGTGTCCCCAGAGAAAAAAAATCGCACGGTGTGAGATCAGGCGAGTAAGGCGGCCACGGATACGAAGCTGGAGAAGCACGCAATCCTCTTCCCATCCATCGGCCTGAAACCATCGAGTAGGAATTCGTGAACATTGAATGAAAAGAAAAATTGAATTTCGTTATGAATTTGTTTGGAATTATTGTTGTTTCTGTTGAACTGTTGTTGAGTTATGAAATAAACTCTTGTTATGCAAGTTTGGTGTCATTCGATTCCCCTGAGCTTCCTCTTTAAAATAGAAAAAAATCTCGTCGAAACAAAATAAATTCAAAAAGTTGTGAGACAAGACAACTCGGCGGCGAATTAGGAGCACCACTCAAATTCGTTCCTGCCTATGGTACAACCATTTTTTACTTCAACTTTTTTCGTCTTTTGCCAAAATTGATCCAACAGTCTAGTCTGAAAAACCGTAGGATTCCAGTTTCACCAGCCATTTCTAAAAACAATAATAGTTTTACCAATGAGACTCGCCAGCTTTTTTCGAAAAAAAATAGGTATAGCTTATCAATTTCAGAAAGAGACTCCAAAAATTAAGGTAAAAAATGGTCGGACACTGGGCAGAAACAAACTTTTATAAAGGGATTCTACTAGATTACTAGATTAAGCGCTCGCCTCAACTTTGAGAGTCTGTATCTCAGGGCAGAGTCAATATTTTGCAAAGCTGTTTATAAAAAAAATTCTTAACCACTACGAGCTCTACCGATTTGACTTTTTAGATTTTGATTGAGCACCGAAAAATCTCGAGATCGATCTCAAAATTTTCCGATCTTCAGGAGTTTGAAAAATAAGAGCTCCGGTGCTTCTATTAGAAAAATACAGTATATCAAATAGAAATAGCAGGGATACAAGGGTCTAAGACGTTTTAAAAGTTCATAGGTAAGGATAGAACGACTAACTATTTTCAAGGTAATTATAAGTTCCAATCACTGTTCTAAGGGGGGAGATTCTTTTAGTCAGTTATATTTTATTTCTTCTCACAAACAAAAAATTTCAAACATAAATCTACTTACCTAGCCTCGGTATACATGCAGTTGACCAAAATGGTGCCAAAAATGGCTAGGATGAGAGGTTGTGGTGTGATCAGCCATCTTCTCGTAGACGCTATCTTATTCTCATTTAACAAAGGCATTTGTTCCAAACCCATCATTTTCGGAATAATGTTGAGTTTTTTTTGAAGGTATATGTGGGTAGATAACAAGCAGCTCAAATATATATAACAATAGCTAAATCTAGCAATATTACAATGAACAGTCAGCCGCTTTCTAACTTCCTGCAAATAGAAAAAATGTCAATATTAAAGTGATACCAAAAGCTTGAAATATGCACGTATATATACATTTACATATATATATGTATATATGAGTGCAGGAGGCAAATGTCAACCCGTTGGTTGACTTATAAACTATAATTCAGGACATGGGTGGCCAAACAAACGGGCTGTTTCTTCATAAAAAGAATTTTTTCTTCATAGCCACGCCCATTTGCTACAACAGCCAGTAACTTCTTGAGCACACACACCCAATTAAGTAGGTGCCCGCGTTGTAAATTCCCACTTGCAACACTATCTAAGACTCTGAAAGGCTTTTCAAGGATTTAAAAAATAAAAGAAGACTACCAAAAGGCATAACACTAATAAACTTTTTTTTTAATTTGCCAAATACATAAAATATGGCTACAAAGAAGACTTGGAGCGTTTTTTTCCTGGAAGCCGGAAAATTTTGGAAAATGTAGTGCGAAAAACACCTTTTCGGCTGATGTCTTAATTGTTGTGACAGTTGTTTGTGCTCAATTAGTTTGGGTGAGTGCAGGAGGGTTACAAGGAAAGGGGTGCCATCATAGGTTTACACGCAATTCACCTATCATTATGCAGATTTGGAAAGAACAACAAGTAAGGCCAACGAACGGTAAATGAATTCCTGAAATTAGTAGAAGGAGCATGCTCACACTCCATAGGGTTTGGAAGCCCAGCTACCAGGCGGGAAAAGTCAAAATCATATGCTTTTACACTCACTCCAGCTTAAATAAAACAAACCAAGTCAAAAATTTACAACAAAACCAAAAGTTTATAACTTAAGGTCGAACACGTGTGCCAAACACATCTGAGCACAGAGAAGGAAACGACTTTAACTGAGTTTAACGCTAAAATGTGGACATAGAATCTTCAAGCTATAAAAATAACTGGGCGTACCAGAAATTCGTAAGCACATTATAGCCGATGAACCTCAACTCGATACAACGACTGACTGGATATAAACAACTCGATACACTGTTATTTAATTTGCTTTTTTATATGTAAAAATATCAAAAAACCATGCGTTTGAGCCGGTTCTAACGGTCGCTGGCCTAACATGCGCCTTTAAAAGTCTTAAAAAGGTTAAAAAAATTAACAAGGAACCAAGAAGAACCAATCCAAAACCTTTACTAAAATTTGAACAAATTTTTTTAAACTTTGTCGTTTTTACAATAACGAAAAAATCAATCAAAATAGCGAAAATCGGCTTCTTCATAACAGCTACAGTCAAACCTTAATTTAACGAACCCTCTAGGAGCCGGGAAAAATGTTCGTTAAATCGAGGTTTTCCTATATAGGCAACCCTCGATATACTAGCTACCCTCAGTGTTCTGAAAGGCTACTGTATACATTTACAGCATGAGCTGCTAACTATTGTTGCTGAATTTGATTTGCACGAAAAGTTCGTTATACGTATTGCTGACCTGCTCGCTCTTACAAATGCATTTATCTTAGCAGAATAATTTTTTATTGAATTCTCAAGTTTTAGTTTGATTGAAAAACACTATCGATGAACAAATATATTTATCTGGACGGATAGGTAAGCGATATATTGAGCAAAAAAGCGACGTACCTCGTTTATACCTCAATAAAGCTTAAAATTTCGTTAAATTGAGAGGGGTCAAAAATCGGTGACCTTTTTCTATAACTGGTGTAAAAAAAATTCCCGGTGGGTTTTTAGTCTAATTTTTAATAACAAATTTTATTTCAAAAAAATATTTCAAACATATGGTTGTGTAGCTCTTTCCTTCCTCTACCGAATGATATATAAAGTTTTTATTTTACTCAATAAAATGGCCTCCCTGCGCCTCAATGCATTTCAGAAGTCTTTTCGGGAAATCGTCAATGGAATTTTGGATCTTGGGGAACCGCGTCCCACTCTCTGACCAATGATGCCTTCAGTGCCGGGATGGATTTGTGGGGCCTAGAGCAGGCCTTTTACTGAAGGTAAGGCCAGGCAAAGTAGTCCATGACATTGAGGTCGGGAGAATTGGGCGGCCATTCACCTTTTGGGTTGCGCCAATCAGGGTCAACAGTGATGGTATCAGGGAAATACTCGGCAATCCATGCCTGAGTTTCATGAGCACGGTGAGATGGGGCTCCATCTTGTTGGAAGCACCACACATCATCCAGGCTGTCCAATGCCCATGGCAGAACCTCAGTTTCAAGCATTCGGTGGCACAAATTGTGGCACAAAGATGCGTGGAGTTTTGGCATTCCAGGATACACCAGCCCACACCATCACTTGCTTGGGCTTCTGTGTACGTTCGATGAACTTAAGCTATGGTGGCATAGATCAATCAACATATTCTTAAAGCCTAAGCTTTGGATTGCACATAAGCGAAAAACCCACCTGTCATTTTGAGAGTTGTGGGCCTGCTCAATGTCGAACCACTTTTCGTCTGTGAAGAGGATGTTCCGGTGGCGGTTGGCAGCAAACCGGCGGGTAAGCTTTCTGCACCGGTCCAAACGCTTCTCCTTGGCATTGTCGTTAAGCAGCTGCCCTTCTGCAGGCTTACGGGACTTCATATGAAAAACTTTGTCGATCATGTAAAATGAATGAAGATGCAACTGAAAATAAAGTTTAAGCTGAGTGAAATGTTACCCTATAATCACTGCATAAATTATTTTTCTTCCATTTCTTTCTTTGTCCACTTTTTCCACCAAACTTCCATCACAAATAAAAACTTCATATATCATTCGGTAGAGGAAGGAAAGAGCTACAAAACCATATGTTTGGAATATTTTTTTGAAATAAAATTTGTTATAAAAACATTGGCCTAAGGGAACACCGGGAAGTTTTTTTACACCAGTTATTTGATGCGTGTTGTAAAATTTTGAAAGGTTTTAAGTGTTTGTTTTATATTAAAATGACGCTGACATTATGGGCTTTCTGATAATATATAACATGTAAAATAAAAAAGGATTTTTTCAGAACTGAAAATCAAAAATAGTAAAATTGACCACTTTTGATAACGTCGATTTTTTGTAGTTTTTGGGGAATAAGTTTTCTCTGTGCAAATAGTTTATTTATTCACATTTCGAAAGAGAAATTTAAATGGCGCAGAACTGTGTATTTATGAATAAAAAATAGCCGATATATTGATTAGAAAATTGACTTAAAAATATGAATACAATTTATTAAAAAACTATTTGACGTAATTTGCGCTAGACAAATCGAGAATTCTGACACCCGATTCATGCTCAGCATGGTCGATTTGCTTATAAAGATGCTCTTTAACCTCAAAAATCACTGTGAAATTTCAAATTCGGGTGGCTGCGGACTGGTATCCCGGAAATTGAGAACACGGACAATTCAGCTTTCGGACAACTGATCACGAAAGAAATTTATATAAAGGACAACTCAACACAATTATACTGTTATTTTTAAATTCCCGCCCAATGCGGAATTCGTTTAACGGACAACTGGGCACAAGTAAAAGGGTAGTATTTAATTCTGCCCGCTAATTTCTGAAAAATGCCCGCTAATTTTATAGTTGCATTTTTCTCTACATTTTTGTGTCAATTTTTTAAAATTTCAACATTAGCGCAACACCTCAGCTTTCCAACGAGCTATCGAACTTCATTGAATGATTTTAGAAATGATAAGATTAAGGGTTTGAAAATAATAAGTGTTGTTTCGTCTCAACTCCTTAATATCTAGACTAGAGTTTCGTTGTTGCCACAGATGTGGCAATTCGTAGGCGCCGAGGACCTGCGTAGGGTACTCGCGAAGTCAAAAAAATTATACATGCTACCGTCAGAATTTGAACCTGTGATCATGCCTTGGTTTTGAAAGGAAACTAAAAGCGAGCAACTTATCACTCGTTTTTACAACTTATCTTTTGTTCGACGACAAAAGTCACGAGGCTTTGTCAATGAACCAACTAGAGAAATAAATTGGCTGTGTGACGACCTAAATCTAATAAATAAGTGCTCTTGGGACCTTTTAATTGCTAAACCATGGTTGACCAAAGGGAATAAAGGCTGAAAAAGATAAAATTATCCCTTCTTCCTGTAAACTTCACTATTTTACCGACCTATGTTGCTACATCACTAATGTTTAAGAATAATAAAATCGGTGAATTAGCCTTAATTATTTTCAAGAATACATTTATCTGAGGTTTGTTTTAGCTCCTCGTTCTTCCACTCTGCATAATAATGGATGTGCTTTTTGAACATCGCAAGCGTGGGAGAACACAGAAAAAGCATCTACTATTCTTTTTTGTCCATCGTCATTTTTATATATGATGATTGGAAAGCAATTGAATTACTCCATGGCTCCCACCCTCTCTCAGTAGTCCTTGGCAGGGGTTAAATTCCACATTTGGTTTAATGCTCTTTTAAAGATTAAAAGGAAATGGAAATCTGTTAGCGCAGCATAAGAGACACTTAGTAGCAGCTATACGCATGCTTGTTTGGACAAAGAGGTGTTGGAGGACAGCATTGCGTACATGGTCTAGCCTAAATTCTCTGGATAGTAATGCAATTTTTGGCTTTTTACAAGTCCAAAAATGGAACCAGATTACAAGGCATTTACTGTAAAAGTGGACCTCTGCTTGTTACCTCGATTTTTTCAGAACTTTCAGTTTTTGTCTCATTCGAAAGAGCAGACAATACTGAGTAAGTCTACTTTTGACAGAACGCCAAATTCAAATTTAGATCTCGAGATATGGCCAATTTGAATATGTCGAATGCCTAAAATGTGGTTATTTTCTTGCTTCAGCATAATTTTTTAAACTTTTATTGCAGGACCCTCACACTTTATTATACACTGTTCGACGCAGAATTAAGTTGGCTTTCTTATGGTAATAACAATTTTTGCATATCAGTTGATTTTTGTGGGAAAAATTGACAATTATTGCAAAAGTCTTATTTTTCAAAACAGAAATTCTTAGCTAAAAACCTGATTTTCACTGCTTTAAAGGTAGCCCGGTACGTTTTTTATTGCAGATTCAGAAAGCGTAAGCAATTTTGCACAAATAAAAAAATAAAAATTGAAAAAAAGTGTAGCAAAAAAAAAGTTGGTTAATGAGACAAAACAGTGTTAATAACAATTTATGTGTGCACGCCAAATTCGGAATGATTTTCATTATATTTTGTCTTTTTCCACTTTTACAGAAAATTCCTTTTAAGTATTTTTGGATAAGCTGAAAACTTTTTTTGTTGCTAAAAAATAATTTTGTTTGCTTTTTAAAAGATCTTGATTCTTTTTTGAAGCAACTAAAAAATAGATTGCGATAATTTCAGCTAAGGCGATTTATTCGGCGATCGATTTTCGGTCGTTAAAAAAACCCTTTAACACTACGACAACCCAGATGTTTGATTTCCCCATGGTCGATTTGCTTATGAAACTGCCTTCAAAATTTCATAAGCCACTGTCAAATTTTAAATTCCGCTCGAGACAACAAATATTTAAACTTAAAATAAAAAGAGAGCAATTTTTCATTTGAATGTTTGTTGTCTCGAGCGGAATTTGAAATTTGACAGTGACTTATGAACTTTCAAGGCAGTTCTATATGCAAATCGACCATGCTGAACACGAATTTAATGTTAAAATTATAAGTTTGCTAAGCGAAAAAAAAATTACGTCAACCAGTGTTCAGCATATTTGGGTGTGTTGATATTTAAATTGAAAATAACTCTCTAAATGCCAATATAAGCGGTATGTTTTTTTGCAGGAATGTAGCATTTGAATTGCTCTTTCAGAATATGTAAATGTCTTCGTCTACATCGTTAGTTAATACTGAGATCAGGGCCATTTTTGTTGAAAAATGTCACTCCCAAAAATGTGACTTTTTTACAAAAACCTTCACATCTCAGAAATTTTTTCATGACTCACAGGCAACTTATATGTCATTAGAAAGCCCTTTTCATAGGCTTTCTAATGACTAGAAACTTAATCAGACCAAGAATTAAAAATGATAGTATAAATGGGATTGAAAAAAACAGTCAATTTTGTGCACTTGTGATTGTATGCCAACTTTTAATGCTCTTTAACTTTTTTTTGGACAAGAAACAGAACCCAGGTTTATAAGTAAAAATGACTCAGCATGAAAAATACTACAACTCTGGCGGAAAAAACCGACATCTCGAAAAATCACTATCCAGCTGTTAGTTCAAAATTACAAAACCAGCTTCTTAAAGACAAAAGGGGTATGTGGACAGCGTAAAGAAGGCCATTTGTAGTAAATAGTCAACTACCGTAAATTCTATACGCTATTTATACGCTATTCTATAATTTTCCGCCAGTCTCTAGACTCTGTTTCACAGAGAATGTATACAAAAAATTTGCGATTAAGTTATATTTAGATAGAAAACGCACAATTTTATTTTAGAAAAAATTGCTTAAAAATCGACCACAAGATCGCAAATCTGAATTTCTCAAACTTTCGGAGGTGAAAAATTATCCGCCATGGCTTATAATTAGAGAAAATACGGTAGCTTATAATGTTCCTCTCTTTTAAAATGCCACATTTTGGGAGAAGAATGGAGGGATGAATAGAGTTAGTTATCATTTTAGGAGTCCACAATAGAAAAAATGACTTGACCGTTTCTTACCTTGGGCTTGACTATAGAATACCTCTCCTTCAGATCAGTTGGCCGAGGTAACGTCATATTCGTGATTCTCGACCATTCGCCTGCGACGCCTTTGGTTTTAAAATAGCAGGACTTACACTAAACTTACACTGGGTTTATCGAAAACTACAGCACTTGTCGAAAAAATGTTCAAAGTTTTTTAAATGTGATTTTATTTTCAGATAATGCCTGGAACCAACAGGTGAAGTTTGTGCTCTGCATTCACTTAATTGAAGAAAAATGTCATGAAAATCGGTGATTTCAAGGCCTGCCGGCACACTATTATCCAGACAGTCAAGCCCTAAGAGGTAACAGGGATATGCATACCATTGATTGCCGGTTAAGAATTGGTAATCGGTTAAGAATTGGTCTTTGTCAAAGTTCAAAAATTTAGAGATTGTTGGGGGTTAGTGTCCTTGCAAGGGGAATCGACCGGGTTCACACAAATTTTTCCGAAAATGATCCAGGCTTTTTTGAAGCAACCTGTATATTGTGAATTTATTAAAACTTCATTAAAGGAAAATTTCTAAGAAATTGGGAGAGATGAAAGTTGAAAAATAATGCAACATACGGACGGAAATAACTTTTAGCCAAAAAATATGATTATAAAGTTTTTAGGAGCGAGATAACCACTTAACAAGTGCCCTTTTGGGCCATATTTTTTAGAGATAAGTGAGCCTCAACCTCAAAGGATTAACCGGTGTTTTGAAGAAGAAAAAAACTTGGTAGTCAACAAGTGGATAAATAAGTTTTTCTGCTGTTGACAACTGAGTCAGTATAGGCCATCTGACTAATTGTAGTAGATTAGTCTGTTTTCAGACTGTTCATAAGCTGAAAACAAGTCTGTGAATTGTCAAGGAAATAAGTTTGGAATTAAGTTAGCTTAAAGGTGAATGAGTGGTAAACTAGTTATAACGGACGGTTCCATTTTCAGACATTTGGACACATACTCGTTTGGTCAGGAAATAGGGTTGTATAATTAACATGGTAATTAAAATTGTGGTAATTATCGTGGTAATTACCAAAATCAATGGTAATTATTATTATTTTCAAATTATCATTTTTATAAAGAACCAGAAAGCAATATCATTGGCGGCTGGATTGTAGAATTCTCCCGAAGCAAACAATTCTCAGTCCTTGACAGCAAAAATAGTAGGTCGTGAATTCAAGGTCTTTCGAAGAAAACTCTCAACAGCTAAATCAACTTCATTGCTTTCACACGTCAAGGCCCGACTGTGAGACCAGCACGTTCTGATGCAAAATTCTCTTTTAAAATCTTTCTATCACGGTGAATTTTTTTTTAAAGAGCGATTTTTCCACCGAAAATCTTATTTGAAAAAATGATTTAAAGGGGCATGTTAATGCATTCGGCATCGGCCCGCCAATTCAAAAAATTTTCCTAATCATTGAATTTCAAACAGAAGTTCAATGACTACGACTTGTTTTCCATTTGCATCTACATTTTCTGTTCGCTTGAAATAACTCCAAGATAAAGGCTTCATCTATAAAAAATGCAATAAGCTTACAATCTTTAGCATTCTGCTAAAGTCTGAAGAACTTTTGTAAGTGAATGAAAAACCTGTCACAACTTTAAAAACTTTAAGTTTAAATTCAAATTTCACTCTTTTGGAAAAAAATTTATAGTTACCAATATTTTTATGATCTTGGTAATTTGGATAGTAATTACCGGTAATTACCAGTGGTAATTACCATTGTACAGCCCTATCAGGAAACCTATTTGAATAAAAAAGACTATTCGTTTTGAACGGATTTTGCAGTGCATTTTACAGTTATAAAATATAAAATGCACTGCAAAACCAGTTTGAGACAAATATTCTTTTTTATTCAAAGAGGTTTTTTGACCAAACGAGTTTGTGCTAGGATTGTTTAAATGACCGGTCATTTTAGCAAAATGACGTTATTTTCGGTCATTTTCCCGATTTAACTTGCTTCTTGCAAATAGTATTAGTTTTCGACATCCACACACAAACAATAAGTCGAAGTGAACGCAAAAATACATTTAAAAGATTTATTGACACTAAATAAGCACTAGTACCCAACATACTGCATTAAAAACTCAAATTCGTTCGGCTAAAGAAAAATTTTATAAAAATTCAATTTTTTTTAATTGACACCTTTTGAATTTTTAACGGGAATGAGAGCTTTATAGGGAGGGGAAGGGAATAAAAGAGGCTGATAATTACAAACAGCAAGATGTTGAACATAGTTCCGTTAACTGAAGCCTACCGCATATAGAAACTATGGTTTGCATGCTTTTTTATGCATCCAGAGTCACTTTCGAGTGATGAAAATGAGTGAGAAAAATGACCAAAATCTACACGACCGGTCATTTTGTATTAAATGACCGGTCATATGACCATTGGTCAACCCTAGTTTGTGCCCAAATGTCTGAAAATCGAACTGTCGGTTATGCCAAGCTTTTTATTGTTTTTTGTAGTAGTGCCGCATTTGTTCGTGTTTTATTCCAGATTCATCGCTTTCATAGTTAACAAATATTTCATCCATGAGAAAGTAGGAATCTGTTACACATTGCAAAAATAACATTAAAAACAAAGAAAACTTTTAGCTTATTTTTTAGTTCGTTTCAATTACGTTACGATACAAATTCCAATTCTAGTTCATTTTGCTGAGAAAGCACTCTTTATGAAAATAATACAGTTAATTATGGTGATTTTCATTTTAGAGGGGGGAGTTATTAGAGACGGGTGAGTTAATGAAAAGGGGGGGGAGGGGTAATTGGAGAAGATACGGTATCGTATATCTAGGCCAAATGATTAGGTGTATGCAGGCATTTGTCTGATGCAGTCGAAGCTCGTTATAGCAACCCCATCAAGTTCGTTTCTGCCTAGGCTCCGATGATTTTTCTACCTTAATTTTTAGAGTCTTTTTCCCCAATTAGTCCAGTCCTTTTAAAAATAATGTGGCGTTATGCCGAGGAAACTATTTCTTTAGAAAAACTGTTATAGTTTTTAGAAAAAAACTGGTAAAACTGGTAAAACCGGAATTTTTATGATTTTTTAGACTAAACTCTTGGATCAATTGCGGCAAAGCACTGGAGCTAAAACTCCGCTAAAAGGCGGTGTATACGCAGTTTTTTTTTTGTTATTTTTTAAATAAAAGTGCCTAATTACCGTATTTTCTCTAATTATACACCCATTTCAAGTTATAGAGCAGGGGCTATCGGGAGTGCAGAGAGTTTCTTAAAAATTTTAGTTTGTGTCAAATTCCCGAGGAAATTTCAGCTGCTGGAGAGCATTCGAAAAAAATTTGCAAATTAATGGATGTTTTATTAAAAAAATACCAAAACTTTCGAAAAAAAAACATTGTTTAATTGCCAGTCCCTTAAAAGACTTGTTTTCGTCTCTTTTGGTGCAAACTAATAATTTAAATGTTAAGGGACGAAAATCATCTTATTTTTTGCGTCTGAGAACGGGGCAAACCTATTTTTTGATGTAAAAAGACTTTTTTGCCGTATAAATACTTTTTTTGCTGCAAAAAAAATTTTTTGCCGATAAAATACTTTTTGTCGCCGCTCCAACAATTTTATTGTGCCGTGGAAAGTCGTTCTACGTCAAGAAAAAATTTGTGGCAAATTTTTTTTTACGACAAAAAAGGTTTGCCCTTGAGAACCACTCAAAATGAGCCGAAAGGTATTGCTCCGAAAAATAGTATATTTCAGGTTGGAGAAAAACTTTTGAAAAACCAAAAAAAAACAATTTGTAATCAAATAATTACATAGGTACTTACAAATAATTTCATTATACCTGTAATTTGCTAAATCTAATCAGTCTTAATAAACTTCGTATAGTTTGTAATGAAAAATGACTAGGAATTGGCTTGATTCGTATCGTTTGTAACGAAAAGCCGCTTTATTATACACATGCAAATGAAAATATGTTAAATAAGTTAGGAGTACGTCAATCTACACGAAATATATGTTGTTTACGCAAATACTTGGTGAAAAACTTTTATTTTCACTTGTTGGAGGCAGAAAGTGTGACTTACAACGGAAATGCTCCGGAAGCAATTCCTTCCACAGGTCTCACTTTTTAGGCGATACTTAAAAATTGTTTTTATTTAGTGTCAGAGATTTTATAAATAGCATTTTTTCAAAGTCCAAAAGCTAGTAGGAAAAAAATTCGGTTGCTGAAAATAGCTACATGTTTATGGCCGATTAAAATAAGTGAGTGACATTTACGAAGGTGGAGTGGAAGATTCGATTGCGAAGTAAATTTATTTACAGGGAAGTAGAGAAGGCAGTATTTTTAGTATTTGCACAAACACAATATCTGGCCATTCTTTTGTGGAGATCTAGAAGCAGTCAAAGACGAGTTCTCAGACAGGGCTGTCCTTCCGTTCAGGGCAACCAGACATTTTCTACTATTAGTAGAATTTGTCGCGCGACATTTTTTACTATCTTCAATGATATTGTTATAAAAAATAAGATTAAAAACATTTTTTTCGATTCTTAATTTCTATTCCGGCCAATCATTGATATAGTTCCCCGTTTGATCCCAACTTCGATCCCACCTAAGGTCCCACTATTTTTACCTCGATTTTCGAAATGTTTTCCCAAATTTCACCGGTTGTTTTCGCGAACGACAATATTTTTGCTCAATATGGAGCCTTTTGTTTTTGAAAATAGAGGACAAAACTATTTTTATTCGCTAAAACGACCGCAAAAGGCGGGGGTACTATATCGAGATCGACTTATCAACTTGAAATTTATTTTTCTCTGAAAAATATTGTCTGCTAAATTGTTAATCATCGTTTTAATCTTTTAAAAAATATCACAATAACAAACAACAAACATAGCCCACAATAACACTTTCAAATTCTGCAATCTCATCAAAAATCTCTAAATATCCAGTTCACAAAAAACTAATCCAAACATATCTCCAATCACGTAGAGCAGTTTATATGCGTGTGTCATACATCTCATTAATCCTATGGCCCGCCCAATTAGAATTCACCCAAAATTTAATGGTTAAAATCGGCCACATCCATTCAGTTAGTGATTCAAAAACACTTTTCATCATGCGCGCTCTCTTGTTTATCCTATGTTCTTTACTTTTTCTTTTAAGTAATATAGACGGTAAAAGGCACCACTGGGTATCTACTAGCACTACTACATCTACAAACACCCAGCCAGATTCGGAAGACAAACATCTGAACCCAAGAAACGAAAGTTCCCAAGAGTCGAGTCCAGTTAAAGATGACTCACTGGCCTCTGAACTAGCTGATGCAGTGGGTCAGGTCGGTAGTGAGGAGCCTTTAGTGGTCAGTGGGGTAGTTAGCAATTGGGGCGTTTCCAAGCCCTCTCTTAAGCTAGCCGCTCCTCAAATGAGTGACTCAAGTGAGCAAAATGAAGATTTAGAACTTACTGATAAAAAGCCAATGCCTAAAAGCAGTCCTTCTCCAGCTCCTTTGTCCAAAGTCCACCTGGATTCACCCTCTCGTTCTAGAGGCATAACCCTTGACTCCAGTGAAGAAGATATTCAGTCCAACAAGAATGTCTCTAAAACAGCAGGAGAAAGGGAAAAATTACTTGACTCAATTCAAGTGGTTACAACCTCTAAACCTCCCAAACCAAAGGGCAGAAACATTGAGGTAAGGGATGAGCTGGTAGATCCTTATAAAAACCTGCGCCAGTATACCTTCAGCAAACAAAATGACGATGAAGATGTGGAGGAGAGAAGGCAACCTGTAGCTCATCCCCTACCCCACACTAATGCCTACATTTTGAGGTTGAGAAGAGAAGCACCAAAACCAGATGCCACTATTAAAGAAGTAAAAGAGGCACCAGGCGGTGTTGCTTTTACTGTAAATACCGAGCCGGACAGTCCTAGAAAAGCCAAGCCTGTGCTAAGCAGCTCATCCCGCTCCTCATCCATTTCTTCGCGGTCCAATTCTCCGAGAATTGAGGCGGGGATGGAGATTAGGAAGAGAAGAGCTTTGGAAAGCCCACAGCTGCTTCATTCTGTGGGTGCTAAAAGTAGCAATAGATCGATGTTGGCTGACCTTCTAGGCATTGGATTAAAAGCTCCAATGCTTGCTATAGACCCGAAGGAGGAGGACAATGGCCATGTTCCTAAGAAGTTTGTCAAAACAGAGCTATCTTTACCACCAAGGTAGGTATTTACTTCATCCTTTAAAAAATCATACTTTTTTAAAAGAAAAGTCTTGTGTGCAAATCTTGATTTGGTGACCCCCTGGAACTAATTTTTTTGGACTCAAGGAATAGGATCTCCGATTAAGTGACCCCTGATTTAGTCACCCCTAAACTCTTTCTCTAAGGGGGTCACTAAAAAAGTTTAACATTAACGCACCGTATTTACTCTAATAAAAGCACACCCCATATTTTTTTTACTAAGATTTCAGAGCTAGGGCCATTTTCGATTGACAATTTCAAGATTTTCGGGCATCGAAATTTTTGTGAAAATTACGAAAAGATCTTAGAACCATTTTTCTTTATTCTTTAAAATCAAATTTACTATTTAGACCAAAAGTTCAAGTTCAATCTTCTTCATCTTCCTCAGACAGTGAAGAAAAATCCCACCAAAACGATAGCAGCAACGAAGATAACAGTCTGGAGCAAATCCTTATAATAGCAGAGTCTGAAGAAAAAGAGTCAAAATCACAGCACTTTATTAAGAACATGCACAAAAATTCCATAAAGACTGGTCCTATTTTCATTCAAAATTCTGAGCTTCACTTTGAATCAGGTGGTATGGCTAAGCCCCACAAACCACATCCATTTGATCCTAGACCATTTGGTATGAAGGGTCGATCAGATCTATTTCTCAGGGGAGGACCACCACCAATGCCATTTGGAGGACATCCTCCACCATTTTCCCCGAATAGAGGCCCTCAATTTGGAGGACCACCTAGCCATCCAGCTGGTTTTGGGCGTGAAATGGATAAAGATGGGCATTTCGGACGAGAAATGCCACCTCCTCCTCCACCTGCATTCAGAAAAGAGATAGAAAGAGGTGAAGAGGGTTTGTGGATGTTAGGTCGAGGATTGACTCTGACTCTGCACTTGAATGCCACTAGTTTGGGCATACTTAGTATGTTAGTGGTCATTGTCCTTCTTTTCAAGCTGTACAAGATGGTCCACAAAAAGCAGTCGAAACACTTCTTTGCTCACTGCAATCAGGAGAAGGAAGAGAAATCTAACAAACAGGCACCTTCAATTTCTATTTTGGACGAAATTAAAATTTGATAAAAAAAGTATATACATGAAAATTAATTTGTGAAAAAATGATGTAGCTTAATAAAATTATTTAATTTTTTTTCCTTATATGGCTTTAAAGAACAGCGAAAAATGCGCAGTAGGTGACTTTCACTCATCTTTCATAGCGCAATAGGTAAAGAGTTTGATTTTACTACGCCTGTAAATAAATGTAAATAAAAACGATGAAAACTTTTTTTGGATATCAGTATGAATCTGTCTCTCCAGATCTGAAGACCCACAAAAAGTAGTACAACTTTTCTCTCTCTTCCCCACTTAAGCCCTTGGTTTGAAAAATTCTGGCTCTCTTCTCTGTTGATGCTGTCATCCTTCGCTTCGGCCCTAGGTGTCTTCTCTCTTTTGTTCCTTTTTTTCAGCCCTTGGTTTGAAAAATTCTGGCTCTCTTCTCTGTTGATGCTGTCATCCTTCGCTTCGGCCCTAGGTGTCTTCTCTTTTGTTCCTTTTTTTCAGCCCTTGGTTTGAAAAATTCTGGCTCTCTTCTCTGTTGATGCTGTCATCCTTCGCTTCGGCCCTAGGTGTCTTCTCTCTTTTGTTCCTTTTTTCAGCCCTTGGTTTGAAAAATTCTGGCTCTCTTCTCTGTTGATGCTGTCATCCTTCGCTTCGGCCCTAGGTGTCTTCTCTCTTTGTTCCTTTTTTTCAGCCTTTGAATTACTACTTTTAAATATTCATTGGCAGACTGCTTTTACCCATATCTCCTTCCATATCTATAAAAAAAAGTGAGTCTATACAAAATGTAGCCCTTTGTCTGAGCTATCGAGTGGTAGTTTGAAATTGAATTTGTCTAGCCTCCTGACAAAGTTCCTAGCCTCTAAAGCCGTATCTACATTTTTCTGCAAAATTTTACTACCATGCTTTTTTCAGAATTTCACTGTATTTATGGATTCCCGACTTTCTCACTACAGTCGAGTCCCTCAATAACGGATTCTAATAAGAAGGAGCATCTAAAATCCCTTCTTCTTGGACTTGGAAGAATTCAGAGCTTTGCCAAGGCTGATTTTCTAACGGATCATGAAATAGAATCGCTAGAAAAGGAAGTGGAGGATTTCCGTCTGCAATATTTAATTATAAATTAATTTTTAAAGGAGCATTTTATTGAGGCTTTTGAGCCGAGTCTTTGGAAGACGCCAAAATTTTATTGGCTGGTTAGACATGTGGTGGAATTTGTTCGACGGTATAAGATAGGTGTCTTCTCTCTTTTGTTCCTTTTTTCAGCCCTTGGTTTGAAAAATTCTGGCTCTCTTCTCTGTTGATGCTGTCATCCTTCGCTTCGGCCCTAGGTGTCTTCTCTCTTTTGTTCCTTTTTTTCAGCCTTTGAATTACTACTTTTAAATATTCATTGGCAGACTGCTTTTACCCATATCTCCTTCCATATCTATAAAAAAAAGTGGGTCTATACAAAATGTAGCCCTTTGTCTGAGCTATCGAGTGGTAGTTTGAAATTGAATTTGTCTAGCCTCCTGACAAAGTTCCTAGCCTCTAAAGCCGTATCTACATTTTTCTGCAAAATTTTACTACCATGCTTTTTTTCAGAATTTCACTGTATTTATGGATTCCCGACTTTCTCACTACAGTCGAGTCCCTCAATAACATAACACCAAGGGACCGGAGAAATCGTTATGTTAATGAGGAATTATGTTAATGGGAGGGTATGTTAATGAGGGACTAGACTACTCTTTCCACACCGGAGAATATGTTAATGAGAGACTTTTACCATAATAACATGCTTTATTGCTAAAAATTGAACAAAAGGATCTTGGTTTCAAGGATGTTGGTTAACAAAAATACGAACAAGGATGTTGGACTACAATAATAAGATCAAGGATGTTGGATAGCTGAATGTTAACAGTTAACATCAAAATAATTTGTGATTTTTTCTTTTGTTTCAACCTTCGTTTCTTTATTCTTCAGAATCGTTTGAACAATCGGCACCGGCATCCTGAATTGCTCACCGAGATCCTTCAGACTCTTTTTCTTGTCCGCTTCTGATGCATCGATGACTTCCTTCTTCTCCTGCAACGTGATGAGGCGACGCTTCTTGCTTGGAGTTTCCATAACTGAAAAGAAAAAAAATTAAGTGCAAGCGTGAAAAATACGACCGACTGGTTCAAAAATAAACATAAGAATGATTCGAAAAATTTAACAAAAGCAAAAGAATTCGTGTCGAGACAATTCATAAATTGAAATTATGTTAATGAGAGATCCATTTATAAGGCCAGGACCCGCAAAATACTTATGTTAATGAGGGATTATGTTAATGGGACGGTTTGTTACAAAGGATTTCTTTGCAAACCAACCTAATTGCCACAAGCATTATGTTAATGAGGGATTTATGTTAATCGGGGGGTATGTTAATGAGGGACTCGACTGTATCAAAATTTTGTTGGTATGTTTATTAGATTAATATGCTGCTAAATAGTGCTAAGTAACTAACTCAGGTAATCATTATCACAAGCTGTTATCACGGGAGGGCGCTGAAATTATCATATCCGTTTTGCCGGATTCTAATAAGAAGGAGCATCTAAAATCCCTTCTTCTTGGACTTGGAAGAATTCAGAGCTTTGCCAAGGCTGATTTTCTAACGGATCATGAAATAGAATCGCTAGAAAAGGAAGTGGAGGATTTCCGTCTGCAATATTTAATTATAAATTAATTTTTAAATGAGCATTTTATTGAGGCTTTTGAGCCGAGTCTTTGGAAGACGCCAAAATTTCATTGGCTGGTTAGACATGTGGCGGAATTTGTTCGACGGTATAAGACTTGGGAAAGCTGAGTGAGCAGCCAGCAGAATCTATTCATCGAAAAATGAACACCGACATACAGAGATTTAACAATATTATGAGTGAAGAGATTATATTTGAGCGGTTGACTACAAATAGTTGCATTAGAAATGCAGTTTTCGATGAAAATTCGGCCACTGATTGTTTACCACAGGATGAAAGTGTATTCATTGATGACGAAAATTATTAAGAACTGCTTGCTATGTAATAGATATGAAAATTAGTTAAAAGAAAGCATAAAAAATTAGTAAATATTTAAATCTGTTTCAAAGAAAGTTAGAAAACACAACTCCAATGTGTATCTGACAGCACATAAGGTTTTGACACGCTGTGATGCCGTATTTCCCTCACACACCTGTTTAAGATTCTTGTGTTCTGGCTTTTCGTTTTGCTTTATTTTTTAGACAGTTATTAGGCAACATAAAATTCAGCTTACTCTCTTAGCTACCGTCTCAGCAATATTTTGTCTACTAGCTGTCCAGAAAAAAGTAGCGAAAAACCCAATGACAAGAACACTATTTCGAATAGAAAAAGGGTATGTGAACGAAATACGTTATGAATGTTTTGGTCAATTTTTATGTTTTTGATGAGATTTTTCAAAATATATTTTGATTCTAATAACATTTTTGGATTCTGCGGGAAAAATTGGTCGAGGGACGTATTAACAGATAAGCCATTACCAATAAAAGATGCGGTTAAGAAAAGAAAACAACAATGGTCAAAAATCCCACGCAACATGCACAAAAAATAAAATTTGTAGAAACAAAAGCAGACAAAACGAATTTAGAAATTTTTCCTTGCTGTAGAAGAATATTTCGGGCGACGCTCTGGTGAATTCATCTTCCTTTTTGTCTTGACAGGAAATAAAGTTTCAAATTTTGAAATTTTGCTGACTAAGACTAACATATTGTCTTGACTAACCAGAATCTTAATATTCTGGGTAGGTCCTGGGTATCCATTCTAAGGGGGTCGACCTATCATTTTAGTGAAATTTTATCTGTGAAAAAGGACTTTTCGGACAGTTTGCGTCGATTTTTTCAATTTATGTTTTTCCTACAATTTTGTCTTGAAAAGTATCTTTGTTAATTCGAATTTTTTGACTATTATTAAACCATCTTCAGCATGCTCGAGTTAGTGCGAAAAACAGCTTTTGGAACTCGAAAAACGTGAAAAATTTTTGCACCAAATGGACGACGACTTGGTTTGGCTGGTGCGTGGACCATTCAGCAGAACTTTGGCTAGTTTACAAGAAAACCATTTAATTCACAAGGATTCTTTAAAAGACAAAAATGTTACTACCACGATACCACTACCCACTACACGGGTACCACCACCCAAGAACAGCTGTCTGAGGACCACTATCTGAGTACCACCACCTGGGTACGACTACTTAGGTACCACTACCTGGATATCCGAGAATTGGGGTCGCACACGAACTAAATCGCTATTTCAGTTTAAAATATTTATAAAAATTTCAAATATTTAAAAAATTAAGGTTTTTAAGATATTTCTTCTCGAGACAAAAAGGAGGATGAATTCACCGAAAATGAATTGGTTGAGGATAAATTCACCTAGAGCCGAATATTTCTGCCTTTGTATTGTGTACAAAAATATCAAAAGTAAAGTAATTTGGTAAAAAAGTTGTTGACAGGAAAGTATTAACTTGCTAAAAGCTACTTTCTGTGCCACACAAAACTATGATTTTCCTAGTGTACTTGTGACTTTGCCCTTTAACATACTAAAAAAGACTTTTATAATTTATAAAAAAACTGACTAATGCGGCATCAAGCACAAACTTGTACTTTTTTTTGTTATAGAGCCACTAAGCATGGCTAGAAAGAAATCAGTGGATTGAGTTTACTTTTTATTGTTTGTTTTTAGTTTAAAGTTTGGACGGAAAGATAATGAATTCAAAGAGTGTTTTGCTTGGTCATAAAAACATCTATTTGTGGAAAATAGTTCCTTTTATTTTTATTGCTGTTGGAAAAGATACTCATCTGTTTTGCCCTCTTTATGACATTTGTCTTTGTAAATCTAAGTTTTTTTACCATAAAATTTTATAGTTACCTGTTACGTTAAAATTAGAGGAATATGAGTTTAAAACGTTTAAACAGTTTAAAAAAGAAAAGTTCTTTTTGCTACATAAGGTCGCTTCACAAATTTGCAGCTCCAAAATCGGGGTTACATGTAGTTAGAATGACCGAGGTCTGGGTCGGGTGTAGCGCATTTTCGGAGTTCTGGGCCCAAACCGAGGTTGAATAGCTTAAATTAGTCTAGGGACCCGGACCAAGTCCCCAAAATAGGGCACCGACTCTATCTCTGCTTTAAACTATTTTAAATCTAAAAAATTGCGGCAAAAAGCACATCTTTAAAACCTATTATTCTTAAAAACCAATAAAAGTGCACCAATTTACTCAATAAATAAATTAATTTACGCCTTCACAAATTAAATACCCGTTTTTAATTTAACCGGAAACTGTTATTTCATGGTTTTTTTAACAAAAGAAGTACAGTCTCAATAAACTTGGAAATTGGCTCTATTAGGTTAACTTGTTTTTTCAATGGCTGTTTATGTAATTGTGTAGACATACATACATTTAGTCGTCTCTAATTTATTTTTACTTTTCAGTTATTCTGAACAATAATGAAGCGAATTTTTTTTGTTAAAACTCTTAAAGATTTTCTAAAACAACGAAGGTGCTTGGAACTATCTACAGTCAGAGCTTTTTCTGATAGAAAACCATCTGCTGTGGATTCCAATTACGATGCTGCAAACAAAATTAGTAAATTTTCATTAGCTTCTGCCTAAAAATTGCTTACATTTACAAATACTTTAGGTGCAAAATTGTCTCTAGTCAAATCAGAATTCCCATCTGTCCCTGTAGCTTCTCGTTCATTTGCAAATGTTATTTTGGATGCATTGCTGCGTCACTCCAAAGAACAACCAAATCGACCTGCACTGGTATTTTTTGTATTTTTTCTAAAAATATACTAAAATGATAGAAGATGGCTGACTCTGGTCTCAAGTTAAAATTGTAATCAAAAATTTTTTTATAAAAAATGCCCATGCACTACCTAAAACACATTTTCTAGCACGGGCACCGGCGCTAGCTTTATTTTGTTTTTTAAAAATACTCTTAGCTTCTGCAGTAATAGCAAGTATGACCAAAAGGTTTTTTTTAATCTAAAAGTAAGTCACTGGCAATCTCGAAAAAAAAATATTTGCAACTCAAACGTCAGGTCGGCGCCAGGCGCCTGCACCCGTTTTGACTAGCGGCGCCGGCGCCCGTGCAACTATGTTTCTAACTAATTTAGGATAAATAAGGCTCAAAAAGTAATCAAAATACCCTTTTGGGAGGGGTTGGTACAAGGATATCCTGCCATTTTTGTGCTATATTACAGCAAAAAACTTCAAACACTCCGACTACTCGGCATTTCCAAGTCAATTACCAAAGTTTTGGGGCATTCCTATTTTTTAAATTTTTTTACAGGGGTTTTTATTTAAATAAGTCTAGTACGGAGGACAAAACCAGCCCGACAAAATTTATAGACAAAAATTCAGATTTAGTCAAATGTCTCGTAATTTAAAAAAAAATTTCTTAGATAAATGCAGAAGATGAAAGTGATTTCGTCACTTACGAACAACTGTACATAAAATCACACACAATCGCTGCCTTCCTAGAGTCTCTAAAATTTGGGCGTGGAGACATTGCTTGCACAGTGGTAAGTAGTAATTATTTAACCAGCAATTATTTAGTTATACTTTCAAGCTTCCAAACTGTTGGCAATTTCTAGCCGCTTTTATTGCTTGCAGCATTCAAGGAGGTGCAATTTCTGGTGCTAATCACAACTTCATTGATCGTAAATATTTGTCATTGTTTGTTTGCTTTATTTAAAATTCAAGTAATTTATTCGAGGTGAACTAGCCCAGCAATTCAATGACTCCAAATGTTCAATAGTTTTCTGCTCTGATCTTGTTTTAGACAAAGTCATCAAAGCTTGTGAAAGTGCTCCTTTAGTCAAAGTATATTACTTTTTCCATAAAAACAGTCGGTACTTGTTTACTTGCGGAGGAGGAGGGGGGGGGAGTTGTTGCTGCATTTTATAATATTTTGTAAATCCTATTTAAACCACTCCTAAGTAATTTTAATATGCTTAAAGCGATATAAAAAATTGTTTTCCATGTTTTTCAACAAGGGCCGTGGCAAAATGAGACTCTATATGCATTTTATGATCAAGATTACTTCTCGGAATCATGTTTAAGGTAAGTGAGTGCGCGCATCTCTAATCAACCAAGCCCCCTGCGCCCCCTTCGGGGGTCAATGTTTGAAATCTTCTTACTGTATTTCCTCTAAAAAGAGCCCATAAGCGCTTATTTTTCAATCTCCCTCCAGCACAGGGCGCTTATATTTCAACGTATCGAAGTCGATAGCGCTGACAAAAACTATAACGACAGTCGTCAAACTAAACGCATGTTATTCAAAGTCTGTAACAGTAAAGTGTTTAACAACAATTAAATTAAGAAAAAAAAAGGGTTAATTTTTGATTTTTTAGCCTTCTGTTCAATTACCATTTTATATGGTATAGCTAAGTACCCAATCAGTGCGGCTTTTTTCATACATATTACTCGATACGGCCATAACTTTTTTCTTGCATTAAAAACTTCGTAATTGGTATCATATTGTGGCTAAGATACGAGGCTACAAAAAGGTACAAGAATAGTAGTTAACCAACAAGATTCCACGCTTTGATTGTTTTACGACCCCCCTGACAACTACGAAAAACCTTTTGATCTTTGCCGACATGCGGAAAAAATTTTGCGGTAGAGTTCAAAATTCAGCTAGAGACTCAGAGAAAACTTTTTCTTGGATAGTTTTTTCTGCTCAATCTAGTAAATCACGTTTTAACAACAAATTTTAAAATTGAAAAAAAAACTTTAAATATTTCAAAAATATTCAAAATTTTATTTGCTTAATCTTGTAAATCATGTGAAGTTGTTAAATAATTGAAGTTTCAAATTTGTTAAAATTAAGCTAGAGATGCAGAGAAACTTTTTTTCATACAGTTTTGATTGTCTGATTAAATATGCCGAGTTTAACTGCTACAAAATTAAGATTTAAAATTAGTTAAAAAATTTTACCACTTCTTTTTTAATTATTTTAAGTATTTTTATTAAGTTGTGGTAAAGTTTAATAATTTTGATCAGTTAATAATTAAATAAATTAATTAATAAATTTCAATCTTACATGTTTTAACTAGTGTAAAAAAAGTTCCCGGTGGGTGTTTAGGCTAATGTTTAACACTCGGAGTACCGAAAGACCGTTTTGCCTCGTTGGACTTAGAATTTCATGCTGATTATTTCTAGCACGATTTCCGGCTTTTTCTTTAACGGAAAGCACACCAAAAAGGCCATTTTACAAAAGTGGTTTTTTTTTACAGCTACCATTTGTGTTCGGAGTACCAATTACATTTATTTTTGCTGGATCCAACATGAGTGTCTATACTCAAAAGAAAGCCCGGAGCATGGGCTTTCGAACGGTATGTCTTGGAGCAGTGGGGGTTAATAAAATGTAGGATTTTTCTTAAGAAGTAACTGTTGTGACATTTTCCGAAAAACGTTCCTCAAGCATAAAAACACAAAATTACCTGCAGTAAAGATTTTTATTCACAAAACGGCTTATACCATTCGAAAGAGCGTGCGAAACTGCTCAAGATAGTGCTCTGATGACCAATCAAAAATATAATTATCGATTGCTTGCATATATACATTTAAAAGTCTTTAATAATTGCTCTGATCTTGGGATGTCCCTATGGAGAAACAAAATTTACCTTCTGGGAACAATCAGAAAAAAGCGTACTGGGAACCCAAAGGACTTCTTGAAGGAGCAATTGCAGGTTAGATTATTTAGTTTTAATGCTGTAATAACTTATTGTATTACAGGAAGGCAAAATGCAATTTGTTTTTCGAAAGAATGAGACCCTGCTAAAGTTGCAAGTGCGCAAAACAAAAGATGTCTGTCTGTACTCCACCGTTCATAATTCAAAGCATGTGCAAAGTTCTGGGAAGCCAAAAATGATCGTGGACTACAACAAGTCGAAATTTGGTGTGGACATCTTTGACGAAATGATGAATCGCTATGCTTACAAGCCTGCAACAAGACGGTGGCCTCTCCGCATTTTCATGTCTCTTTTGGAGGCGCAGTGAATGCTCACATTTTGGCGGCAATCAGACCAGGCGAGAATTCCTTTCCTCAATTGATGAAATCCCAAAAAGCTTCAAGGGCAACATCGAAGCACTGGAGCACATCAACTTTCGCCCAAATAGCAGATCTTTACGACAGGTAATTTGTTTTTGGAATAAAAATATATTCTGATGTTTTCAGTGTAAACCTGCGATCGATGTCGACAACAGCTGCAGAGAAGACCCATTGCTATATATGTCGAACAACCCCTAGAGCTTCCAACATCCAACATTGTGACATATGCCAGAAGCCAATTTGTTTGAAGCATACAGTGAAGCAAACAAAGTGCGAGAACTGCTGTCTACCTGACTTACCGGAACAACCACAACAGACAACACAAAGGATGATAACAAGAAGTCAGGCAAAACCTTCAACCAAAACAGGATACTGCCATCTCTGCAACAAGTATGCGAAGAAGTTCTGCAAAAGCTGTAAAGAATTCTTCTGTGAAAAGCATCAGTCGAAGAAAAGTGAAGAAAAATGCGCAAACTGCTAAATATATTGAAATTTATATTGTTCCTTTGGCATCGATTATTAACCCATTTTTGGCCGAATTTTTCAAAAATTTCGGAATTTTTGAAAAAAATTTTTTTTGCTCAAAAACAGTATTCTAGGCTTATTTTCACGTAAAAACACGAATAAACGGCAATTTATTCTTCAGCACTACATCGACAACACAATAACAACGCAATGCAACTTTTTATTCATTCACGTGGAAAGCTTTGAAACATTTCACACACAGACCAACCGCACATTTCTCGCATATGTTCCGCGCTCGCCCATCGCACAGAGCACATCTTGGCCTCGACTCCGTATCCACCATCCAATGATTTAGGCCGTCGTAGCGCACCGAGTCTGTCACACGCTTGGATCTCTTCACAATCGGCTCAGTTGATTTGCGTCCTGACGGGGAAGGCGCCACAGCGTTGGACCGCAAATAAGAAGTCGTTACGTTCCTCCGAAAGCCAAGATAGTCCATTTTCCCTCCGTCCAGCTTGCGATGCAGTTGCCAAGCATTGTGAACAGCCGTGTCAATGGCAAAGGCGAAGCACGAGAACCACCACTTTTGTTTCAAATTTTGTTTCTCCATAGGGACATCCCAAGATCAGAGCAATTATTAAAGACTTTTAAATGTATATATGCAAGCAATCGATAATTATATTTTTGATTGATCATCAGAGCACTATCTTGTGCAGTTTCGCACGCTCTTTCGAATGGTATAAGCCGTTTTGTGAATAAAAATCTTTACTGCAGGTAATTTTGTGTTTTTATGCTTGAGGAACGTTTTTCGGAAAATGTCACAACAGTTACTTCTCAAGAAAAATCCTACATTTTATTAACCCCCACTGCTCCAAGACATACCGTTCGAAAGCCCATGCTCCGGGCTTTCTTTTGAGTATAGACACTCATGTTGGATCCAGCAAAAATAAATGTAATTGGTACTCCGAACACAAATGGTAGCTAAAAAAAAATAACTTTTGTAAAATGGTCTTTTTGGTGTGCTTTACATTAAAGAAAAAGCCGGAAATCGTGCTAGAAATAATCAGCATGAAATTCTGAGTCCAACGAGGCAAAACGGTCTCTCGGTACTCCGAGTGTTAATAACAAATTTTATTTCAAAAAAATATTCCAAACATATGGTTTTGTAGCTCTTTCCTTCCTCTACCGAATGATATATAAAGTTTTTATTTGTGATGGAAGTTTGGTGGAAAAAATTGGACAAAGAAAGAAATGGAAGAAAAATAATTTATGCAGTGATTATAGAGTAACATTTCACTCAGCTTAAACTTTATTTTCATTTACATCTTCATTGATTTATTTTGTTTATTGAAAATGAGTGATTTACGGGCAGGGATTGTGCTTCTTTATCAAGACGGGCACCGCGTTACGGAGATTTCCTGCCTGATGAACGTTCCACAACAAACCGTCAGTGATGCGATCAAGTGATTTAAACAGACTGGCAGCAACGACGATAGGGCAAGGAGTGGGCGCCCTACGACAGCCACAACAGAGGAGAATCTCCGGCTAATTGCTGACAGATTTTGCTACTGCATTGACCACGAAGAAGGCCACATCCACAGCAGTGTGGACTCCACAAGGAAGTTGGCCGTTGAACTTGGAATCTCTCACATGTCTGTGCAAAACATGATCGACAAAGTTTTTCATATGAATTCCCAGAAGACTGCAGAAGGGCAGCTTCTTAAAGATAATGCCAAGGAGAAGCGTTTGGGCCGGTGCAGAAAGCTTACCCGCCGGTTAGCCGCCAACCGCCACCGGAACATCCTCTTCACAGACGAAAAGTGGTTCAACATTGAGCAGGCCCACAACTCTCAAAATGACAGGTGGGTTTCCCGCTTATGTGCAATCCAAAGTTTAGGTTTTCAGAATTCGGAGTGTTGATCTATGTCACCAAAGCTTAAGTTCATCGAACGTACACAGAAGCCCAAGCAAGTGATGGTGTGGGCTGGTGTATCCTGGAATGCCAAAACTCCACG
Organism: Ditylenchus weischeri; assembly: GCA_029231635.1. Classification (NCBI taxonomy): domain Eukaryota; kingdom Metazoa; phylum Nematoda; class Chromadorea; order Rhabditida; family Anguinidae; genus Ditylenchus; species Ditylenchus weischeri. The sequence continues at coordinate 38,415 of JAMRYI010000035.1, read as the reverse complement.
CATCTTTGTGCCACAATTTGTGCCGCCGAATGTTTGAAACTGAGGTTCTGCCATGGGCATTGGACAACCTGGATGATGTGTGGTGCTTCCAACAAGATGGAGCCCCATCTCACCGTGCTTATGAAACTCAGGCATGGATTGCCGAGCACTGTTGACCCTAATAGGCGCAACATAAAAGGTGAATGGCCACCCAATTCTCCCGACCTTAATGTCATGGACTACTTTGCCTGGCCTTACCTTCAGTCAAAGGCCTGCTCTAGGCCATCCCGGCACTGAAGGCACAGAGACTGTTCTCCAAGATCCAAAATTCCATTGACGTTTTCCGAAAAGTGGAATTCGCTTTGCCCCGTGATTTGAACTCCATTCCCTCGATAGGGCAAGGCTATAAAAAATGTTCAGCCGTGTTCTCGGGGTCGTATCAAAGCGTGGAATCTTGTTGGTTAACTACTTACAAGTCGATGTTGTTTTAAAAAATTTCATAAAAATGAGTGGATCCACACTCTGGAGCTGCACTAGGATCCACAACGCGGATATGGGCATCCAGAGTGCCGATCGACTCATTTTTTCATTATTTATCTCATTTTATAGTCCTCGATAAATTACACACGTTGGAAAAAACTATTTGTGTGCTAGATCACTTCAGCAAAAAGATCCATTTCATGCTGTAAATTTTGCAAAAGAAAACAGAACCTGCGTATACTTACTCAAATAAAACTAAATCGTTTTTTCGAACAAAACAAATAGATTTATTTTACAAATTTTACCAATTTAAAAAATAATTTGTTTGAATTTTTCTGCATTGTTTATCTTGGGGTACCAAAGCAAACCAAAAATTTTTTCTCTTTCACATAATCTGTTGACTATTTTCCGTAAAAATCGGGGTCGAAAAACACGAGTATGCAATCGGTTTTGAAAAAGTCCTCACAAAAAATGGTTAGCCGTGGGAGTGGAGAGGGGGGGGCAGTCAAGTAAAGACTAGAAAAAATTACTTAGGAGTGGTTTCAACATGGCTTACAAAAATTCACAAAATGCGCAACATAAAAGTAGTCCTAAAAGTAGTCCTATTTTTTTTAAATTTCCATCCTAATCATCTTTATTGGTTTTTCCAAAACTCGATAATAATTGTCTTAATCACAATTTTAAAGAAGTATGCCCACGCAAATAAGTACAGGGTGTTCAAACTTTTTTAGATTTGTTTTCAACATAACTTTTTAAATTGCGTTAGTTGTTTTTAAGAGAACGCTCATTCGAAAGAGCAAACTCTGGGATTTTGTTTATAAAAATATTACCTCCTTGCGATTATTTTTCACCAAGTTATGTTGATTATAAAAAGAATAACAAAATTGAACACTTTATTCCAGGAAAGACAGCAAAATCAGTAATAAAAGTGTCTTATCTCATCTCAGCGCTTCTCGCATTTATTTCGATACAGACTTCTAGACGATGACGAAAATTTTCCATTGCTCTATCGAATTGGAATCTCACCCATTTCATCGATGACCCGTTCACGCAAGGCATTAAGATTGCTTGAGGTTCAGGCACGCAGAGGGCCCATGCAAAATCCCTATAACCGAAAAATATACTTTTTAAATCCCTCAGATACTAGAAACCCTACTATTAAGGCAATAATTTAAAAAAAACAAGGGAACTATTATGGTTTTTGTCAGGTCTCTCAAACTTCACTCTTACACTCAGTTTTTATAGAAAATAATTGTTGTGCCCTTGTCATTGGATGCTAGTAAGCTGAATGTAAAGAAGTTGCCGGTCAATGCTGTCCATTTTTCTGAAGTATTGAGTGCTACTCCTAATTTAAATAAGCAGAGTTTAGAAGTTGTAGTGGACAGAGATGTGCTTTTACTTCCTTATTCGAGGTATTCATCTATACTTGTGAACATCTATAGTAAATTTATTTTTTGTAGCGGTACTACTGGGGCTCCGAAAGGTATCCATTATACTAAAAGTTAAGGTACAAACTAAAAAATGGACAAAGGGCCTGGATACTAAGCCAGCTGGATATTCAATTTGATTACAAATCGAATGTGACTTTAAAACACCTTAGATTGGAAAAAACGGCAGGAATACACAATCTTGAACTCGCTCAAAATCAACTTTTAATTACTTTTTTTTAGTGTTCAAGGGTCGAAACGTGTAGAAAACATGTTTTTAGGGCGCAGACGACCACTAAAAAAATTTGTTTTGTCTTGGGGACCAAGGTAAAGGTTACTAGAGGGTAGCTGGATACCTTATTTTTTATATACATAAGGGTACTCTACCTCGTTTTGGTCACTAAAACTGAGCGAAAAGGGTCTTTTATGCATGTATGATCAAAAGTCTTGCTCGCATCCATGTCGCAGGTAAGTCTGTGCGCGCATCTCTGACCCATCAAGCCTGCTGCGCTCCCTTCGGGGGCGCAGCAGGCTTGGTGTTGAGATGCGCACATATCTGAGACACAAATCACTCGAAAGTGACTTGCATAAAAAAAAGTATGCATACCAGACTTTCTTCATGCGGTAGGCCCCAGGTAACAAAACATGTTCAAATTCCATCTTTTAGGGTATCTGTGTGCCCTTTTATGTAAGTTTACCTTGGTCCCTTGTCCCTTTTGGTCAATTTTCGAAGAAATTGATTTTTTTCAAAAGGCCATATCTCAACACTCAGATTTTTAAAAATTATTATGTAAAATAGGTCTTGTAGCTCTTGAACTGCGCTATAAAAACACTTAAATGTTGTCAAAGTGCTAAATCCCGAATTAAAATTTTGACCAGTCAAATTGATGAATGTACCTCCCCAAACTGCCCTTTTTGCACGTCATTTCTTTTTAAGCACCTTTACCCTTAATTTTAATATAGTTGGAAAATCTTAAAAATGACTTATTTAGGCTTAAAATTGCGTCAATATAGCTAAAAAATGCCTCAATGATCAAATTCTTAAGATAAAGCTGAAAATTGCCTCATTTTGTTTAAAAAAAGTCCAAAATGAGGCGTTTTTAATTTTGTTTCGTTATATTTAAGCGGTTTTATACCTAAGCTTCGTTGCATACAAAATCATATTTTTAGGAGTAATGTTGACTCATAAAAGTTTTGGTTAGTTTCCAATAAAATTAATTTATGCTTTAAAAAGACTAACTTAAAGGTACAATGATGAATTGTTTCAACTAGTAAGATGTGATTTTCGATACAATTTTCTTAAGTTTTGCTAGCTTAGTCACTTTCATCACAAATTGATCACCAAGTTTGATCCTAATTGGGAGTGGAAGACAGGTTGTTATTACAGATCATGACCTTTCTTTTTTTACCGAATTGATGTTTTAGGACATCAATGCTTTATTCTTCCGCTATATCATATTTATGGGTTCGGAATCGCTATTAATTGTCTGCTGTCTGGTGGTTGTGGAATTCTGCTAAAACAGTTTGACGGAGATATCTTCTGCAGAACGATACAAACCTATAAAATCAATCATGGACTATTGGTTAATTGTGACACGAATATATTTAGACGTTTGTAATATATCACGTTCAGGTGCCACCAGTGCTTGTTTTTCTAGCTAAAAGTCCAGGTAAATACTGTTTAAACTCCTGTAAAACCGACACCCTCTTTTAACCAGCACAATAAGCTTGATTTGGTTAATTTTGATTAAATTTTAAAGCAAACAACACTCCCGTAAACCGACAGCCTTTATACCGACATTTTGAGGGAACAATCCTTGATAAACCGACACCTCTTTAATTTTTGAAGAAATTAAGTTAACTTTTTGACCAAATTCAGCTTATTTTAAATGAAAGTAAAATAAAATCAATTTACCGTATTTCCTCTAATAAGGCGACCCCTCGACTTGGAGGACCTATATCACAGCTCAGAGTAAACATTTTGAGTAAACATTTGGTTTATTGCGTTTTCTTAGCTCTAAAGAGCTCTATCGATTCCGTTTTTTTTTAGATTTTAGTTAAGCATTCGGAAATCTAGAAATCGACCTCCAATTTTCGCTATTTTCGGGGGTCCAAAAAATATGGTAGTGTTATTATTGACATCATGGAAATTTGTTCAAGTTTGGTCAAGTTGAACATTGTAGAAAAGGTACCATGGAATTCTTTTTATTGAAAACCTGGATAAACCGACACCTTGGTCTGAAATTGAACTCAAAGTCTTTTTAAATCGATATTTCTTTGAACCAGCAGTCTGAGGGCGGTCCCCTGGAGTGTCGGTTGAAAGAGGTTCGATTGTATTACTTTGCTTACTTTTCTTATACTTTTACAGATAAGTTTTTTAGTTATCTCTAAATATGATTTATCTTCTATGAAGTTTATCATGACAGGTGCGGCGCCAGCTGGGAGCGAACTGATTGAAGAGGTAACTTACTCTTTAAATGCATTTTGTGTTAACGATTTGAATCTTCAGGTAAAGAAAAGGATCCCATCTGTTCAGCAAATTTCTCAAGGATATGGTTTGTTTTCGTGGAACATTTACACAGCTAAAATTTTTGTGTAGGAATGACCGAAGGAAGCATGGTTCGTAAAATTGTTTTCAAAGATATAAGTCATAAAAAAATATGGTGGCAATAGTATTTAGGCAAGTCACTTGCCGGTATATGGCATGGAGAATACAGCATCTTGTGGTCGCCTTATGTCTAATTTGGAGATGAAAGTACGTATAACATATATATTGTGCGGTTATAGTGTCATGATTCTAGGTGTCTGATGTGGAAACTGGTGAGCCGGTACCTATTGGCGAAGTTGGACAAATTTGCATAAGGTTTTTTCAGTTTTATTAAGCATTAAATAATATGAGATTTTAGAGGTCCGACTACAATGCTTGGCTATCTAAATAAACCCGAAGCTACTGCTCAGACTATTGATAAAGAGGGTTGGCTGATGACAGGTGTTTGCTAGAATCTTGATTTAAAAATAAATCTTATTATTTGAGGGGATATTGGCTATCTAGACTCTGAAGGATGGACCTACATTGTTGACCGATTGAAAGAGCTAATTAAAGTTAGAGGTTTTCAGGTAGGTCACACAATGCCCCTGACCACATTGCTTTTAAAAGCTATGCACTACTTTTTTAAAATATAGGGTGATTCTTGAATTTCCGAATTTTAATTTTTGCTACTTTGATTGCATTTTTGATTGCTTTTTTTCTCACATTTTCAAAAAAGCTTTATACCATTCGAAAGCTCTATTTTCGGGAACTTTTTTGGCTCTAATGGCTTTGCAGTTTTTTTTAAATGAAAAAATCTACTCCTATTAGGTTAAGGACAGTGTTCGGGGAATTTTCAGATATTCTTATCTTCTGATAAGAGATACCTATCAGTGACGATTTATTTTCATTTTTAATGTATTCGCAACAAAAAAAGAAAGCACTGAGCAAGAGAAAGTCAAAATTTTTAGTTTGGTATATTTCACACAGATATTGCCGCCACACATCAAAAGAGAAGTGATCGACTATCTTAATGGAACAACTTCACAATATGGACCCCAAATTTTAGCCTGCAAAGTATTCATAGCCTGTTCCGAAATGTCATTTTTTGCATAGTTTTGTTTAAAACCAATCAAAACAACATCAGATTAACAACGACATTATTTATTTATTCGTCGAACACGTCATAGTCCCATTCACAATCAAACGTTTGATTCACAGCAATTTCACCATTATTAGAGACAAAAACCTCGTACACATGTTTCCACAAAACAAAAAGTGAGTCTGGTCCATCAAATTTCTTTTTCCACAGGTATTCGGATAGGAAGTTGAAGAAAAGATGGCGCTTTGTTCCTCCTCGATGGCGATTTCACTTTCGAGTCACTTTCGAGTGATTTGTGTCTAAGGTATGTGGGTGTGCGCATCTCAACCCCACCCCTAAAATTTGGGGTCCATATTGTGAAGTTGTTCCTCTTAATCAGCAATTCCCTGATCGACGGATTGGCCGCAACTCTCATTGCCAGCAAAACGGGATTGCATTAAAGTGGCCACGTCGTTCTCCTGACTTCTTATGTGCCTACATCAATTCAAAATTTTACACAAGCCCAGTGCAAACCTCCAAATTGAATTGGCTTTTCAACAAATGCCTCAAGATATGGTGAACAGAAGCATCGAGGGTTATGAAAGATGTTTGCGCTTGGTCTCGGAGAATGAAGGTACCCATGTGGAAATAAATTGATTTATTGATAATTGTCCATTGTGCCTTTATGTCAATGTTTATTTATTGAAAAATGAAAAAAAATTGAAATATTAAAATCAAAAATTTCCCGAACATCAGGCTTTCGAATGGTATAAAGCTTTTCTGAAAATGTGAGAAAAAAGCAATCAAAGTAGCAAAAAATAAAATTCGGAAATTCAAGAATCACCCTGTAAATTCACTATTTTAAGGTAGCTCCCGCAGAATTGGAGGACTTGCTACTTTCTCATACAAGCATTCGTGACGTGGCTGTAATTGGAATTGCTGATAATGTCTCAGGAGAAGTGCCAAAGGCGTTTGTCGTAAAAGCCGATCCAGATCTCACAGTCAACGAAGTGCTTACTTTTGTTAGAGGTAAACAAACTCTCATTCCTCTATGCCTTTTCCTCTGACCACCCTTTTTGCATTTTTAAACAATTTAGACGTCTTTAAACTAAAAAACCATGCAACTTGATAAGCACAGCGATTTGCGAAATTTGAATTCGCTCGTGACCACCCTAATTTGGTTAATAATGTTTTCTAATAACCGTATTTCCTCTAATGAACGTGCCCCTTGACTTTGAGGGTTTGTATCTGGGAGCAAAAATTTCTTTTCGATCTCTTTTTTTCTGCATTTTCTTAACTCCCGCGAGCTCTACTGATTCTGCTTTTTAGATTTTAAACTTTTAAATTTAAATTTTTGCCCAAAAATATTGAGATCGACATCCAATTTTTCCGATTTTTGGGGATCCAAAAAAAACGCGCCTTCGCGTTAATTAGAGGAAATATGGTATTTGTTATTTGCATTTAAAATTTGTTCAAATTTTGAACCATCCACTAATAGAGCCCAACGTTGCTTGACAATGCCAGATCGGACGAGCTAAAGTCGACCCTCGATTTAACGATAAACTCGATTTAGCGACGCATTTTTCCGGTCCCTGCTAGTAAAAAGACTCTCGATTTAACGACTCACAACTAATTTTCCTCGTCTTAACTCAAAAAAAGCTTATATTTTAAATTTTTGTCACCATCGTGTATTGCTTTCAGTATGATATGATTTCCACTAGAACTTAAAAAGCAAAAAATATTTTGAACTCCAACATCTAGAAACTGACAGAAATGTGACAAATTTAATCATATGTTGAATGAAGAACGTTTAAAAACTTTGAAGACGGAAAATTTTGACAACCTTTTCAATATTGGTTGATATCTTCTCGCATGCTTGATAATTTAACTGCTTTCAAAAATTCTTAATAAATTGTTCAATTTAATTAATAATTCTCTGGCCTTAGAAAAAAGAGCTCGATATACACTGATAAGGCCATTGGTTAACCGACAGTGGCTATAGCGACTATTCCAGTGTAAGAACATTTTACTATAACTATACCCTAAAGCTAATCAAAAAAGTGCCGTTATATTGAGTATTGACTGCCCTCACTGATTTGGTTATGTGTTTGAATAAATTCTTAATTTGTTGGTGAATGACTAAAATATTTATGAAAAAACTCGATTTAACGACAATTAAGTTGACTTTTGACTTAAGGACCCCCGATTTAACGACGCTTTTTTGCCGGTCCCCTGAGTGTCGTTAGATCGAGGTTCGACTGTACTTCCATTGCTCTACAGTTATTTATACCAACTACAGGGTTCGCCATCCTTGTCGGACTTTTTGTTTTGCTCATAACTTTTTGAATTTATTGTGTCTCGACACGATCTTTTTTTTATTCGATAGAGGACACCATAGGCAATCGAATGACACTTCATTTGTTATTTGTCATTTATGTTTTCATGTTTTGTTGACCTGTTAAACTTGTGCAACAGTGGCCGGAAAATGCAGCAAATCGAATGATCTTCATGCAGGATGGAGCGCCGCCTCATTATCATCTGGACGTCTTCCATTGGCTAAACCGCAAGTTCCGAAACCGGTGGATGGGAAGAAGTTCAGCAAATCGTCCTGCTCCTTATGCTTGGCCGCCGTATTCGCCTGATCTCACTCCGTGCGACTTCTTTCTCTGGGGATGGATAAAGGATCAAGTCTACCGAACGCAGCCTGCCGATCTCGAGGAACTGAAGCAACGAATCGTCCGAGCATTTCAAGAACTGCCGCCTGACATGGTCCAACGTGCAATGAACAGCTATGGCCGTCGCCTTCAACGATGCATCGAAGTTCAAGGAAGAAGCGTCGAACAAGAATATGGGAATATTGAATGAAAATTTGTTGGGTTTTCGTTGTTGATTTTGTCTGCTGTTTTTGTTGATGTTTCAATAAATGTTAATATGCATGTTTGGTGTCATTCGATTGCCTATGGTGTCCTCTATCGAATAAAAAAAAGATCTAATCAAAACATAATAAATTCAAAAAGTTATGAGCAAAACAAAAAGTCCGACAAGGATGGCGAACCCTGTATATGTTCTATATTGACCAATAATTAAGATTCTAAATTTAAATGCACACAAAAAATAATTCAAAACGTTATTGTATATATACAAAACCAAATTATATTGGTCCCGCGCGAATTCATATTTCACAAATTACTGTGCCGATGTACTTGTGAAATTCAAACGAGAATTAAATTGACGTAATTGGGTAAAAGTCGAGAAAAAAAAACTATACCTCCAACGGAGGGATCGACGCTGCTTTACCACTAGGCCAGTGATACTGTTGAACAATGGAAGTGTTTTGCTACTCTCACGGGGTACTCAAAAAATATATTTCAAATTAATTCTTTTTTGAATTTACCTGGCACCAGCCTCTCAAAATATTCCCGTCGGCAACGGGCATGCCCCTTAAAGGGTAGCTAGTTTAACACTGCTCGGTGCCTCTTGGGTCCCCTTCAATTAATGTATTTACTCGTTCCAGATCGTGTCTCTTCTCATAAGCAGTTAAAGGGAGGTGTTGCATTTGTGGAAGAAATCCCAAAAAGTCCAGCAGGAAAAATTCTTAGAAGGCTGCTTCGAGGCAAATAGTCTATGTCACTGAAAATTTTTGGAAACTATTTTACGTTAATTTCCGTATTCCCAATCACAATTCAGTCAAAATGTATGTGTATATGCATTGTTAATAAAAAAATTGGATTATTTTTTTCAGATACAATAAAACGCTCAGAATGTTTCCTGATTCAAAAAAATCTGCAAGCAAAGGAAATAAGTTAAACATTTTTAAAGCACAAAATAAAAATACATTTAAAGCTACTGATCGGTATAGGCTATAACTTTTTCTACCAACGCAAACCGGTTATATAAAACACATTTAATGTATCATTATTTTTATTTTCTGACTCTTCTTTCGCTTCTTGGTCTTGCTAGTCCGACGTTGGTTCGACGTTTTCTTCTACGTTATTTTCTATTTTTGGCTCTTCTAATATTTGTTCTTGTTGTTTTGCCTCTAAATCCTGTAATTCACTAAAATCTTCTTTTCCGTGCGATTAACATTTTTTCTGAAGCTCAAAAAATTTTAATTCATGATAAAGTTATCAACCGAGTAGGATCGGTAGATCAACACCAGAATTGCATAATTACTTCAAAAAAGTGTGTGTTGAAATCTCAATCACAAGCTTTTGAAAGCAGGAGGCTTGACGCATTAAATCACTATTATAACTAAGCAAACACTTACTTAAAAATCTTCTGGCTTGTCACTCAAGCCACTTTTGCTGTTTTTCAAACTCACATTTTTGGTGACTTTAAGCCAAAATATTAAAGTCCCAGCTTCTTTTTCAGGCATTGGTCCTCTCCGTTCCAAAAATTCCTGCAAATCTCCACCCATAATGTCAAAAACCAGATAACCGATTGAGTCTTTATATTTATTTTTTCATCATCATCATCCTAAAAAACAGTAGATTTAACGGGTGTCCGATAAGTCATTTGCGGACTTTAATATTTTAATATTTCTGTATTGAATCAATCTATCCATTTGGATTGACTCAACTGGCTGTATTGAATCAATCTATCCATTTGGAATTAACATATTAGTTATCCATTCGGTTATCCATTATTATCCATTCGGATTTAACATATTAACATAACATATTAATCAAAAATTTTGCATAAACAATTCAAATTCATCGTCAACATTGATGATTTCTTCGTTTGTTTCATCGTCTTCAAATTTTTTTGGCGGCTGTTCCACTCGTTCTCGCTTGAAGAGATATGCGTACTCCAACAAAAGGTTATGTTTGATGATGTTACTTTTGAAGCCATTTCAAGGTTTATCCTAAAACAATAATAAGAGCCATTTTTAAAATTTATTTACGAACCTGTTCCTCAGCTTGGTGTGAATCCTTTACCTAAGAGACCAGTTTCTTTCTGTCGGCGCTGCTGTAACTGGTACGCTGTGAAGCATTTGAACGACCTGCGACAATAGAGTTTCCGAGAAAAACGCCTTCCACCAGGTTAGAGCATCTATTGTGTTGACTGCGTCCCATGCGTATCGTCTTTTGTCCACTACAAAGATTCCTGTTCCAGCTAGCCACGAAGCCCATTTTGTCATAACCCATAACATATATACACCATTGTCAACGAAAAAACTATTATTACCTTTGCTTCCTGTCCTGCAAACACCGGATTCTTCAAGCACTTGTTTGCCAACAGCTGTATCGCTTTCTGTTTCTGTTTCTGTTCATTGTTCAGCTCTTTTCCTTTATCCGACGGTTCGAGCACATCTAGCAAATAATAATCTAAATAGAGTGTAACATTTAGTAACATTTATATAAAACTTACTCCTATTAGCTCGTGCTTGACTGGATCGCTGAATTCGCTGTTTTCAATCGCTGTCCGAGATGATGAAAACGCCTGGCGGATTGTCTTGTAACATCTGAACAAACAAATATAAAAGCTCACAAAACGTTAAAATACTTTCTCGAGTTCACTTCATTGCCTTCTATTGTCGCGATCGCTTCAGCCAACGGTGATAGAATTGCTTTGATCCTTGACGTCCAACCAGAAGTCATCGCTTTCACACAGTTGTCTTCGGATCCGGTCGGCCTCGTTCTTCAAAGTTCCGTCATTCCTGATTCCTTGAGCCCAAATTGCAGTTTTTAGCGATTCTTCGTTGTCGAAAATTGATGAGACAAGTCCTGCGTAGTTTCCCCAATGAGTTTGCACTGGTAACTGCATCAAAGTAGATGTTCCTCTTTCTTCGGCTTGCACTTTTGACAAAATAAGTTGAGGCGTCTTCTTTCTGAAACAAGTAATGCAAAAAATGCAAAAAGTAATGCAACACGTACCTGAAGAATCTTGCGATCTCACAACAGCGTTTCAAGCAATCAGCAACAGCTGTCTTTTCACATATCCCACGAGCAGCCAAATTCAACATATGTGCTTTGCATCCTTCGAAGAGAATCCACGGAAACGTTCCTCCTTCATACTCCGGATCATCGCCAGACAACTTTTTCCACGCGTTCTTCATATTAGCTGCATGATCTGTTACGACGGTCACCACTTTGTTCTTGCCCAGCTTCACAATTTATTCAGAAAGAAGACCAGCGATGAATTCCCCTAAAATTTAAATATGATACGAAGAAGAAAGAGAAAAAAGATACCTGTATGCGGTATCCTTTCGATGTTTCCATTCACTTCTTCTGCTTTTGCGTCGATAGAATCAAAGAGGAAAGGCTTCGGCGTGTGAACGACTACATTGATGATTGAATTGCTCTGCACATCAGTCCATCCGTCAGACGAGATTGATAGGAAGTCGGCCTTAAAAAATAAACAGAATAACCATCGATGAAACTTACCTTGTTACACGAATATTGCAATGACTTGGTAACTACATCAAATTCTGCCGGAATGGGGACCTTCGGATACTTGTGCTTGCAACTTGAAAGCTTGTACGACGGTTTGAGCTTGGCGATAAATTGCTTGAAGAAAGGATTGTCCAAAAAGTTCGGAGCGATGTTACCCGTCGTGAACGCCTTAACATTTAATATGCAATCAACAAATAAGAAAATATACTTACCCTTGTCAACAAAATATCCAGTTCTTCTTGATCATCCTTTGTCGTTGTGTCGAACCAACTGCTTAGCATCTTTGAACTTGTTTGAGACAAAACATCACTGGCATTTGTAACTTTTTCTTTCTTTGGCTGAGGAGATTCGTCTGAGCTAGCCGGCTTCTTCGATAAACGATCAATTTGCTTCCTTGCCACGACTCCGACTTTGTTGCACTTCTAAATCAGCATTCATCAATTTATTCAATATCCAAATAAACAACCTTTAAGTGTTTCTCCATTTTTGCAGCATCAGTTTTGTAACGCGTATTGCAGAAATTACAGTAGCCGGCAGCAACAGCATTTCCATTTTCATTAGTTTCTTCCTTGCGAGTAAAATAGCTCCAGCACCAGGATCGCGGTTTGTTAGCCATCTGAAATAGCAAAAAATAAACAGACGTCAGTTTAGTGAATGTGCAACGAAAATGCAAAATAAAACTAAACATACTGTACCAGACAAAATGAAAAATTTCCGTGTTAAAAACACAGTGAATCTGAAAATTTTATTTCTCCGATTTTTAAGACACCGGAGAAATAGCCGGAGAATTTCGGAGAATTCTCCGGCGAATTCCCCGGAGAATTCGCCGGAGAATTCTCCATTGGTCAACCCTAATAGGACCATTGGACTACTAAATATTTTTGGACTACTTAAATATCCTTGGACTACTAAAGTGCAATAGTACCACAATTTTTTACTTTTTAATGAGATATGATAGTTGTTTGTGTGAATATAAATTCATGGATTTCTAAGCAAAAGAAAAATGGCTCGTAAAAATTTCAAAAGTGGTTGACAGCCCATTTTGAAATGCCGAATACTTAAAAATGGTATATAAAAACGCAAAAACTAACTACACCATCGTGCTCAGCATAGTTAAATTAGGGTATCTATTGTAAAATCTCGAAACCCGAAAATCCACTATCGGCAACCTACTATTGACCGAGGTCCATTCTTACAAAAAATCACTATTGAATATTGAGATATAAACTTAAAAAAAAAGAATTTCTTAACACGAGAAATACCGCCGTTACATTGGTTTATTTAGATGCATCACGATCACGTAGATCATTTTTGAAAGTATGAGTATGGGTATTTGGATGTGATGTAGTGACCCAATAACCGGTTTGAAATGGACGACCATTTCAGGGAAAGTGGAAAATCTCCCGAGAGGAAAACACCACTTATCTGCAGACCACATCTATGACTGAAATATGTAAAAATGATTGTGTAAAAATGAATGTGAGCTCCAATCTGTTTGCAAAAAGATATACAACCAGCGTCCAACTCACAAAACCACCATTTTCTCACCTGCCAAATTTTCACTTAAAGCTGCTCAAGAGCGCGTCATAGCAGTGTGTAACTGCATTATGCTTGGTCAATACTTGTAGAGAAATTCAAGAGCTACAAGATAGGCGAAAAATCAGCACGGAAATTAAACGAAACTCACTCAGGAATCACAGGAGAAAAGGCAAATCAGCTGTTTTCCTGGTATTGGAATTTGAAGGATACTGAATTTGGCATATTCTTGGCCGACTTCCTATAGAAAATTAGGAGTGCAATATAACAAAATGATGAGCAGGAAAAATGCTACATAACTAGCACGAAGACTTACAAGACAATAAGCAAATATAACAAAATTAAAGCCAAAACAATTTGACTCCAAAACCCCACAAAAAACGGGCGCTTTACGACGAGAAATCAGCTGTTTGTGGCTTGGTTTCTTAATTTTCTCAAAATTTTATAGGGCATTTGCTGAAAATAAAAATTTCAAGTAATAGAGTAATAGAGTGTTAGATTCCAAGTAAGACTGTGTTTTCCGTTTTTTCGGGCTGGTTGAAGAGAAACGGCCATTTACGACCAAGTTTCCATCATACTTCAAGAATTCTCACAAAAGAGGGTAATCACAGTCTTACTTAGAATCTAACACTTGTATCTAATGCAGTTTTTTGTGCTCTATAACGAGATATTTTTATTTTCTAAAAATGCCCTATAAAATTTTCAGAAAATTACGAAACCAAGCCACAACCACCTGAATTCTCGTCGAAAAGCGCCCGGTTTTTTGGGGATCTTTGGGTCAAATTGTTTTGCCTTAAATTTTGTTATATTCGCTTGTTGTCTTGTGAGCCTTTGAACTAATTTTGTTGCATTTTTCCTGCTGATCATTTTGCTGTGTTGCACTCTTAATTCTCTTTAGAAAGCCAGGCAGGAATATGCCAAGACCAAGTATCCTTCAAATTTTAATACCACGGAAATTGGTGGTCTTACCTCTTCTCCTGTAATTTCAGAGTGACTTTTGTTAAATTTTTGTGGTGATTTTTTGCCTATCTTGTAGTCCATGAATTTTTCTAGAAGTATTGACCAAGCATTGTACAGTTATATACAGCTATGACGTGTTTTGGAGCAGCTTGGAGTGTAAATTTGACTAGTGGGGAAATGATGGATTTGTGTGTTGGACGATGGTCATCTAGCTTTTTGCAGCCTGTTTGTTGCTTACGTACACTCGTTCGAAAGAGTAGATCCTCACGGTCATTTTGACATATTACATTCATAGATGTGGTCTGAACATAAGTGGTGTCTAGCTCTCGGGAGATTTTACACTTTCCTTGGAATGGTCGTCCATTTCAAACCGGCTATTGGGTCACTTTATCACATCCAAACACCCATACTCATATTTTCAATCTACTTGAAATTCTGCATCTAAATAAACCAATGGAACAGGCGGTATTTCTCGTGTTAAAAAAATGACCGAAATGCGAAAAATTGGAAAAAACTCGTATTTTTTAAAGGAATTCATTTTTTTAAAACACCATATCTCAACACTTGAATTTTTAAAAATTATTTCGTAAAATGTATTTTGTACAATAGCGGAAAAAAGTCTGCGGGCAAGCACACTTTTTGCGTATTTTACTATGTATTTTTTTATAGATCAGGAGACTGAGATGGCCACTCAAGAACTTGCACTTCGTTGTCGACGAACCACTGCTTGACCAGCTTTGAAGTGTGCTTTGGATCATTAACTTGTTGGAAGATCCAGTCGGCGTCAAGGCAAGTAATAGCGTGTTCTAGCGTATTTTCGTCCAGAATGTTCTTGTATTCCGTTGCATACATTGTTCCTTCGGCTCAGACCAGTTGACCCACACCATTTCTCGAAAAAGCACCTTAAAACACCCAAATCATTCCAACCAAACTCTGTCAAATCTTACCCCAGATCATAACTGATCCTCCACCATGCTTCACAGTTAAAACTTGGTACTTTGGATAGTTTCTTTGGCGAGGAGAACGTCTCACATATCGAATCCGATCGGAATAAACAATATTAAACTTGCTTTCATCGCTCCAGAGCACTCTTCCCCAATCAGCAATAGGCCAGTTCAGATGAGCATGAGCAAACTTCAAACGGGCCTTGACATTCTTTTTAGAAAACCACGGTTTCTTCGACGGCTTGGCAGCTGGCAAGTTAGCACGCCTAAAGACAATTCTCAGTAAATAGTTTTTACCAAAATAAACACTTACTTGAGGATATTCCTGGCTGTACGAGTAGTAATCCCCAGCTCGAGACGCTCATTTGCATATTTGGTCACATCGGTAGCCGTCTTTTTCGGATCATCCTTGACAATTTTCACTAGTGCTCGAACATCCCTTTTTTCGATTTGCGTGGGCGAAGCAATCGAAAGCGAGTGGGTTATATTTAAATAAATTTAAGTTAGAATTAAATAAAAAGACAGTTTATTTCATTTTACCAAAAGACGTTTCCGAGCCCTGTTTTAAAGCCATTTTTATCTGATTAAGGCAAATGCTTAGCCACAGGCTAGGCCAGCGTACGTGTGTCTTAGACTGTTACTGGTATTTTACTTGTTTTTCGTGTTATTTTCGCTGTTTTTTTGGCGTTGTTTTTATCCGCAACAAACAAAAGCCCTACCAAAAATTTATAAAAATGCTCGTGTAATATTGGCCCACTTCTTACAAACATTTTATAAAAAAAGTTTTAACCGTTGCTTACATTAATTTGATTGCCGCAAAAAAATATGTGATTTTATAAACATCAAAGTACTGCCCAAAGATTTATTTATTTGTAACGAGAGTAAATGACAGGTGTTGAAATAGGTTTATTTGGTCTTGCATTCTCTAAATTTTGTGTGACGTTTCTGCGCCTCGAAAAGCTATTAATATGTCTAGTTTTCATTAGCTTCTTTATTGAATTGGGTTTATTAGGGGTTGCGCTTAACATGATTACTTCCATTTAAAGTGTTTCTACATAAATTTTGCCTGTTTTTCCTTTTCTACGAGAAAATTTTTAGACACTTTTTTAGATGTTTTGTAGTATAGTATCTGTATTTACAAAAAATATCCGATTATAGATGTTTACTAACAAAAATTTTGGGCAGCAAAAAGGATAACAAAAAATCTGGGTAACAATTACTCCAGATATATTCTTTTTTAATTTTTTTCAAGACTTGCGCTTGTTTACTTGCATTGTAAGAGGTAGTAATCAATATAATATTTGTAGCAGTAGTGGTAATTCACATGTGTCTCACTTCTAAACATTTCACACAGACAACTTTTTCCCTCAAATTTCAATTTTTTGTCATAAAACGTTTAGAGTAATTTGACGGCTATAACAAATTGGTTATAGCCTTTATGCAGTTGCGTGTTATTACTTTTTAAATATTAAAAATTGTACTTTTAAACTTTATATATCATACCATTTACGGCACGATATAATATTTCGCCCTTACTTCACATTTTTGCAGTCTACTGATGCTAGTATCTATTAAAGGGAGGGGGAACTTTAAATACACATCGCCTGGGTCACAGGTTCGACTACCACCGCATGCACATCTTATTTTTTTTTTATATTCTTTTATTTACAAGTTTGGTGTCAAAATAATCCGTCAAAACAATCATCAGCATAGAGTTTTACACCTATTGTAGCTTATATACAGCCTCAAATAGGCTCAATTTCCGAAAATCGATCGTTTTCGGGGTTTTTATTTGACTGGTTTGATTGATATTTTCTGACTTTTTTCTACAAGTCACACGTTTAATATACTAAAATGTAGCCAAGATTCTAGGCTTTCATTTGAGCTATCATACACAGAGAAAAAGATATATATTTTGTTAGAGCTAAAATTCAAAAAAACATTCAACGATGTCCAATCAGGGATGGACACGGGCCGGCTCGGCCCGCCGGGCTTTGGGCCGGGCCGTACCTGCTTAGGGCCGGTCCGGGCCGGGCCGAAAAAGTTCCGGGGCGGGCCCCGCCCTGAAGCCCGGTAAAAATTCTCATTGAATCTCCCGCCAAAACTACCCAACCGAAGCTTCATCATAGGCTTACCAAAAATACCGATTTTCGAAATTCCGAGATTAATACCGGTATTTTTCTGGTATCTTTCCTACTAAAAGCGTACTTTTTACAAAAATTGAGAAAAAATACCGGTATTTTTGCGAGATTAATACCCGTATTAATCTTTTTTTGGCAACTCTACTTCATCATCAAATTTACTCTACTCCAGCTCTGAAAAAAAACTATCTAGCCAACAAGTTTCTTGATGGAAATCGATCAATTATTCTCTATGCCACTTTTGTATCCGGATGCTGAAGAAGAGGGAGAAAGCGAAGAAGAGACTGTTATACAAGCGAAGAAGATCCGCCTCGACACGGATTACATGCTTAGCGGTAACGTGGAATATGTTATCTGCATCACTGTAGTTTACATGGAGTATCTTTCAGAATTTTCCTCGAAGAAAGCAGGCGAACTCCAAAAGGGCGAAGTGGAAATCTTACATACCGGAAAGCACAAGAGGATCTTCCTGAAGAGCAGAGCCAACAATGATTTCTTCCAGTCGGATCACTTTGACTTCAAAGGAGAAGAGGGGAATTCACAGTCTACAAAGTTTCTCTGGTGCTCTACTTGCAAGAAGTTCATTCTTAAGGAGGGAGGTCAAATATCGTAAGCCAATGTCTCATTGAATTTGTTTTGTACTTGCATTTAATATTCTAGGCGCCATCGTTCTACTCATTTGAAGCCCGAGAAGCCATAAAAACCACATACAACCATTGAATCATTTCTAGAGAGGACCAATCCTACAGCCGCTGAAGTTGAGAAGATGAAGCAAGCAACAGCCAACCTGTGTCTTCTACATTCATTACCATTTAATATCGTGGAGAAGCCAGGTTTCAAAGAGCTCATTAGTGTGGCAATATCGATTGGGTTTGTTGACTTCATTTTTATTGGACAGTGTAGTTAACAAACTTTTTCCTTCAGAGCAAAGAGAGGAATCGAAATCGACGTCGCATCTCTACTCGTCAGACGGACGGAAGGCAGTATCAAGAGCAGTCACTTCCCAATCCACGTCTCTGGTCAATGATGTGGCGCCGAAAATTGTGGACATCCTTGAAAAGCAAGGTGGAACGTTCGGACTTGACTATGGGAAGCGGCTGAAGGACTACCTCGGTGCCACTGTTAACTTCTTTGATGCTCGCTGGTGGGAATATTTTATTCACACACCATATTAATTAGTGTATTTCTCTCTTTTTTCAGGAAACTTCAATCTATCTGCGTTGGAATGTATCGCTGCGGCAGGGAGTAAAAAGAACTACAAGCAAGTCTTGGATCACTTGGTCGAAGCTGTACGTCCATTCCACATCCCAGAATGCCTTCTATCACGCTTGTTCAGCACCTCGGACGAAGGAGCCAACATCACCAAAGCTTTGCGATTCTACAACGGGAAGAGTAAGCCAGCATGCTTTTTAATTCCCCGCACTTATTTAAATAAAATGTGTTACAGATGTCAATTGCTTTTGCCATCTGCTAAACGTCGTTTCTAAGCGGATCTTCACGTCCTACAAACATCATCGCGCCATTTTGCTGGAAGAGGATCTATCAGAAGATGATCGAGAGGACCTTGCAAAAGCGAAGAAACTGATCGATTGCTGTAAGACCGTCGTCTCTTCATTGAGGTAGAAGAATTTATGAATCATAAATTTGATGTATAGACAATGCTCATCATTCAGGAATACCGCCCTTGAAGACCAGTTAGCCAGCAATTTCGAGAGAGGCCAGGTGGCTCAGCAAGTACCCCGTGAAAAAGGCCCTTGACAAGTTGATCCAGCTCAGACAAGACGATCAGTTTTCCCGCTTCTTCTCCGATAATGTTCTTGATGCCCTTGATGTGCTCAATTCCTCTCGGCGACAATTGGATGACTGTATTCGGGTTCTACAGATGTTCGATGAGCCTATGACTTTCTTCCGGGTAGATAAACGGAGAAATATTTTCAGCACATTAATTATACGTATTATTCAAGACGACCTCAATGCCTACTCTCCACGCTGTCTGGCTGTACTTCAACAAGATGCTTCCAGATTTTAACGGAATGGCAACGTCTCCTTCCTCCAATCGCTTCCTTAAATTGCTCTCCAAGTCTGCAGTGGCGTATTTCCAGCGGAAGTCTACGGCAATCACCACCATACATCGATTTGCTACTTTTCTTCATCCAGGGTCTTAACTTAGGAGAGCAGGAGAAGAATGAGGTCTGATAAAAAAAATTCATGATAAAATTTTTACTTCTCATGAATTCATCTATTTGCAGGTGCTTCGAAATCTTCGCGGCATGATGGATGATGTTCAAGACCCGCCTTCCAACGTTCCAAGCCCTAGCATCTTCAAGCCACCGTCGTCCGTCCGTGAGTTCTGGAGATGCAACACCAACGAGTTTCCCCTGAGGACTAAATAGTGCGGGCCGGCCCGAACTATTACGGCCCTGAGCCGGGCCGCGTGTCATCATCATACACAGGGTTGTCATTTGCATTAAATCACAAAATTAGGACATTTTCTGACAGTGAAACAGTGCTAGAAATAGTTGCAATCGATTGCTCGATGTTTTTTGGCCCTAGATGCCAGTGAACTTACTAAAAAGTGGAGTAAAAAAATAGGGTTTGCACCCATGGGGGTTTGAACCTTCGACCATAGACAATGCGTATATAAAGTTCCCTCCCCCTTTAACACTCGGAACCCCGAGCGGCGGTCAAGGCCTCGTTGGACTCAGAATTTCACGTAGATCATTTTTCAATTATATCAATTATATCTCAAAATTTGTAAATGTATATACGGGTGTTTGGACGGGTCAAGTGATCCAAAAACCGGTTTGAAATGAACGACTATTTCAAGAAAAGTGAAAAATCTCCCGAAAGGCAGACATCACCTTTCTGCAGACCACGTCTATGACTGTAATATGTTGAAATCCAAACACCCGTATATATATTTACAAATTTTGAGGTATAATT
This sequence comes from Ditylenchus weischeri, assembly GCA_029231635.1. Lineage (NCBI taxonomy): Eukaryota > Metazoa > Nematoda > Chromadorea > Rhabditida > Anguinidae > Ditylenchus > Ditylenchus weischeri. The sequence goes on along the minus strand of JAMRYI010000035.1, from coordinate 18,002 downwards.
GATATAATTGAAAATTGATCTACGTGAAATTCTGAGTCCAACGAGGCCTTGACTGCCGCTCGGGGTTCCGAGTGTTAAGCGACTCTTACATTTTATTTTTTGCAAATTTAGCTTTCCAGTTATTTTTGGGTTATGCTGCAAATTTGTCTTTAAAAGTGCTTTGTTTGGTTCATGCGTGTCATATCAATAAAGGCAAGGAAATTAACTTGGGGTTTGTAGTATCGCTTTTCATTAGTGTTAAACACGCAGGTGCCCTTGTTCCTTCGATGTAATTCATTATAACTCTTTTTCCTCCTTGAATTCTCTCACATTAAGCCTCAGCCTAAGACAATTGTGATGGTGGTTGAGCTTTCTATAAAGTCATTTATTCGCTCATTAGCTGAATGCCAGCATATAGTTAGTTTTTAAAAAAAAATTATTTCATATTGACTCTATATGACGCTAGCAGATAGTTATGAAGGATTGCCTTGAGACCAGCTGTTATTTACTTGTACTAGTATTACTTCCTGTATTGTTTGTAACTGTTGCACTTTCTGCTCCATGAGCCCTGTGCTTTTTGGAGCTAGCAAACTTATCCCTTCAGCAATTTGTTGCCAACCAGCCACTGGCCAAGGTGGCGCCTTCTGGCGTCTATGGTGAGTGCAACCTATAATAAATTAGGTGGATCCATCAGGGTTTTAAACTTCCTGCCTTTTTCAAAAACCCGCATTGTCGACTTGCTAGCTTTTTACGAGCACGTAGCACAGACTTTAAGCTGTTATTCGAATTTAAATGCCGTATTTACTCCTTCACCAATTTGGTATGGTTAAGGATGGTAGGTTGATCGGTGTGGTTGCGCTTTAAAGGGGCATGCCCGTCGCTGATGGGAACATTTGAAAGGCGGGTACCAGGTCAATTCAAAAAGGAATTATTTTTTAATACAAATTTGTTGAGTACCCTGCGGGCAATAAGTAATCAAAAACACTTACGGTGCTTAGCGGCATCGATGGTCTAGTGGTGAAGCACCGGCAGACTGTGAAAGCCGGTCGTCGGTTCAATTCTTATTGGAGGCGTAGTTTTTCCTTTACTTTTACCAGATTGCGTCAAATCAATTCTCGTTTGAATTTAACTGGTACCCTCCTTTCATAATATTCCCATCGGCGACGGGTATGCCCATTAAAAAAACCCTCTCTCCCCTGCTGGATAAGGCCTGCTGGACATGGATAAGACTATGTGAGTCATCACTTTTCAGTTATAAGAACGGCATTTTGTATGATATTTCTAAGCTGGCTGAAAAATTGTAAGCAAATTTAAAAAAAAATTATAAAAGGACCATTACCGTGGACAACAGCAAACACTACTTTTCTACACCAACACCCCCACACCAAACGCTCGTGTCATTGATGATGTGCTGACACATTTTAATTTCTAACGCTAATTTTATTTAGGAGTGATGGTGCTGAACAAAAAGACCTAATTAAAGCCGCTAACCACAGAACTCAAGTGGTAGTACTTTGTTTCTTGATTTCCAACCAATAATATAATAATGAAAAATTGAACATTAAGATAGATGAGCAGATTGAAAAAGAGAGAGTCGCATCTAAAAAGATGTTGAAAATCCTGTTACTGGGTTGATTTTTGTCGTCAAATCTATAAATTTCACACATCATAATTCAGGAGGTCCTGAGTCTGGCAAAAGCACCATATTCAAGCAAATGAAGTTGGTCTTTTGTTTTGAATAAAATTTGTAACATACTTTAAAAAATTAAGAATCCTACACATGAGTGGGTTCAGCGAGTTAGACATGGTGACCTATTTTGCGTTCCTTGTCCAAATATTATAGTTAGCAATTACAGGTCAATTACAAATTTTTGGTGTATTCCAATGTAGTGCAAGGCATATACCAGATTATCGAAGGTGCTTCCACCCTTCGTGTGGATATTGATGAGAGTGTTCGGGTAAGACAAATAGTCCACCCTCTCAATCAAGCACACATACACTTCCCATGGAAGCAAGTTTCCGAAAAATCTGCGAAGAAATGCTTCGAGTATTACATTTAACGGATATGTAGAATTTTCGGATCTACATGTGATTGCGTGCCCGGAAAAAACTGGCTTGGCCCTATCTGTAGTTGTTTTTGCCTTTTATTGCATTATCAGGTACTTTTTATTTTTAACAAATATATCAGCAACTAGAAGTAGGCATTGGCCGAAAAAGGTCTGGAAGGTTTTAGAGCCTAGAACTTCTCTGATTTTTTCCACACGGTTTTTGAAAAAAAAAGGTTTTTATCATCTGATAACTAGGATATGAAGCTACAAAATGGTATTTTAAGGTCCGGATTTAAAAAAATGTGAGGCTAAGGACCGGCTTTTTGGTGAAAAACCCGGTTTTCAAAAAAAAAATCATCCAAAACCCGGCCCGTTTGATAAGATGTTTATAAGTCATTTAATTTGTGTTTATGCGAAAAACGGCTTTCGATATACATCCTTGTAAATGAGCCTCTAATACGAACAGAAAAAACAAAACCACAGAGGACTAAGGTAGTTGTTTTTCGTGGTACGCTCGCGTGAGCACATGTAGAGCCGAATTTTAAGATTAGTTTTAAAATATAATTTTGCACGAAAAAAAATTGTTTCAGATAAATTCACTTCAAATACAACACCTCGAATTTCAATCAAAAATCTGGATACTAATATTGTTCTGCATTTTTTTAGCCATCAGTCGAGCTCATCCGCGATTACTACCAAAACACTCACCCCTCAGAAATTGAGTTGAACCCAGAGTTGAGTGAGCTCATCAAAACTGTCTATCAATCGGCCTTTGTCCAGCAAATTCGAATCAGGTAAATAGTGGTAGCTAGGGTAAATTATACCGGTAAATTATAAGTGGTGAAGTAACCGGCAAATTTACTATTCACCAACTCTGGTGGTAGCTGCTTACTTACGATCTACCAAAATTTTTTAGGCAACACGAAATAGTGCTGCTTGACTCTGCCATCTACTTCCTCGAAAACTTGGACAGAATTTCAAATGATGACTACAAGCCCACTTACCAGGATGTCCTACGGTCTAGGATGCCCACTACGGGCATCAATGAAATAGAGTTCAAGTACAAAAACGCATTTCTCAGGTTCTTTTCTGGTTAGACATATCACAACTTACTTTTTTGTTGCTGTTTAGAATGGTTGACGTGGGTGGACAGAGGTCAGAACAGCGCAAATGGTAAAAATAAACGGACACATCCATGTGTTCTTATTCCGACTGTGTAAATTTAGGATTCATTGTTTCGACAATGTCAATGGTGTGCTTTTTGTAGCAGAACTCTCTGGCTACAATCAAGTTAGTTTGCATTGAAACACCAAGAATCTAAAAAAATACGGATGAAAAACTAAAAAAAACTACAGTCGAAAATCCGAATCCGTGAAAGTCGAGAAACCTGGCTCGGCATCAACTTTCACCAGCTTCCGCTGTTTTACTATTAAGATAGCCAGGCAATTAATGCTCGACTTTGATCTACCGGGTGGGCCAATTTTTTTGCACCTTTTCTTTTGGCCGTAACTTTTTGTTCTGACACGATTTCGAAATTCTGTAAACGCGTATCGACTCAGAATTTCATAAGAATTTTTTTTGGCATATCTGGCTCAAAATTTTCTAAATTTGCCTTGGTCCCCCCCTGTTGTCTAAAAACATCGCAAAGTTCAGATATCCGGATTTCTCCCCTCTTCTTTTTCTTCACTTATTCGCTACCTTGTTGAGTTGAGCGATGCATTGAAGTGGATGGGCTAAGCGTCGAACAAAGCTTTGCGGATGCCAGGAATTAGCAGTTTTCATTGTTATGTTGCTTTCATGATGTTAGTTGCTTTAGGAATAAAAGAAATGGTCAACTAAGACAAATGTGTGCGTTTTGGGTTAGCGACTTCATATTAGACGTTTTTAGACGATAGGGGGACCAAGGCAAATTTAGACAATTTTGAGCCAGATATGCCAAAAAAAATTGTTATGAAATTCTGAGTCGATATGCGTTTACAGAATTTCGAAATCGTGTCAGAACAAAAAGTTACGGTCAAAAGAAAAGGTGCAAAAAATTGGCCCACCCGGTACATTACTTACTGGAGGAGGGAGCCTAAGCCATCTCCTTATACCTCCTCGCCCCTTCTTCAAAGTGTTTAAGAGCCATTTTGGGTTTTTAATTAGGATTTAAAGGTTAATATCCAACTTGAACCGAGTCACATTATCTGCCCCCTTTCCAACTTGCACCAGTTCCAATCCTGATTTTTCCCTCTGCTCTATTTTCGGATTTGGATTAGCCGCAGGGTAGGCCAGTGCATGTTCGGATGGACTCGAACATGTTTTCCGTTCTACAAAAGGCAGGGAAACCATGTTTGGGGCCATGCTTGTGTGTGAGCAAGGTAAAGGAAAATAACTAAATGATAACATACCTAAAGAATTGTCCCACTTTTGATTTTGTCGCTTATCCTATACGGGTTTAGGTTAATTAAATTGTTGATGTGGCGGTGTAAAACTGTGTTCATCCACGATTCTGGGCAGATCCCTATGAGAGCTGGGTTGCAGCTACAGTCAACTCTCGATTTAACGAACTCCTGGGGCCCAACAGAAATATTCGTTAAATCGAGAGTTTCTTTAATAAAGTGGTTCGAATTGTTCGTTAAATCAAGAGTGGAAAGAGGGCACTACACCATCTAGCTCAAAAACGCCTAAAATCGTTCTTTTTAGCGTTTTATACTTAAAACATGATTTTAGGTGGTGGTCGACACTTTTCGGCGAAAGAATATTTTGGTCAAAATTTGACTCTTTGGCTTATGAGATCAAGGCAAATGAGTGGTTTCAAGGTATTCTACCATGCTTTGTAACTAGCGCAAAAAGACGGTAGCATCTAATTTTTAAAGCTACGTTTAATTTCTTTCTGTTTTTTTGTATTTTGGAGGTATCAACATACCCTTCTAGGTTAAATTACTATGTTATCACTTAAGGTAGAATTGCTTCGAAAAAATGCCGGTGAAAGGTGTCGTACACGAACTATAAACATGTTTATACATGTATCAGACGCTAAACCGTTAAAAAGATGATTTTACGGCGTTTTTCAGGTAAGGGGACAGTGTAGTTCAGACTTGTTAGCCTCGAGAATTTACTGTATTCGCAAAATTAATAGGATGAGCAGACAAAAGAGTGATAAAAAGGAAATATTTGTTAAATCAAGAGTGACTTTATGAGTAGGAATTCCAAAAAATGTTCGTTAAATCAAGAGTTTCGTTAAATCGAGAGTTGACTGTAGTTGAATCTGGTGCAAGTTGGAAGGCGATAGTTGTGTCCGGTGATTGGGTTTCTTTCTCTTAAAAGTCCAAAATGGTATCTGAAATTCAGATTCTTAACACGGCTTTATATTTTTGTGTTTCAGATGTTGCATGATGGAGAACAAACGGTAAATAGGCTGAAATACTCCATGTATCTTTTCAAAAGGATAGTCAACAACAGAGCCTTTGGCAAAAAGACGGCAATTATTCTCTTCTTAAACAAGGTAAAATTGTAAAAAGATCAGTTGATTAGTATTGCAGGAGTTTTCAGGTGGATATTTTCAGAGAAAGGTATCAAAATATTTTAATGCTTTATACGTTCAATACTTTTATTGCCAAACATTAGGTTGGCTGTGTTCCCTCTAGGTGTTTGCTTCAAAGGATATACTGGTAACTTTTTTGAATCAGTTGCAAAAGTATCATCTTATGTGCACATTTTCATAACGAGATTTATTATCGGTTTCTTAAGATTTTAATAAAATTGACCTATTTACAAGCAAAACTTAAACAAATTGATAGAATTATTATAGCAAACGAAAATAGGAGTTTTTGGCGCTAGTATAGAATACTAGTATAGATAGTATAGACTAGTATAGAATACTACACTTTTTCTGGGGTCTGGAACATATATTTGGGTGCTCTTTACTTAAGTTTTAGAAGGCATAAGTTTTGGGGGTATTCTATACTAGGGTCGAGTTTTTTAATGTTAGACAAAAAATGAATATGGGCTTTACTTTCGACTTCTTACAGACGATTAAAAGACGTCCAAGCCAATGAAAAATGTTTCGTTAGCTCTTAATCATATTATAAAAAATCATGTCATAAAAAAAATTGCCTTCATCTCCAAGCTGATTTTTTAGATTTGGGGGTTTTAACTTTGCTTTTAAAAAAGTTTGTGACAGCAATAAAGATGATACTTTTTGCTACAAAAAACGGAACAAGTTAAGTATACACGTTTGTATAAATTCCCTTCGTCCACTTCAGTAAAGTACGAGGTGGCGCAACTTTTTCGGGTGAATGAATTTTTGCCGTCACTTTTTTATTTTTAATATTACGAAGTGATCTTTTTTATTTCAAAGATGAGATGTTAGGAAATCGATTGGTACCAAAACTGTTTAATAATGTTGCAGTTTTATGGTTAAAAACATGTTTTTTTAAAAAGCTATTTTTTGTTTAGCCATGGTCTACACAGTTCCAGATAAGGAAAAGTGCGTCAATTGATTTAATAACCATGGAAAGGGCACGTTGACCAAAATGTGGTCATGTCATATTTTAAGGCCTCCGTTCGACTCCCAAAAAGCACGTTTATAAAAACGGTAATATAATCTCGGAAGATAATAATCTCAGCTTCAAAATTTGAGGGCTGATGAGACAATATTCGGCAGAAATATAACCTAACTTACAGTGATGCACGTTCTGGACCACGTAACCACATTGTGGTCATATATGAACCAATTGAATTTCGGAATAATGATGGGTTGCGAAACTTAAACACTTTTATGTTTTTTTGTTTTGAATTTTTCCAATGGGTTACAATCGAGTTTTAATGCAACCCAAATTTAATTTTTTTATATTGACCACAGTGTAATCAATGTGGCCAGGGTGACTTTGTAACCTATCGCACTTTTTATTTAAAATTTTTTAATATGACCACAATGTGGTCACGTGGTCAGAAACGGACATTTTAACGTGCCCTTTCTATAGTTATGAGGGGAAAAGTGTGGCAGCTTGCATTATTGTACATTTTTGATGATTTTTTTTTGTTCATTTTGGCCTTCACTGTAAAAAATTTGATTTTTGTGCAGATTGAGGCGTCTAAATACTGGTCTATGGCTGTTTAAAACTGTCTTAATGAGAATGTTAAGAAAAAAACGTGTATAGATTTTGTATATAGATATTTCTGCAAGTTTGGTACCAATCGATTTTCTAACTTCTCAGCTTTTGAATAAAACAAAGATCTCATAGAAATATTAAAAATTAAAAACTTATGGCCAAAATTTGTTTACGCGAAAAATTGCGCCACCCTGTATACACCCTCAGTCAGTTTAACTTACACGGGAAGTGTACGACCTTAAGGTGGCACATGTTATATACCAAAATGTAGCTTACGAGGAGTGCATTCAGGACCTGTATGGCGATTTTCCTGCCGGTCGTTTCCTGCGAGAACAATGCGTTTAAAGTTTTCGGCCTCTAATATATTCAAAAATTTTTGAAGTTTAAATGTGTTCTGCGTGGTGCAGTGCCAGTTTAGACTAACTTTTTGCGCGTCGCAGGTTCGATCTCTGATACTACCGGAACATTTTTAAAAAATTTTTTTTATATTTTTGAACCACAAATTTTCAAGACCAATTCAAAGTGTATGCTGTCACAAATGTCGGAAACATTTATCTCTTGGAGACCAAATAACAATAACTAATGACGATGCTGACTGATAACAAAATGCTCGAAATAAAGATGCTGCTTACAATACGAGCAAATAATAAACGAAAAATCATTGCAATTGCACAACATTTGATGGAATGCACATTTCAACAGGAGTGAAGAATCGTTCCGGATCTCCCTCAATGTAGCTACACGAACGCCAGGAGTATTGAAGGAATGGGCGAAAGAGAGGATTGCAGAATCGTGAACAGACGACCTCAAGCACCAGAAGAATGTTTTCACGACTTTGAATTTTGAATCCGAGCTCATTTGCTGTGACAAAAGCATGAATGCGTCTGGCAAACCCTTTGAAGATTCGGAAGAAGAATGCATCAAACGGCTGAAACATTGATGTCGTACCGGAGGGAATGTTGCGAACTGTGACCAATTTTCCTGCTGGTACAAGCAAATATATTGTTGCATGGTCTTCAAAGCTTGTACAGGAGTCCAAAAACAAAAGCATTTCGTCAGGCATCTCTTCGTTTAGCACACATTCTCGCAACAAGTTTTCTTGAGTTCCTTTGTCATCATGTGAGATGAATGGCAATGAATTGAGAGAATATCCGACTCGTAGTTGAAATTTTGAGGGAAACGACCACCAGGTTCTTGCAGCACAACAAACAGTTTTCGTCCCAGCTTTCCACAGCATATATTTTTTTACGAATGAGTGATGGAGGTAGCTGCTTGAACAATTTTCTCAATGTCCCACACGCCAATTGGAGCCAGTGAACGTCCCGATATCATTTTTTTTCACAAAGCCTATAATTTTATTTTATACGTTATCTTCTTTGTACACGATAAATGATTGGTATACTACCTGATTGGTCTGCATTTACGATTTTGCATGGCTCAATGTTTAGTACACGAACTTCAGCACCACGTGCATTCGCTTCAATTGCACCACGATTTTGTAGAGCGCGCCCAAGTTTTTATGAATCTGGCTCCCCATCTATCAAAGTCAACAAAAATTTTATAACTGACCCATGGCCCATGGGTCAGTTATAAAACCATGATATGGTATCGAGGTGTTTTCAGAACTTTAAGTCACTCTTTTACCGCTTTTTGTGGACCTTCAGAGCTGGGGAGCCAGATTCACAAAGAACTTGAGCACGCTCTACAAGAATACACAGAAAAAAAAGTTCACCGAAGTTCTCTCAGGTCACAATCAGGGTCCCTCCCTTATTAGTTTTTGAATTTCATCTTTAGAACTTTATTCAAAAAGCAGTTAAAAGACCATGGCCCAAATTGTCCCCCGCCAATTCAAAAAATTTTGCCTTATCATTGAACTTCTGTACGTATTTTTCAGCTTGGTTTCTAACAAAACAAGGCCTAGAATTTAATTTTAGGTAAAGTTTTGTTAGAAACCAAGTTAAAAAATCCCTACAGAAGTTCAATGATTAGGAAACTTTTTTCAATTGGCGGGGGACAACCGTTGTCGTAGAAGGCAATGGCCCTTTAAAACATTTTGAAAATAATTTGAAAATGGGTAGCGTGAGGGATCAAGGCAAATTGACTGGAAGTACTTTGCTTGAGTGTGGGTGGGGTGTTCTGTCTATACTTATCTTTAGCCGAAATTTACCCCATAAAATTGCAAGCCATTTACTAAGATGCTATTTAGGGCTGTATTTCATGGAAAAAAACGTGTTAGGTTACTATTTTTGGATTTACACTGGCTTACTACACAAAAAAGTATGGAAAACTAAACAAAGGAGGCCAGACTAGTCGTATATGACAGAAGCTATACTTTTGTGGACAATCAAATTAAGAAAAAAATTCAATCCAAACATATAATGCTCAAAGCTAGCAAATCTTAAAAAAGCTATAGTAAAGTTTTGTTTCGGTCATATAAGACCGTTTTGTCGACCTTTCTATGCCACATAAATATTCTGGTTCAGGGCTCAATGACTTCGAGAGCTCAGCCAACTATACTGCAGACAGGTTTTCGGTGAGCTAGAAGCAATTTCAGTTTAGCGCTATTTGTTTTAAAATATATAATTGTATTCTAGGCTATGGTACCAAGCGAATTACAACAAGAAAAACCAGTAGGTGGTCACATGATTTTGAAAACTTTGGGTCAATCTTAAAATATTTGTGTGTTTGAACAAAATCTAAAAAACTTAATGCGTAGAACTTGTGGTGGGTAAGAAAATGCACAAAAATGTGTGTAAAATTTTTTCTTTGGTCTGAGATATAGGATTTCAAAACGAGGGTAACTATCTTATAACGTGTTTTTTTGGTCGTGAAATCAAAATGGTTGTTATATCTTGTAATATTTCCATAAGAAAGCGTAGATAAACGAATTGATCGAATAGTGATGCTTGAAATGGTGAATTTTCCGACTTTCTGTGTGTTTAAGGGCACACCTTTTGTTTTTTTAAGTCTGAAAACCCATTTAAATCGTTCTATTTTTCACTTTTTTGTGTCAAATCTAATATTAACGACCTTATACTACTTTTAAAAACTAGACAGAAAACTTAAAAAATCTAGATGAGAACGCATTTAAAATTTTTTCGAAAAGGAAAAGAATTGCTGGTCTCCGCCCTTTCTTCGTGTAATGCACAGGCATGCTCCTTTAAATGCTTTTTGAGACATTCAGGAGAAAAAACATTAAAAAAAACAGCTTGGGGACCAATACATAAAAACAAAAATAAATTTTCGATTGAAAAATTGTTAAAAAGTGTTTGCAATAAGCAGTTCAAAAATGGTGCTTTTTGCAGCAAAAATGCAAATTAGCGCCAATTTATTGGTCGGAACCGACCAGATGTATTTTATACAGTGTTTGCACTCACTCTGATTTTTTAGGCAGTGAGTGAGAGTGAGAATCAAAATATTTTAGGGCAGTGAGAATGAGAGTGAGGGTGAAAATTTCGTGGCAGTGAGAATGAGAGTGAGAGTGAGAGTAGAGAAAAGAGAGTGAGTGAGAGTGAGTGAGCTCACTGAGATTCTCACTACGAGTGAGAATAACTAGAATCAAAAAAATTTTAAATTTTATTAACTAAAGCCATTGGCAGACAAGGCAGTTGATGTAATTGAAGATGCCGTTTCGCCTGATGCCGTGCCACCAACTCTTGATCCAATACATATTTTGCAGAAACAGGTGAATACAGCAGTTGACAATTACCTAGCCGAGTTGCATGATCAAGTTGTAAAAAATAAGGCAGTAGATGCAAACATTGTGCTTGATTGATCAGTGTTAATTGTCTCTCTTTATTTTTGAATTCAGGTGTACGCATTGCGTTGATTTAAATAAAAACTGTGTCTTGGCCTGAAACAGAAAAATGTAATTCTCACTCAATTCTCACTGAGAATGAAAAAGTAAGCAAGTGAGAGTAAGAGTGAGACTGAGATTGAAAATATTGGAGTGAGTGAGAGTGAGTGAGAATAAAATCGGAAAATTGAGTGTGAGAGTGAGAGTGAGTGAGCTCACTCTCACTCTCACTCACTGAGATTCTCACTTTGAGTGAGCTCACGCAAACACTGATTTTATATCGAACGTTCGTTGGCCTTAATTTCTCTATACCAACCAAATGTTTGTCACGTGTATCTTATATCGAGCGCAGACTGTATTTATTCTTGGAGTTTTTGACCCACTCTTTGATTTGACTCTTGGTCGTGTAACATACCAAAATGCAGCCCAAATTTCCAGCTACATTGTGGTACATAACAAGCCTATGTTGAAACCAAAAAATGCGTCAAAACGCAAAGAATAAATTTGAAAATTCTGGATTTTGAGAAGGCTTTTATTAGAGAAAATACGGTATGTTAAAAAGCGTTTTTTTTACTTGGTTACCTTTCCTGCCATTACTTTTACATTTTAAGAAATTATTTATCAATTACAATATTTTTAAACACTTTTTCTAGGTTTACACGCACTTTACAAACGCTACTGATACTAGAAATATTGTAAGTTATTAAAAAACCACAGTTATTTAAAAAGTGCTCTCACCAATAGCAATGGTTAATTCTTGAATTGGCGGGGACCGAATCTTACACATGCATTTTGGCATGAATTAAAAAAAATAAAAAAGGAAATACTAAAAGAAATCTCGGCGCCTTAGCGCCGCTGAATACGCGCCTTTAGCAACCCAATCTGTTTTTCAGACAAAAAGGTGACAATCAAATAACTAAAACAACTCAAAATTGAGTGTGTTCATCAATGAATCTTTAAAAAATCCCAAAAAAGAACTTTTTCGATACTTTCTTAACAAAATTCTGAACAAAACTCTCCCATTAGCAAAAACCGGCTTTTAAGTATTAAATAGTAGAATCACCAGTGTCTTTCCACTCTGATTTTTTTCGACCGCTACGCTGCCAGAGACAGCACAGTTAGCCTGATCATAGAAAAATAGGAGAAGCAAGCAAAATACGGTTTATTGATGGATTCAATAATTCTCATACTAAATTGACTAATAAATGACTAGGAGTAGAAAACTGGACCCATTAAAATTGGGCCTCTTTTAAATTAGAGCTTTTTTTTTAATTTGGCCAAATTTGAATGGGCCCAGTTTTCTCCTCCCCGAAATGATATCTTTGCAGCATAACTTTTTATATTTTTTAGGATCGAGTATTTGAAGGGTGTATAGATGTCGTTTTCAGAATAAGCATGGAAAAAGTTGGTTTTATGTAAATCTAGATTGTACACTAAAGATATTTATTAAAAAAATATTTTACAAGACAGTCAACCTTTAATCAAAATAGTCATCCAAATCCAACTGTGGGTCTAACAGATTTTCTTCAATTTCCATAATATTTGTTTGGTTTAGAATTAGGTTTTCCATAGTTTCTTCTAGGTCAGTTTCTCCAATCAGCACTGCTCCACACACTCTCGAGTCCTTAGTGATTACTTTGACGTATTCTGTTTGTTCGCTGATCCGAAAATGAATTTTAAATGGTTTCTCCACTTTTGATGCTCCAAAGTCGCCGAGCAAAACAACCTGAAAATTTAGCAGATAAAATATTTGTAAACTTTCAGAAAGCTACCTTGTAACCAAAGAATGTTGTCACGTGAGAAAACAGGTCAAAGGCAATGTCAAGCAATGTGTCAGGTTCCACCATTGCACGGGCACAACATATGCCCATTTGCCGGGCTTGTGTCCACAATCGAATCTACTGATTAAGTTCAGTCAAGTCATAAAGCGACCCCACCTCAAGTTCGACTCCGCCTAGTGTCTGACAAAATTTTTACTTTTTTGTGCCTCCAATTTTTTATTCTTTAGCCAGATATTTTTGACCAGTCTAATTTGCAAAATTGGAGAATTTAGGAAAAATGACCACTAAAAGACTTTAAAAATTAGAGTCAAAAGAGTAAAAAAAGGGACATTAAGTAGGATCATTTTTGAGTTGTGGGAACTACAAGGTTAATAAAAAAACCGGGCGTTTTTAAAAAAATGTGCGTAGGCTGCTTCTTGCCCATCAATCGGTAAATCGATGACAATGATTGAGCTACCTGCGAGCCTTTCGATCAGAAATACAGGGTGGCGCAATTTTGTCCCCCAAGTTGTTTTTGGCCGTAACTTTTTAAATTCGCGGTATTTTGCCGAGATTTTTTTTATTCGAAAGATGAGACGTTAGGAAAGCTAATGACATCAAACTTGCTCATAAATCTTGTTTTCGAAATTGTGAAAAAGATTTTTTTGTTTTAGGCTAATTATTTATATCAAGACGATCAATCCAACGCATCGTGAAGGAAGCAGGTTTCCATCCGTACAAGTTGCAGCTGCGTCATCAATTGAAGAATCCGGATTACGTCAAGTCAAGCTAGTAGAACATGCTGTCAAATTCTTGGATCTGATTGAAAATTCTGAAATTCTGGACAATCTTCTATTCTCGGACGAGGCTCATTTTCATCAGCATGGCGGAGTGAATCATCAAAACTGGCGCTATTGGGCACAAGAAAATCCTCATTGGTTCAGGGAGGAGCCTCTTCACTCTACACGTGTTACCGTTTGGGCAGCTATTGACAGCTGCCGCAGGAGATGATCAACAGAGCAATCGATGACTACAGAAGCCGACTCGAGCGATGCCTTGCAGTGAATGGAAGAAGCGTTGAGCAGCAATATGATGAATACTGAATAATTTGTTAAAATTATTCATTGTCTTCTTTTGTCAATTTCTGGGTGTTATCAATAAAGTGTTATGAGCAAGTTTAATGTCATTGGCTTTCCTAACGTCTCATCTAACGAATAAAAAAAAATCTCGGCAAAATATCGCGAATTTAAAAAGTTACGGCCAAAAACAACTTGGGAGACGAAATTGCGCCACCCTGTACAAAAGATTCGATTCGATATCAAAGTAGCTGTTTTCAGGGGGGTGGGCAAGGTGGCCATATCGTTTTTTGAGAAAAAGAGCATTCGATCATGAAAAGGGGGCATTTATAATTAAAAAGTTCCGAAAAAGGGGATTTTAGGTATTTGGAACCGATGCGTTTGGCCATGCTTAAAAGTCCTAGCGTTAAATATCGCAGTATGCGAAAATCATACAGAATAACATTTTGAGGCAAGAAAATGCAGAAAAATAGGGCGCAAAGAGTGAGATACAGTGAAAAAAAATCATGCATCGTTACAACTATAACAATTGTTTTATGCCCCTTTTTCCTAAAAAAAAAGGGGCAAATTTTCCAAAAAGGGGGCATTTGCCCCCTAAAAGGGGCATTATAGCCTCCCTGGGGGTGGGGTTTATGTCGAAGTAGCGCCAAAATTTTGAACTTAAATTTTTCTAAAAACCTCCGTGTTTTTTTATTAGCTCTGTATATTGAGACTTGGTTGTATAACTAAAAATTGTTTATGTGCCAAACAACCAACTTGACTCCAATGAGGTTTGTATTTGGCCCAAGAAGCTGTGCAAACGTCACCAGCAGCATAAACATCAGTCATACTGGTCATCATGTGCTCATCCACTAAGATGCCACCATCTTCTGCTACGGATAACTAAATAAAGTATTTAATTTTACGGTAGAGGTTTTACGGGATGTACTTGGGAGGACGTAGTCTTTTAAATACAACTTCATGTTTGGAACTAGAGACAGAAAGAAGCCTTCGGGTGGGATTTCTGAGCAAAAAAAAATTCGGGACCGGGATTTCGGAAAAAAAAATCGGGATCTCGAACAAATTTCGAGATTTTTTAAATAAAGAGAAGAACAGGAAAAACTATTGCCTATTTTAAACACCCAAGATGTCTAATAAAAACAGATATATATTGAAACGTACCGTCTTGTCTGTGAAATGAGCTGCTTTTTTATTATTGTTTCGACATGTTTTATTAAACTTTTCTGAATTTTTAATAAAAAAATAAAATTTGACTGCTTTTTTTGTAGAACTTGCCGCCTTTTTTAGATATATTTTATTTTTTGATTTTAGCTGTAATTGTTGGTGTTAGTTGTGCCCTCGAAAATATGCCTTGGTCTCCCTTGTTGATTTTAAAGCAGTTTAGAATTCCAATGAAATCTAATGTAATTCTATTTTGACAAGATTAGAGACAAGAGATAAAGTTGTAATTGTGTGTACATTTTTTGCACATGAGACATAAGATACAAGATGTACAAGAAAAATGTATCAAGGAGACGTGGATAACTTAGATGTTGCAATCGTTCCTGTCCATATCCCTTTTGGGAAAGGAGGACATTGGACATGCAGCATTTACAAAATAGATCAAGCTATAATTCTTTGGGAGTAAAACAGGAGACCATGTCTGAGTGGATCATGAGATGCTTGAAAAGAGCTGTTAATGAGTTGACCTATAGTGTCTATGAGAACGTACTTATTGAAATCGTGCCAATGCACAGTGAGACGGGAAACAATGATTCTAGATATTGTATTAATCATCAAATAGACAACGTTAACTGTGGCATCTATGTCGTCAAGTCTTATTTATTGCGATGCCAAGAGACTGATTGAGAACCTCGAGATAGGAGTTGAGAGAGCAAGGTTTTTGAAATGAGTCTTTTAACCGAAAATTATCGTTACACATCAAGACAAGAGAACATATCTTTATTGAATAAATAAGCGCAAACCGCCAGCCAAACCGATTTTGGTATTATTTAAATTTTTTGCTGTCGATATGTTCTTGTTATGCTTCAAACGATCCATTAAATTAAAGGCCTTTAATAGTAGTTTTACAGAGACTACTTCCAAATATGGAGTAGTATCTAAAAGACTACGGCCCCAAAGTACATAAGTACCAAATTTCTCACCGTAGCGCAATCCCTCGCCCACATTTCGGAGTTAGGGTTGACACCAGTTGCTTCAATGACCAAATCACAACCCACAACTTCTCCTGTGCTTAGGGTTGCCCATAAGCTCCAGTCAGTATTTTCAGGAAAAAGACTAGGGATAGACGAGCTTTGGATGGTCGAGGCAACGGGTTCTTGGACATGAGTCACTTCCGCATCTCTGATAACATGAAGATGTCTTGTCTGAAAATTTATATAAGTTTTTTTTTTTGAAATTCCTACGAATACCTTGGAAGTCGAAGCTTGCTGAAGACTGTCGAGCCAGTTAGGTCCTAAGGCACAACCAATGGTCTCTTTACTGGTGAACTTCTCACTAGTTTTGCACTCCTTGATAATAGTGAACTGACGCACTTTTCCTTCTTCCTTGGTCTCCCCATCTAATCGTCCAGCTGAAAGTTTCGGCTCAAAAAATTTGGCTGCAACTTCATCAAAATATGTAGCACAGATAGAAGAGTGTCTAATCACCCAAATCACTTCGACATTCTTTAGTTCAAATCTTAAATTCTATAGACTTATTTATAAATATCGACAAACAGTTGAAAAAATATACACCAGTTCCGTAGCGATTCCTCCATTACCCACTAGAATAATC
The DNA here is from genome assembly GCA_029231635.1 of Ditylenchus weischeri. Taxonomy (NCBI): domain Eukaryota; kingdom Metazoa; phylum Nematoda; class Chromadorea; order Rhabditida; family Anguinidae; genus Ditylenchus; species Ditylenchus weischeri. The sequence continues at coordinate 1,472 of JAMRYI010000035.1, read as the reverse complement.
CTTCGTGCTTGCAAAAGTCGCTGTCGCAGACTTTCAATACTTTCCGTATCACGTATTTGCAGCACATTTGGGTGGAGGAGAATTCTCTTGGGTGAGGCGCCAGTAGCTATGCACAATTTGTGGTAGTAGAAGGTCTGATAGTCACTCAAATATATCATCTAAATATGAATTTAAGGTCAGTCCTGGTGACCGATTTTTATTTGTAGACTGTCTGCTTATCAATTCGGCATAACCACTGCGGCATCTATATCACCCTTGCTGGAGCGACATATGGACTTTGTGACTTAACATTCCCATTACGACATTTACGGTGCGACACTAACGGACACTAACAGCTTAACATTTGCGTATTGCAATTTACACATTATACATTTGCAGTAGTTACATTCTCATGTTGAAATTTACAAACGCGACATTTTCAGACGCGATGTTTGAAGAGTGAAAACCGTAGAAGCGACATTTGCAAACCCCACATTTCAGTGAGAAGAGCTCAAGAGCAATGTCATGGATGTCCAAAAATCGAAGGATTCGCCTTTATTTTCAGCTTTGAAATGTTATTTGTAGAAGCTTCTTTTCGTGATTTTAAGTTCGCTGATTAGGTAAATTTTTATTTTTGAGCCAATTCGCGTTGCAGCTGCATGCAGCGTGACAAAGACGTCAACGCATGTCAAGTCAATCCATAATTTTTTGTTTATGTGGCAAGTGATGACTTTGTCGGCATGAATGCGGTTGGAGCACCCTTTAAACCTGAATTATTCAGGTCTTGCTATGTGATAGTCAGGTATTAGTGCCTGTATTAGTCACTTTGTGTGGAAACTAAAACCGCTAAAAGACAAAAAATACTACATGACTATCACTCGTGTAGATTCTTAAAAATCTATATGTATAAGAGCAAAGTCTGTGGTTCAGAGCTAGCAATTATCGTCATTAAGATAATGATTACAGATCAAACTGAGCAAGTGAGCGAACGGTCGTCCAGGACCTAAAATACTGATCGATAAAAGATAGCAAAAGAGAATTTATGTGATGATAATAAGATGACTGAATATCCATTGTATCTAAAAATAAATGATATCCATATGATAAGTAGTATGAGGCTTATAACCACTCTCGCTAGGCAGCCTCTTGAAGTTAACGTGCTCCAACAGCTATGTTACGATGGCCTCGCCATACTGCCATGGGTAGGGAGCCGGAAGGCACATAGAGAGTAGTGCTCCAACCGCATTCACCCCGCAAAGTCATCAACTGCCACATAAACAAAGAAATTCTGGATTGACTTTATGCGTTGACGTCTTTTTCACGCTGTATGCAGCTGCTACGCAAACGGACATAGTGGATTAGAGACTGCCTCAAGTGACTACCGAACCGAAGACTGTGGGGAAGAAAGGGGCCGACGCACCGAGTGCTCTATCTGGACAAGGCACCTGCTGGACAAGCTCTGGGATCAAGATGGACTAGGGACTAAAGAAGAA